>CM055279.1:22664740-22689903 GCA_029237695.1 Conchocele bisecta | reverse complement strand
TCTGAACCACTATGAAAACAACAGTAAAATTCTGCCACGCGTATCCAACATTAAAGTATTGTGAGCCACAATTCATGGGCGGATTCGGTGGGGGGGGGGGGGCGGACCGCCGGGCCCCCCCCCACACCCTAAAATTAAAATCATGTCTAAACATACTGTGACAGTGTCAATAGTTTTGGTCCAAAATGCGCCAGAACGCAGGAAATGCGATGTGGATTTCAAAAATGTTCAGGGGGGGAATTCCCCCGGACCCCCCTAGCGCTATCCTGAGCTCAGCTCGGTCTACGAACGAGCGTAGTCGATAATATATTCAAGTATTGCAAAATAGTTAGGACAACTTATTGCAATGACGCAACGATTTCAAGTGTCAAAATCCGACGTGACGTTGGTAAATTTAAGCGTAGCTTTGCGACGTCATTTTCAGGCTTTCATGACGTTGTCATTACGGCTGGTTTTCACAGAGCGCGGACCATATATAGTTATTTCTAATGCACCTTAATGAAATTGTCGAAATCTGATTGGCTGATCGATCAATTACCTGCAAGTAAATCCACGATTTACACGTAGGTAACATGTCATGTGATCACATTTACATAATTAGATGTATTCCTACGCGCCGTTTCACCCTGAAAGTTCCGTGATGTCATGCAATAGAGGTTGTTCGGACAACCAGAAACGTGAGTATTCGGCTATTCTCCAAAAATGCTGGAGCTAATCAATAAGACGAGAGCCCTTCCAACTCTGTATCCACTAAACAGCTGTTACCTGTCCAGCATCAAGGTCATGTGCAGGGGCGGATCTAGAGCGGTGGGGTGGGGGGGGGGGGGGGGGGGGATTGGTCCGGGGTTGCAACACACCCGTTCAGCCACGGAGTTTACATAGATCACAGTTTACCACTAGGCCTAGTTGGAGTCTGAATTTAAATGCCGTAAAACACAGGAAAGTACATTTGCGGAGAGCATACTCGCTACACTCTGTGGAGCTCGAAAATAGGACAGCCTGCCGTTCCTCAAATGCTAGATCCGCCCCTGATGTGGTGCCCTGTCACAACACTGGCTACTTAAGTGGACTTCCATTATCACAAGCAAAGGGTGGAAAATCACGTACTTGTACCGCCTACGACCCCAGCCGTTTACCAACATCCATCGCCATATAATTTCCAAAATTCACTGTGAAATGGTGAATATACACAACCATAACTATGACAATCATTAAGTGATCCACTTATAAAACTGTAAAATGTCGAGCTCGACAAGCAAGCATCAGCGATGTCGGCCATTTTTTTCTAACTTTGAATGGGAATTCCCAGCAATGTAGGTCATACACCAAGTTACAGTTTGCCATATATGGTCATTGTTGTTGTTGTAGATTTTGCGCCGCACGAGCGTTACATGTAAACAAACCGCTGTCCGGGGCGCACGATTCACCCAAATCCTCCCCAAATCCTCATTTCCTCCCAAATCCTCCCCAAATCCTCATGTAATGAATAAGTTATCCAATTAATATGTCTCAAAACCTTTTAATATCGTTCTTAAGAAGTTATTGAACGTGATTTGAATACGTTTTTTATGGTAAAAAGAGTCTTATTTCGATGTTTTAATTTAACTTATGCATTCTAGCAGCCAAGGGAGATCATCCAAAATAAATTATGAGATAAATGCAAGGGAGATACATGTTTGTTTGACCCATTGTCAGTTGTCAGTATGGCGGTTGCAGACAAGGTGTAAATCGGCCAATATGTGAGGGTTGTAAATGGGTATGCCCATATTGGTTGGTATTTGGATGGTTCAGAAATCGGGAAAATTAGTCAGAAATCATGGTCGTACATTATAGAGATAACCGTATTGAAATTTGTAATTTTGGGGAGATACTCGGTGTATTTACGGTTGGAAACTTTCGATGTACGTCTCCGCCTGCGGCATCGCCGTAAACCTGTTTCCAACCGTAAATCCACCGAGTATCTCCCCAAATTACAAATTTCAATACAGTTATCTCCTAAATATATTAAACTTGTAGAATGTCTAAGTGCAAGTATAATATATAAAGAAAGTAATACAACTCTTACAGGTTTCATGACTTATTCAATACTTATTGTGAAAATGTTTACTTCATTGTCTGAACCAATGTTTTTTTTTTATCTATAGACCACATACAACACAACCAGAGTTGGTTCCATTTTTTTAATAAGGCACATGGCCGCTATATTGAAATTCAAAATGGCCGCCATTGAAATATATATTGCGAGGTCAAAGTCATTATGTGTGGCATTTTGCAGCGAAAAGCAGATTATTATGGACAAGAGATATCGGCAGAATGAGTTCAATACATTTTGAGATACCGGCCATTTGGGTTTTAAAAATGGCTGCCCATTTACAATTTGGAAATCCAATAATAATTGTACATTTTTGATTGTCGTGGTAACATTTTGTATTTTCATTCTGGTTATACTCATATTTATTTGAATACAGTCTGCTGAGATTATTTCTAACTTGTACTGTGCTACGAGTAATCTTTATCTTCAAAATGGCCACCGAAACTAAGTGTGCTATGTACATCGCCACATCACATATTTATTACACATTCTAGTATTTCTGTGGCTGTAGTTACGTTCTTAAAATGATATTGTCATTGGCACGTATGTTTTTGCTGGAAAACATATCTATATACCACATACAATACAACTGAAGTTTATTTCTAAGAGTCAAATGGTCGCCATTGTGAATTTCAAAATGGCCGGTATTGAAATCAATTTATATTTAACGTCAACGTCATTATATTTGGTGTTTTTCCCCAGCCAAAACATATTATTATGGATGAGAAATATTGGCATAATTATTTCGGTATATTTTTAAATGGCGGCCATTTTATTTTAAACATCCACTCCATTTTAAACTTGACAATCTAATATTAATTGTACATTTGTATTGCAGTGGTGATATTTTGTACGTTTCTTCTGCTTGTACTCATAATACAATTAACACAAACCGTTGAGATTTTATGCTAACTAGTACTGTGGTAGCAGCCATCACTATCTTCAAAATGTTAATACTGTTGTGGCTTATACGGTAGTTATGCTCCTTCAAATGCTATCTTGGTCAGCGCATGTGTTTTTTCCTTTAAGCTAAGAAGATAAAGAATATGGCAAGTCATCTATTTTATCCAATAAAGTTTATATCAATGTATTGTGTATTGCATTGCAAAGGTAAATGTGTTATAGTCTCCCTTACTTTAATGAGAAAGTGTCTGTTACCGCGATATAATGACCATATGCAGTGTCTAGAATGTATGATCTGGTATTGCACTAGAACAGACTGCAACATGTCTCAAGAGTTTGCTATCTTTATGGAGTCCAACTAGGGCACCAGTGTTTAGCTATTTTAAGTTTAAAGCTACTGTGTTCTTATCATAATATTTTCTTGCTCTGTTGATGACTGGATCTGATCGATTTTACCAGAACATAGTATGATCTTGCGCTCGTCTGTTACATTTCCGAATGCCTAGATGACCATTGTGCACAGCTTGCAACATCTTGGACTCGAGTGGAATGAGAACTATGAGATTATATCCTTTCAGCTGATCTCTATCTCTGTGATCTCATACCGCCACTATTTTCTGTGGACATTGCGTTCTGCAATTTGTTCTAGCAGAATCAATTGTGCATCTTACTCAGTCAAGTTTGCAATTTCTTGCAACTCGTGATCACTGACAGGTAAGCTTGCGAATACTGCATGCACTTGTGAATTCATACCCTTAGTAAAGTTAGGATATATGTCTGTTACATACTTGTGGGATAGCGGACCAGGAACTAGTATGTTTTCGCCAGAAACATGTTTCATGGACAGGTCATATTGCTTCAGCAGCAGTAAACTATCATGTTATCTGGAAGGACTGTAGTGTTTTTTTTTCACAATGTAGATGAGAGGCAATTGATCGTATTCCACTTGAAAAGTCAGTCCGTACACAAACTTGTTTCGGACCAAATAACATGCCTCATAATTCGTGTTCAATCAAAGCATATCAGCTTTCTGCGAGAGTCAATGATATGGAAGCAATATCCACTGGTTTTCCTTCGTGGCACAACCTAATGTAGATCTGCATGCGTAGATCTAGAGTGTCTCTGTCTTTGTCAAGTCATAATATGACAATAATTATTGTCAACAAATGAAACGCCATTTGGACCATCAAGGCACTGAGCAACTTTATATTGACACATATGATTATGATATTTTAAGACCATATGGTTATAAGACAATGACCATGGAACAATACTGCCTTTTCAATGTAGCCATTTATCTACAGTTTACTGTATACACGTTAGTATTAGGTATACTATATATTTATTCAACTCCAGCAGTGTTGTGGCAATCAATATGACATTTTACACACACCGTCTACAAATATTGAGCATGTGTACATGGCGTTTTAATGCCGAAAAGTCACACAAATACTGCCTTTTCGAAACATGATCTTCACTTTCCTGCGTACAAGTTTGTCATGAAATTGACTTTAGTCGTATATAATTTCCTTTCCATATATGATTATAGTAATTTAAAAAATAGTCTGAAACTATATTGGGCCGTCCTATGTGACGTCCATATTGTATCATATTGTATTCATATGTATATATTATCAGAGAGAATGCAAAATTTAGAAATATGGGATAAAACAATATGGATTCAAGTAAAGACACAGCGTGATATTTTCTATATTGGTACGATCTAACGACAACAGTCTTTCCAACGTAGAATTCTGGGATTTAATTAAATCGAAACATAGAATATGTATCCGATAAATCAAAACAATATTATTATTGTGGTGATGTAAATGAGGATCAGCTAAATGTACAAAACCACAAAACTAAGATATCATGATTTTGAATACCATGAAAAAATGTCATTGTAACGCCAACTCGAATAACTGCTACTACCTCAACCTTATTATATCCAATTATCGTGAATCAAAACCAGGTCATTCTTAAGAGTGATGCATTATCTATTCTGCAAACTATAAGTGATCATATGGCAACATGTATTATTATACCAGCTGCAATTCCGTATGACATTTCATATACACGGACAGTATGGAACTATAAAAGCCTTAAAAGGGCCGACTTTGATGAATTTAATGACTTAATATCCGGTTGTGATTGGAGTGTTTTGAATAATGGCAGTGTAGATGATGCATCTGAATATTTTACAAAGTAGTTCATTGAGTTAGCTAAACAATGTATTCCATGCAGTCAAGTCACAGTACGGCCTAACGATAAACCGTGGTATGATTTTGAAATCAGTCGAATAAGCAACTTAAGAGATAAACAAAGGAGGAAGGCAACACATTCCGGTAAGGCAAACGATTGGATTAAATATAAAACACTTAGGAATAAAGTTAATAATATGAAAAAACATGCTAGAGAAGCTTTTTATAATGCTATTGAACTGAATTTAACAGAATCTTTTTCAAATGACAAACGTTACTTCTGGAAACTAATCCGTCATTTGTGAAAGAAATGATAGTAAATCAAGTGATACTATCCTCCTTTAAAAAGAAACAATGGTACCAACGTTAATTACTTTTATTCAGGTATTGAAAAAGCAAATTGTCTGAACATTTTTTTCGTTTCAATATCGACGGTTAATGATACTAACTCAACTCTACCGCCGTTTAGTTTAAAAACGGACCAGGTTCTAGATATGAATTTATAAATAAATGTCTGAAGTTAGTGGACATACTAAAAATATTTCAAACAAATAAAGCTTGTGGAAAAGATTTAATTAGTCACAGAATGTTGAAAGGAAAGTTGCCACTGTCTCAAAACCGTTTGCAACCCTCTTTAATAGATCTATAAACGAAAGTCATTTTCCAACGGAATGGAAATAAGCAAATGTAATACCCCTATTTAAGAAAGGTTGTACACAGACACCTTCAAATTATCGTCCGATATCTCTACTAATCTGTGTAGAAAAAGTAATTGAAAGACTAATGTTCAAACATATTTACAATCACTTGCATACAGAACAGTTAATATATGATAGACAATCTGGTTTTTTGCCAGGCCACTCAACGGTATATCAACTTATAGATATCTACCACCAAATATGCCAGGCACTTGATGCACGACAATCTACTTGTATGGTATTCTGTGATATTTCTAAGGCGTTTGACAGAGTGTGGCACAAAGGATTATTATTTAATTGAGAAAAAAATGGAATAAATGGTCATATTTTAAACTGGATTGAAAACTATTTAACTAACAGGACTCAATCTGTATCTATACGTTCCACATCTTCAGATACTAAACCAATAACCGCTGGTGTGCCGCAAAGTTCGGTGATTGGCCCATTTCTTTTCTTAATATACGTCAACGATATAACTGACCATCTATTAAGTTTTGTTCGACTGTTTGCCGACGACAGCTCTCTATCACTTTCTTCAAGCAATATCGATGCTGTAGAAGGTATAATAAATCATGATCTGCAAATTCCAACAATCAATTACCTAGTTATGTTTCAAATCTTATACCTCCTCCCGTTAATAACATAACTAGTTATAATCCTCTCTCTCTCTCTCTCTCTCTCTCTCTCTCTCTCTCTCTCTATCTCTCTCTCTATCTCTCTCTCTCTCTCCTCTCTCTCTCTCTCTCTCTCTCTCTCTCTCTCTCTCTCTCTCTCGTTTTAGGAATTTGCTTTGATATTGTTTCTGTATTATCGCAGAAGTTTAGCTTGCACCATGATTTAAGAACATTTGTCAATAACTTATTTTTTATCAAATGTTTTACGTCTGTTTGGTTTACATTTCCTTCAAATATATGTTCACCACCAAAAGGCTTCAAATAGTTTAAATATAGTACTTTCCATTATCCGTGATTTTCAGTTTATGCAAGTCTTTTGACCCATGTAGCCTTTAGTGCATCAATAAAAGATTCTAATTCTATCATTTTTAGCCCGCCTTCTTCGAACGTGTTAACAATAATTGTTCTACTAATTTTATCAGGCTTTGAATCCCAGAGAAAATCCAACATAATGCGTATAATTTGCTTTAAAGTCTCCTGATCAGGATTATCTAGAACTGTTAAAGGGAATATTAATTTTGGAAATGCAAAACTTTTAATGACAGTTATTTTACCTAGTATTGTGATCTTTCTTTTTTTCCATTTGCCTAAACATTGCTGAAATTCCTTTATTTTAGGATCTATGTTTAAACTATGCACTTTATTTCTATCATTACAAAAATATATCCCTAAAGTTTTGGCCACATCTGCAGCCTATGAAAATGGTTTATCATCATAGTACGTAATTGTAGAGTTCTTCGTCGAACCTGTTCTAAACAATATTGACTTATAATAGTTTAAACGTAAACCTGAAATGTTTCCAAAATTATCTATTGTACTAATTAAATATTTCGAGAGATTGTCTGGACCCATTCATGCAAAATAAAATGTTGCATCATCCGCGAACATAGTATTTTTTATTTCTTCACTATTCATATTTATTCCTTTATTAATTTGATTTTTTCGGACACTGTGCGAGAGTATTTCTATTGCGATTATGAATAAATAAGGAGATAATGGACATCCTTGTCTTACTCCTCTTCCCAGCAAAAACAATGTGAAAGATAGCCATTATTCGGTACACAACTAGATATATTATGATAAAATATATCAATCCATTTTATTAAGCTGGGTCCGAAGTTTTTTATTTTAGAAAGGTTAGTACCTTCATTATATACTCATGGCTTATACTATCAAATGCTTTTTCAAAATCGGCGAATAATAGGATTCCTAATATATTTTTATCATTTGCGTGTTCAATTACTTCGGATAAGAGCCTTATATTTTCTCCAATATATCTACCTTTAATAAATCATGTTTGTGAAGAATCTATTAAATTATTTAATACCTTTTTTATTAGCTCACCTTCGCTCATGTGAGCTATTGTTACCGCAATGTGTCCGTCGTCGTCCGTCGTCGTCGTCCGTCGTCGTCGTCCGTGAACATTTCAAACGTCTTTTCCTCGTTAACAATTTGGCCTATAGTCACCAAACTTCATGGCCATGGTCCTTAGGTAGGGGGATTACAAACTTGTTAAAATGACGTCATTACGTAATCCAAGATGGCCGCCGTCAAAAAATAGCACAAATTCTTCAAAAATCTTCTTCTCAATAACCGCCAAGCAGATTTCGACAAAACTTGGTAGGAATGATCGATCTATAATGCTCTTTCAAAGTTGTTAAAATGGTGACCCCAGGGTCAACAAATGGGCGTGGCTCGTGTATTTGACCGAATATGGTCATGTTATATACCAAATCGAAGATATCAACGAGGCGATCACTCTGGTGCATTTTTTGTCGAAATCGGATGGTTATGTCATCCAAGATGGCCGCCGAAAGGTCAAAATATTGTTATTTTATTAGAGATTTCAAAATTCTTCTTCACACGAACCGCTGGCCTTGGCCCATGGTGGCCAAACTTCACAGTTATGGTCCATGTGTGAAGTCTTTACAGATTTGTTAAAACAGAGGTCGTCGCTAATCCAAGATGGCCGCCGTCTAAAAATAGCACAAATTCTTAAAAAAGTTTATTTTCCTGAACCGCCAGCCGGATTTTGACAAAACTTGGTAGGAATGATCCATGTACAATGCTCTTTCATAGTTGTTAGAATGGTGACCCCGGGGTCAAAAATGGGCGTGGCCCGTGGGGTCAAATTTGGGTCAAATTTTGTTTTTGACCGAATATGGTCATGTCTATATTAAATCGAAGGTATCAAAGAGGCGATTGCTCTGGTACATTTTTGTTGAAATTGGATGGTCTTGTCATCTAAGATGGCCGCCGAAAGGTCAAAAGGTAATTCTTTTATTAGAGATTTCAACATTCTTCTTCACACGAACCGCTTGGCCCATGGTGGCCAAATTTCACAGTTATGGTCCATGGGTGAAGTATTTCAGATTTGTTAAAACAGAGGTCGTCGCTAATCCAAGATGACCCCGGTGTCAAAAATGGGCGTAGCCGGTTGGGTCAAATTTTAATTTTTTGACTGAATATGCTCATGTCATATATCACATTGAAGGTATATCGATGAGGCGATTGCTCTGGTGCAATATTTGTCGGAATCGGATGATTATGTCATCCATGATGGCCGCCAAAAGGTCCATTTACTCGAGATTTTGAACGTCTTTTTCTAAGGAACCACGTGGCCGATTCTGGCCAAAGTTCATAGTAAGTTAAGATCCTTGGGTGAAGCATTTTCAGATTTGGTAAAATGAGAGTCATCGCTTAATCCAAGATGACCGCCATCTAAAAATATCACTTTTTTTTTTAAAACACATATGAACTCAATGTCACATTCTCCTCTGGTGTTCGTCATATGTATGAACCAATTTGCTGACATGATTTGGACACCACTGAAGTTAATTGTTTTTCTGCGTAAATATGACCAAATACAGCAATCCGTTTCGGACGGACGTGTGCAATATAATTCCTGCCATCGGGACTACTCGGAAGCCTCGCTACCTTGAGTCCGGCAGGTTACTGGTAAGCGTGATAACTCTTGGAGGTCTCACAATGGGCTTCTGGAACTTGCTTGGTCTAAATAGTCGACAATTTCCGTCCTTGTCGGCTAAATCCGGAAACCACCAGGCGGAACTGGAAAGCCACAGAGAGCGCTGTATCATCTGGGTATAAATACAGAGAATCGTCGCATTCCTTCTTTTCTCCCCTTCTTGGGAGACGACATGCAAGATCATCGAGCCAGTGCCGTCGTTACATTCAAGCATTTACAATTTACATATACATATATATACTGGGGAATAGCGAAAGGTATTAAAAGGAATACCGGAAGTCGCCTTCTTAGAGGGTTGTGACTTAACTAGGAGCTGGTACATTGGTATAGCTACAGGTCCGCTGGAAACTATGTGGAAGATAGTTGGAGAATATATAGCAACTATTGTTAAGACGGGACTTGATAGGAGTCAGAATACGTTGACAGACCGTATGCACAGGGCCAGCTGTGTTTAACCTAGACAGCATAACATTCGTCCCATTGCGAGGCGTCCATCTATTCATGTCCTAATAACTTTTAAATAAAATTAGTAAATTCCCATGAGCTGTAATCAACAACCATTTTAAACTGTATATATTATTGATTCCCACTAAATTAAGACATTGCCTGTGCACGTGTGTTGATAGGAGCTGAAGTTCGTAGGAGCTGATATGAGTTCATATGAGATGAAGTTCGTAGGCGCTCATAGTAGGTCACAGGAGTTGGAGCTCATAGGAGCAGAAGTTCGTAGGAGCTGATAGGAGTTCATAGGAGTTGAAGCTCATATAAGTTCGTAGGAGCTCATAGAAGTTTGTAGGAGTGGAAACTCATAAAAGACTTGTAGTATAGTGGTGGAGCGATCGTAGCGGTGCGGCAGACACGCTACCAGTTGTATCACAGCTTGTTATAGTTGTTGTGTTGAGCGAACGAGCTCGCGCCAGTGCCGTACACGTTACACTGGTACATAATGCCCGGGCATTTTTTACGAGCAATAACATGCAACATAAATTAATGCAATTCATAATGAAATATATATTTTAATGGTATGTTTATTTTATTCTCGGTATGTTCTTTCAAAACATTTAAGGATGTACGGTTACTGTAGTCTGTTATTAATATTATTATTATTATTATCGTTATAATAATAATTATTATCTTTATTATTATTATTATTATTAAAACTACTTCAAAGTGTTATGTTCAAATATGCATATTGGTAAAATGCTATATGTATACCATTATGGCAGATACTACTCTTGTCTAAATCGGAGCAATACATTAACGTGTATGTACTTTGTAGTGTTATAAATTGCTGCTACCGAGGAAGTAATTACCAGAAAACAACATCAACGTTGAAGGAGTAATCGCGATATCGTCAATTCACAGCACAATATGTCTGCGCCTGCGGCGGATACCTCTGGAGATCTGCGTACGCAAGCAGTGAATATTCCGGCACCACATGACGATTGGGAATTCAACAAATTCCTGTTAGACGTTGCAACGGATATAGACGCCAATGGAGGATTGAACAAAATGAAACATATGCTCCGAGGTATAGGGCCAGTCTTAAAATAGGTTGTCTAACTTGGAAAATCACGAGTACCGTCCCTTTGAACTACTTTGGGCAGCATCATCTGCGTTATTGGCTGATTTTGCCGGTCTTACGCCACGTTGTTACTTTAAACTACGCAACATGTACGTAAACGTAACAAATTCGGCCAATTAAAACGTAAAGTATACTCCCGAAAGTTGTTCTAAGGGACGATACTCGCGACCTTTAAAGGTCGGTAACCTATTCTTACGACTGGTCTAATTGGTAATGTGTTAGCCCAAGGATCTAAATATGAACCTTCGACTGAAAAAGGTACATCGCAACATTGGCAACACTAGGATATGTTGATTTCTTACATAGTAACATAATTAAGACACGCCATGTGGTTTTGTACCTAAGAACATGTGCGACTTTTCATGCTTACGTTGCGGCATTAAACTGACGTCATTCGGTAACGTCACGTGGCGTCACCCGACAAATGAAACGTCAGTTTTCACTTCGTTGTAACCCGGATGTTTGTATCAGGTCAATGCCTGATACAACAATATGTTATCAGTCAGTACGTATTCGGTCAATACAATGCAGGTTACCTGATAAATTCATATATCATTGTATCATTATATATTGTTCAAAATGTTTTCAGAATTAGTTTTCAAAATGTATTTAGAATCACGGGTTGATCAACAATACGGTATTGTGTAGGACGATTTTATCGTTATATAGTATTCAAAATGTGTTCAGAAACACCAGCTGACCCTCAGAACTGTAGTGTGTAATTTCTGTGTTATACATTTTTATTTCATTTTATATATTATATAATTTTACTTTTAATTATATTTTACAGGTAATGGGGGTATTGGGTTGACATTGTTGGAAGAAACGAAGACCGCCCTGGAATTATTCGATGTCCTGAGAAAGCGGATGTACATTGACAGACACAACGTTGTGTACTTACAAGCTCTCATACGACTACTAAAAAGACCAGAACTCGATCAACTTGCTATTGAGTTTTCTCGTAAAATGGCAAATGTCGTTTATTTCTTTCCTGCTTCTGGTGAACCACGTGAGTATGCGATATTGTTCTCAAGAATTGTGTATACTCCGAACGATGGCATTGTGGATTATCGCCATACTCATCGGTTCATTCAGTGACCATATATCCTTCGTCCCATGTTAATTATATAGAGAATAACAGGTTAGTGCCGTGAATGGGAACACATATCTGGAAAGGCTTAGGAAACGGGATGGGCGAGGCTTTGCCGAGCCAGATAGTTTTCCCCATTCACGGCACTAACCTACTATTCTATTTATCCCGTCAACACCTACAAATGGCTTTAAAATACAAAAAAATAACCCCAGTCACCGCACATATTCATACGCAGTGATTAGGTCGTATTGACAGGATATCAAACATTTTTTACGGCACCGTGTTTCACGGCACATACGCACTGTGTTGACGGGATAAATAATGTAATACAACTTACGTCTAGTATCTTACACGAACGATCATTTAATCTGATATTCATTTGCATCAGGAACTTGCCTATGAAATCAGTTTAATAAAGGTAGTGGCGTAGCCAGGCATACGCACGTACGCACGTGCGTACGAGAAAAATAAAAGAATTAAAAATTTGGCTTATTTTTCGAAATATGCAATAAAATCTTGGGGATGGTGGGGGGGGGGGTTGCTATTGACTCTGGAACAGAACGCATTTTGTATCAAACGTACATGTCGATTACAAACAAATGGTGCCGTAAATAATGCAGGAAAACGCGTTAGATAGGATCTCCGGACCCTCCTAGCACTCTCCCTCACTTCGCTAGGTCATGGCTCACCCAATGTTCTACCATTTGATATGTGTGCGTATCAGAAATTTGTCCTTGGCTACGCCCCTGAAAGGGCATATTAAATGAACATAATAATGTTAGATTATGTTTGTTTCATTATCACAGCATATGCATTGATACTGTCCTGATCCCATCATGATTTTTAAGGACATGACTATGATCAAGTTAGGTGATACCATGTGATCTGTAGTAATCAATTACACGCGGGCCAGTATAATTGCAATAACGTAATTTGTCATACCACCGATTCCCTATTTATCCAGAATTTAGTTGTATAATGTAGTTTGGTACATGTTTAACGTCATAGAAATATGGCGCCAAACGGCACGACGTCAGGACGTTACAAATATTACCTGACGTCATCCAGACATAAACGAGTAAACATTCGTTAATAGCAGAATCATGTTTGAGCCGCTGTCGGAAGACTGGCAGGTACAGAGAGGCAAACGCGCTCAACATTCCACCGGCGGTGGGTCAATGCATGACCTTCATGGACGGCCGCGCACCCCACCCAGCTATTCACAACCAGCTGTTTTCATCAATTCAAACATGGATGAGCTAAAACAATTGCCGCCTGATGAAAAACTAAATGTCCTTATGGAGGGAATAGCAAATATAGGCCTTTTGAAATGTAGAATGAATTGAGTCCGACATGTAAATTAGCTGCGCATCGCACAAGATATCGAATGAGCGACTCCGGCTATTGGAATACTGGGGCCTGTTCCACTAACGAACTAAGCAAGTACTTTTGCCGTAAGTTATAACTTAAGTCCGGAGTACGTGCTTAGTCCGTTTCGCAAAACATCTTAGCAAGAACGAACGGACTATTTACGATGGAAAACTAAGACTGATAGCTAGCAGTTATAACTTAAATATTTAAGACGGAACTTATGAAGTAAGCAAAGATGCCTGCCCCCATGTGAGCCGAGGTGGAGAAAACAATTCACGGACAGCATGTAAATGTTCACTTCATACGCACAGGTGGAAGACTCAGACCTATGACACCAAAAAAATGCCTATTAAAAAAATCTCATTACCCCACCACTTGGTCTCGTACAGTACCATCTTCTATTTATAGAAAGGTGGGTAAGAATATGGCTATTATAGAAAGAGCCCTCTATTTTCCGATTCGCACAAACACAATAAACATCGATTAAAAGTATGAAATATGTCTCTGGCAATCGATAAAGGTATTAGGTGTGTGCATATACTCACTTTAAATCGCTGTTTCACGCATTTATTCAGTTATTCGCGTTTTGATTACCCCATCCAAAGCGAAAGTTGCGTGTACGAAAGAATCTCACACAGAATCGGAGGCCGTCCGGAGCGGATTATAGGTCATATTTGGCCGATAACTGATCGCCAGCTCAAACTAATGACGTGCACCATGACCATATACATTCGAAACTCCAACCTATCAAAGTTCGTCCAATTGTGATCGTTCACCGATCTAAAAAACACTTTTTTTCTAATTTCGTTCATTATCTGCAACCGGGTCAATGCACCATTTTCCATAATACAACCGGAAGCATATATGTAAAGAACATCTCTGATTGGCTAAATCTAAACTGTGATGACGTCATTCAACCTATTTCGGGATTCCGGAAGACATAATCTGATAGTACTCGAATCATGAATGCAATTAGAAAAAAGCTGTTTTTTAGATCGGTGAACGATCACAATTGGACGAACTTTGTATGGTTGGAGTTTCTAATGTATATGGAACTCTTATGAGTTATATGCTGAATGTATGTGTGCGTTAATCAATTCCTACACTGGTCAACATGTTCAAGGGCAATCCTATATGTGCGCCACTGAACCAAACAGTGCATGCATTTCTACATGTAATCAACAAATTACCCGTGCCCAGTTCAAATAAAGATAATATGTCATTCGGTAGTTGTATAAGATACATCCATATCTGACAGGACATACCATTAATCATCGACAGTACAAGTGTTCTGCTAATTCTGAAACGTGATATGTGACCAAAGTTAATGAGGTAATCGATATAAAATTTCAAAATCAAACTATCATTTTATTGGAATGTAAAAATAAAAACATTGTTAATAGCTTCTGTTGTTGCTGTTTCATGTCATATGCCAGTTTATATTACAGTATAAGGTTTACTCGTTGGCAATAAATATATCCACATGTATTCAATGGCGTCGGACTATTGAGATATAATTTATATTCTACATAATATTCAACATTAGGCCTATAATTCCGTTATTTTAGATGTCAAAACACATAAAGGGAAAGTAAAGTCATCAAAATAAAAATCCCCGAGCAGGATTAGATCCCGCGCGACATATACCAAAGTAGAAACAAAATTGCTACCCATCTCCATACCTTTCGCAGATAACATATCGGAGGCGAATTATTGTAGCTAATACCAAAGCTGTAAACAACAACTAAGTTGTAACTTATGACAGACTTATTATGACCGCCTTATTATTAAGTTTGTTTTGTGAGGCTTTGAGGGCCCGTGTTCATAAATAATCTTAGTCAAGTCTTAAACTTAAAGTTGATCTTAACTTCCTACTTAGACTTAATTTTCGACTTACGCATCGTCTTAAATTTTAAGACAATCGTAAGTCCTATTACTAAAGGTAAGTTTGACTAAGAATTGTCTTAAACACTGTTAAATCTTAGAAAAGCTTAAGACACCTCCCTTAAAGCAATCTTAACTTTAAGAAAAAGTTAAGATTTGAAAAGAAAATGGCGTCCAATAAGTATCATGCCCCGCTTGAACTTTATAAAATCCATTTTAGTAATTCTGAAAGGCGAAACTGAACTGATAAATTGCGCATTTAGTGGATGCAGACCTTCGATTTTACTCCGTAACAGTTACTGACCTTTGAAAATAAAGCTGACTGCGGGTAAAATTGCTGGGAATATATTGGTGTTGCGCCGTGAAAAACAAATTTCGTTTCACGTTTCACGAATGTCCAATAGTAAATGTAATTTTGCGTATAAATTCTATCGTCATTCAATCGGGGATTAGGTGGCAGTCCTCACACATTTTAGGCAATTTATGGAGTTTTCGGGCCCGCGACACCAGCCGAAACAAATTTAGGAATATTTTAACTTCA
The DNA here is from genome assembly GCA_029237695.1 of Conchocele bisecta. NCBI lineage: Eukaryota > Metazoa > Mollusca > Bivalvia > Lucinida > Thyasiridae > Conchocele > Conchocele bisecta. The sequence continues at coordinate 22,673,875 of CM055279.1, read as the reverse complement.
AGTAATCACATAATCTGTTTGATGCATGCACTGTCTACCTGATAGGTACAAGAGCTATATTAACAACAAACGCAAACTCAGACATAATGCACAGGCTGTCAGCACTCTGCTATGTTTACACAAAATGTGCCCAAATCTGCATTTATTTGGCCGCGGCCACACATTTCACAACATGGATTTCAAATATCCCATGCGGACACTGCATTAATACTTGTTAATTGTACCAATTCTGCAATCACACCGTGTCACACTGATCATAGTCTGTACTGGTACCGACCGTTTTGTTTTCGAGCAGCAGACCTGCCTTTCTGACAGATAAAATGGCTGCCAATATTTCGGACGAAAATTCCGAGCAGCAGTTTCGCACTCTTCTGCAACTGAAATCATGCCAGCATGACACAGATGCAAGCAAAATCACATATTTTTGCAAAAAATGTGTTTTATGCAGTGGAAAACATCATATGATGTTGGCTAATTAATTGTAGAACATTTTCATAAGCCACAGATATATGTTTTTTTATATATTTACTAGAAGGCCCATAGGAAAAATTCGAAACTAACCAACTCGCCCGAGGACTGCACCTTATGCCTATTACTTAGTTGACATGCTGACGAACGAATCCACGTATCTCCTGGTTTTGTACGGTAAAAGCTGTGCGTCCCATTTCTCGGACACCTTTCGCTGGCCGCTCGTAACTTCTTTTCACTTCGTACCCATTCCGTTTCGGACTCGGCACATCAACACATGTCTAATACACACACATATGGCTTTGAAACACTACACATTGGCCGGAATGGCAACTCGCATACACAATAATTCAAAATAAATTACAGAGGTCGTATATGGTGGTATCAAAATGGTTTGGCAGACGTCACATACATGAATAAAACCACAACTGACAGTTGAACTTAAACTGTGTAAAAGTAAACTTTTTTTTGGCATCAGTTCAAATCATCCGCTGTCAAATTGTCCGCCATTTCGGTCAATTCGTCCGCTACCTAAATATAAACAATACCGTAGTTTTTTTATCATGTCCACAAAAGACCCAGCATATTTTTAGGTGATTTACTGATGATGTACTCCCATGTCATAAGCAAAGTATGGTTCTCCCTTACCCAGAGTATTTGCTGTCACGCACGGCGACTTACAGCCAGAATGCACAAAAGTATTTACACTGACACTCAAAATAAAACGGTATTCTGTATGTAAATCATATACATGTATCATGAGATACCTCGGACGAAGAATTGTATATATGGTCTCTGGACACGCCATGTGATTTTGTACCTTCGGACATCTGCGTAATTTCATTAAATACGTTTACAATATTTTCAGTAAATGGCGTCAAAAGTTGACAAAAATTTTCAGCGTATTTTATACTTGGCTGAAGAATTCAGTTAATGATAACAGTAATCACTAATGGCATTTGAAATGCAGGTATAACTTATTTCTCTGGTAAGCAAAACAACAACTATTATTATGCAGTAAGCTGTACACTAATAATAAAAACACCAATAGTATGTTTTAATTCAGTTTAATCCGTAATGAATAATGATATGTACTACGACATAAATAATACTAAATAATCAGTGAAATTAAGGGGATTAATTATGTTACATGTAATATCACTAAAATAGAACACTTTCTTTAGACATGATGCTGGAATAATATGAATAAGTACAGTTTTAAGAGATTTGTCTTTTCAAGTACATGTTGTTTTAAAAAGATAAATGTTTCGGCGAATATAATTGTGATATTTGAATTATTTAGTTGATTTTTAAAGTCATACATGTATCTCATTGAACTGAATGTGTTGACATAAACAGAACATGTGAGCCTTATTAGCGGTGTGCCAGAGCTGGCTGACGAAATCTGTGCTGATGTTGTATCAAATATACTAACAAAAACTATGGCACTAGAACCGTCCACATTTGATATCGTGACGGCGTATCGACTCGGGCGCGTCCTCAGACCACATCTACCACTACAAATGCAGAGACACAGACTCATACTCGTTACGCTTCGCCACCGGCTTGAAGTTAACAACATATAGCATAATACATATAAACTGAAAGGCACCCGCATTGGATTTACACGCGATTTATCTAAAGAAATAAGTGACGCTCGTAAAGTTTTGTGGCCGCGCTTTAAGGAGGAACGAGCCAAACATAGCCCGACAGACGTCAAAATGGTGTACCCTGCAGCCAGCAGAGTATACCCTGCAGCCAGCAGAGTAAATGGAAGGATAATACCGAACACGTTCCCCGACATTATAAATGGGTCACGGCATACAGACCCTGCCAAACGCGTAGCAGTCGATGTGAAACGGAATGCTGAAAATGTATGGAAAGTATACGAGGAACATATTAACCGTGATTGAATACCCGTAAATATCAGTACCCAAAAACACTACACCAACAGAGTCGACCATGACGTCATCAAGTGTAATCGACGTCGACGAGTACCCGAGTAGTTCGCATGTGCCCGCTCAGCATACGGCAAGTGAGATGCCACGTAAATCTAACGCTGCGAATCCTCCCCGAGTCACTGTGACACCAATAAGCCACCAATCCAGACCACATAGCTCGCACAAGAAGAACGCCAGTCGGTCAAGGTCGCCGACGTCTCCACGCGGGAAGGGACCGTTCCCACAGAAATAGACTGACACACAGAGCCACCAAAATGCGTCTGTGGCCCCAAACCCCTATACGTCTTCAAGCAACACCACCCGGAGTTAACTCGTGACGTAGTATACCACGGGGACAGTGATTGCAAACCCGGGCAACAGTCATGACACACCCTGTAGCTGTGACGATGAACGTGATTCATTGAATAACAAATGCCCTCACCCAGATATCCAGAGCCTGGTGACTCCACACATTCACACAGCAATTCGAGAGCCTTGCCCAGTGCGATCAGGTTCTTCAAATATAGTGATATGCGAACGTGATATCCACACAACTGGTCAACGTGTATCTGATAAAAACACAATAGAAATTCATTCTGCCTCTCGAGATCCGTCAGTGTCAACTGGGGGCCCCCCAGACGCTGAATGTGATTTTTTTCAGCGAACCAGGGCTCAATGACGATGCTCTGATAACATTTTATATAATATATATGCCACAAATACAACCAATACTTCATTGTGTGTGAATTGTCTAGAACTAGCGTGCACCTCAGGATTTGTATCGTGCAAACATGTTTATGACAACATAATATGTGACACCAATACAAACAGTCAACATAGTTATCCCCACCCCAGTATTGGCAACTGTAAAACGTTTGGCAAAGTCGGTGTAAGCATAAATAATACACATTTGGCCGACTCAGATAACCTACAAAATCTTAGCACCGATATCGAGCGAAATGTGTTCTGTATCAGACTTGTGCATAACCACAAACTTCAAACAAAACGAGGCCATTTATTTCTTATTTCTGCTGCAAATGCAACAGACACCTGTATGTGTGTTGGCCACCTAGATATAGCATGTAGCTCTACTTTTGTATCATGTAAACATATGACTGGCCAAATAGCAAGTGGCACCCATCCGAATAGTGAAATTGTTGAGACCAATAGGACAGTAGACACTTTATCAATAACTAGCATAGTCACTGCAAGCAAAAATAGTATACATTCCACAGACCCTGATTATTTACCAAGTTACTGCGCTGATACCGACCGCAGTGATCTTTATACAGACATTTTTTAAAAGACCCGGTAATTTTCCTAACATACCTACTACAAATGGAACTAATATATTATTGTATTGTTTGGAAATACCATGTACTTCTAGTATGGTATCATGTGAACATATGACTGATAATATAATTTACCCCACACATAGCAAGTCTTAATGTATGTGGTCTAAAAAACATGACATATGTTGTGTTGAAGAAAGTAAACATGATGAATTCGATATAATTAATGTACTAAATTACACATTATATTCAAAGCCCAGGAAAGCCGCATATACACGTAAATCAGGTGGAATTGGTTTCTTTGTTAAACACCTAATAGCTGAGGACACTGTACGGCTAGAATCAAATTACGAATACATATTTTGGATAAAATTTAAATGTCCAAATACATTACATGTAAATAATTGTGACGATGAGTTAGTCTTGGGAGCAATGTATGTACCCCCACTTCAATCACGATTCTATAATGAGGAATAATTTTAAAACTTTGAAAATGACATACAAGCAAAATGTAGTCAATTTAAACACTGTTTAATCATAGGAGACGTAAATGGATATACTTCAAACACCCCAGATTGTATTGCACTCGATGATTTTCAAACAAACTATTTCGACATTGGCGATAACTTCACGAATGAATTTAACATAACTAATGTATTAACTGATGACAATATACCTGACCAGATCATCGAAAGACACCAAAATAAACTCAATCGGCACAAAGTTCTTAGAAATATGCAAAACAAACAATATATACATGGTAAATGGTCGTATTGGTAAAGATGCGGGTGTAGGAGAGTTTACATTTAGGGACACACCCGTCATCGACTACGCTGCTGCAACCAGTAATTGTTTTAAATATAGTCTCGACTTTGAAGTCATTGAAGTACATGTAGACTCTTTATTTTCAGACGGACATTCGTTATTGTTCCTTTACATCCGCTGTCCATTCCATGCTCATAGTAATAATAATAAGCCAGCGACCGGCCCCATAAGCACAGACGAACAAGTGAAAAAGCCGCCAAAATGGCAAAATGAGCTAAAAGAACAGTACGAACCTAACTTAGATGAAAGCAAAATTAACCATATAAAATTCAAAATTGAACAAATGACCAATAACATCTCAAAGGATGAAATAAACACAATTTCCAAATGCATAGCAGAACTATTTAGCGATGCAGCAAACAAAACATTTCCAAGATATAAGTTTGCTTATAGAAAAAATCGCGACGACACAAAATGGCATGGCCATCAAACTAACAAAGCGAGGCGACGATATCATGCTGCACGAAAATTATACAATAAACATAAACATAATCAGTACAAATGCGAACTTCATAGAGCTAGCAAAGTTTATAAACCAACACATTTATCAAACAATATAGAACCCGAAAGAGCAAAAACTGCAAGACATGCACAGTAACGGCAAAAGGACATTTGGAAAATAATTAATAATCTAAACTGCAGCCCCACAAATCCTGAAAAAATGCCAGATATACACAATTTCTTTAATCACTACAAAACTGTTAATACAGACAAACATCCTGACCACATTCATGAGAACACAAATGTAAATACAAACCTGAACAGTGATAGTCCAATGCTCAACCAAAATACATCTATACAAGAATTACTAAAATGATAGATAAATGTAACAACTCAAAAGCAGCATCTCCACAGGATTATATATATGATGTATACATCAAAAGTACGAAACAATGCATGCTCCCAATTTACTGTGACCTCTTTAACAAAATATTTGACTCTGGCATTTTGCCTGATAGCTGGTTAATTGGAACTATTAAACATATTTTTAAAAAGAAGGGCTAGACCATTGACCCCAAACATTATAGGCCAATTACTATACAAAGCTGTCTTGGAAACATATTCACTGTTGTGCTAAACGAACGTGTAAATACATTTTTGAACACCAATGACCTCCTAAATGAAAATCAAGCTGGTTTTCACTCGAATTATTCGACCACATATTTACGTTGAAATGTTTAATCGACAAGGTAATAGCCCAGAAGAAAAAGATTTACTGTTCCTTTGTTGATTTCTCGACAGCCTTTGATAACATTTGGAGAGTCGGACTATGGAGTAAATTAATTAAAACCGGAATAAACGGAAAAGTATATAGGGTCATATATAATATATACTAAGACATTAAATCGTGTGTCTCTGCAAATAAGGATGTCTCCCTTTTTATAAAAAAAGTTTTTGCGGGGTCCGACAGGGTGAAAATCTGTCCCCGATATTATTTTCAATCTACCTTAACGACATACAATCTAATTTGGAGACGAATAATGACGGAATCACTATTGTGCAACCCAATGACAATATTGAACTATATTTAAAGGTACATGCCCACGCAGTAGGCACAAAATGTTCTTTATAGGAATTAAATATGTGTATAATTATGTCACTATTCTACTAGTTCTCAAAATTACGAGTGCCCGCTATGCAAATATAATCATGTATTAATTATCAATTTACTGTTTAGCGACGCGCGGCGGTAACAGTCTATTTTGATAATGTGCGGGGACGACGACTTTCACATCACGGCTTGCGATGCGCATGCGCAGTATACTACGCGCGCCAGTAGGCTTCCCAATATGTAAACAAGAATATCAACATGTCGAAACGTCCAGGGCGGAAATTGTATGAAACGGAGTCGGCCAAAAAAAAAGGCGAAATGTCTGAGGGACAGGCAATACAGAGAGAGAGAGAGTGGTTAATATTGGTTAATATTGGCGACCAGATCACCAAATGGAAAGAGTTACGTGTATATTTAGATTTGGACTCGAACAGAGATTTTTCTTCTCAACTTCCGATACTTCACTGCGCATGTCAAAGATGTGATATGATTGACCGTGTCACGTAACGCGTGTTGGTAAAAATAGCACGAGTTCGAAATATACCCTTTCTGGTCGCGGCGTATAAAATGCGATTTAACACCAATTAACACGCTCCGTAATTAAAAATAACTGGTTAGTGGGTAGACAAATGGCTCATATAAGGCACGACAGAAAATGAAAAGTAGTAGTACAGTGTAACCTGCTGCGTGGGCATGTACCTTTAAAGCTCTTCGTTTTACTATATGCAGACGACACGGTCGTAATAAGTGATACTCCAATTTCCTTCCAAAACTTATTAAATGATTTGGATTCATATTGCAAAACATGGAAACTCAATATAAGCATGAGCAAAACAAAAGTAATTGTCTTTGGAACCAACAAAATAAACAATTACAAATTTACCTTAATGGTACATGCCAACTCAGTAGGCACACAATGTTCTTTATAGGAATTAAATAAGTGTATAATTGTGTAACTATTGCACCAGTTCTAAAAATTACGAATGCCTGCTATACAGATATAATCATTTAGTAATATTTATTTTACTGATAGTGAAGTGCGGTGGTATCAGGCTATTTTCATATGCAAATGAGGCATGACATTTTTTAATTATTTATACTAATTAAATGCGTCACCTGAAAAAATAATATTTTCGACAGATTATAAAGTATGATCATTGCACATCAAAAAATAAATACAGAGAATAAATAGTAATGTCCGTTAACATTTCAAGGAAACACGGTTATCGCCCCTGGTATCAGTGTGGAAATTTATGTCTTATATATAATGTATATACTAATGCCAATCAATACGTGGGGTAACGGTGAATTAATTTTTATTTTGCCAGAAAATGTCTCAGATGATATCTCTGATATAAAGAACAGTTTGTGCCTACTGAGTGGGCATGCACCTTTAAACGACGACTACATTGAAACTGTGAAATAATACAAGTACCTTAGTGTCCTTTTCTCAGCATCAGGCAGTTTTCTCAATGCGCGAAAACAAATAGTTAGCCAAGGAAAAAAGGCAATGCACATTTTATATACACGAATATATAATCTCGAGCTTCCAATCGATATACAACTAAAATTCTTTAACCAAACTATTCTGCCAATTTCGACATTTTATTCCGACTCAGGACCGACAACCGTCGTACGTATGCCTGTAGAAAATGGCAGATGGCATAATTCTCATGTGGCGTACGTGCACCATTTCACTATTTACTTCTTAGCTTAGAAAATATCAGCCCTACGGATGTGTTTTACTATTTCATCTGTATTTTATATGTTCTGTATCCGTGAGAGCTTAGACCCCGTTAATATACACATTGGTCACAACAACAGCCCAATCTGGCATTTTGTGACACAGTCTGACGCGTGAGCAGTTTAACACTTCACAGTGATGTTAAAAACACTCATAGGCCAGTAAAACACATTCAATAGAGTAAAGTGTTATGTTTTATGATCACTTTAGGAATTTTAATCACTTTAATGCAATACTAAAAACAAATATACATGTTTTTGTAAATTATCGCGCGCACCTGACCCGATCGGGCCGGTCAGACGCTCAGCGCTGAATTCGACAAAGGCTGATTAACGCAGATTAAAATATAGTTTAACAATACCGTTAAACTTCATGGGTTGCGCGTATTACATTATTATTCAAACAAAAGCAATGATCATTCAACGACATTCATTTAAACAGGGCTTATGTGCCGATAAACGGGAGTAGATGCACGGATGCCTAATTACGAGGCATCAGTTATCTACCCTGCGAAGTGGGTATCCACAGAGATGAACAATTTAAATTTAGAAATTATATGTACTCGATGTAAGTGTTATATCGAGAATAGTAGGTTAGTGCCGTGAACGGGAAAACATATCTGGCAAGGCTCAGGAAACGGGATGGGCGAGGCTATGCCCAGCACATCCCGTTTACGTGCCGCGCCAGATATTTTTTCACATTCACGGCACTAACCTACTTTTCTATTTATCCCGTGAACACCTACAAATGGCTGTAAAATGCAAAAATAGTATTGACTGGATATCAAAAATGTTTCACGGCACCGTGTTTCACTGCACATACGCACTGTGTTTACGGGATAAAAAACAAACATTTATCTTAATACCCGACTAGGGTAAGACAAATTCTTCATTTATATAGCAAAGTGTCAACAAATGGTGCCTTGAGGGACCACAACGGCTACGAGGAGCTTGAAAATAGACGACAAAAGCTGAATGAATGTATGGCAACGGCTACATGAACTTAGACAAGAAACTGGTTAAAGCGAAGTAGAACAGGACAATGGACTCCTATCAATTACATTACACCAATATGTACTTCAAGTCGGATATTGGTGTACTTTTGTCAACATTCTCAAAATGTACACAAGCTATGGCTGACGTGTACATTTTTCCTAGACTGTACTGTGCTGTGCTATATGTAAATACTCATGGGCCATATATACTCTCCTCATATGAAGCTACACTGCACAATTGTGATAGTGTTCAATACTAGAGCACAGTAGTGGGTATGTATGGTGTGAGTTGCGCGGTTAGCCAGGTAGAAGTGACACAC
>CM055279.1:22645650-22664240 GCA_029237695.1 Conchocele bisecta | reverse complement strand
ATGGAGTAAATTAATTGAAACCGGAATAAACGGAAAAGTATATAGGGTCATATATAACATGTACCAAGACATTAAATCGTGTGTCTCTGCAAATAAGGATGTCTCCCTTTTTTCAAAAAAGGTTTTGCGGTGTCCGACAGGGTGAAAATCTGTCCCCGATATTATTTTCAATCTACCTTAACGACATACAATCTAATTTGGAGACGAATAATGACGGAATCACTATTTTGCAACCCAATGACAATATTGAACTATATTTAAAGGTACATGCCCACGCAGTAGGCACAATATGTTCTTTATAGGAATTAAATAAGTGTATATTTATGCCACTATTCTACTAGTTCTCAAAATTGCGAGTGCCCGCTATACAAATATAATGATGTATTAATTATCAATTTACTGTTAGCGACGCGCGGTGGTAACAGTCTATTTTGATAATGTGCGGGGACGACGACTTTCACATCACGGCTTGCGGTGCGCATGCGTAGTATGCTACGCGCGCCAGTAGGCTTCCCAATATGTAAACATTAATATCAACATGTCGAAACGTCCAGGACCGAAATTGTATGAAACAGCGTCGACCAAAAATAAGGCGAAATGTCTGAGGGACAGGCAGTATAGAGAGAGAGAGTGGTTAATATTGGTTAATATTGGCGACCAGATCACCAAATGGAAAGTTACGTGTATGTTTAGATTTGGACTCGAACAGAGATTTTTCTTCTCAACTTCCGATACTTCACTGCGCATGTCAAAGATGTGATATGATTGACCGTGTCACGTAACGCGTGTTGGTAAAAATAGCACGAGGTCGGAAAATACCCTTTCTGGTCGCGGCATATACAATGCAATTTAACACCAATTAACACGCGCCGTAATTAAAAATAACTTGTTAGTGGGTAGACAAATGGCTCATATAAGGCATGACAGAAAATGAAAAGTAGTAGTACAGTGTAACCTGCTGCGTGGGCATGTACCTTTAAAGCTCTTCGTTTTACTATATGCAGACGACACGGTCGTAATAAGTGATACTCCAATTTCCTTCCAAAACTTATTAAATTATTTCGATTCATATTGCAAAACATGGAAACACAATATAAGCATGAGCAAAACAAAAGTAATTGTCTTTGGAACCAACAAAATAAACAATTACAAATTTACCTTAATGGTACATGCCCACTCAGTAGGCACACAATGTTCTTTATAGGAATTAAATAAGTGTATCATTGTGTCACTATTGCACCAGTTCTAAACATTACGAATTCCTGCTATACAGATATAATCATTTAGTAATATTTATTTTACTGATAGTGACGCGCGGTGGTATCAGGCTATTTTCATATGCAAATGAGGCATGACGTTTTTTAATCATTATGCAAACACGTCTTATTTGGAATTAATAAATCAGTGAACTACTTTCGGCAAGAGAGATAATCAATATCACGCGAACTATTTTCATACGAGCCAAGCGGATTGTTCTGTTTATTAGTACATATAGTTTTAATCTATCTCCTGTGATATATAGTGATTGATACATTACTTCGTTATGTTATGGGTACTAATTATACATGTTGTTTCAATAGCGTAACGGTATCGTTGTAGATGGAGTTGCAAATAATTTAATAATTATTACGTTCAAATGATTGCGTAATACTGATAGCACTTCTGTATAAATGTGTATAAATGTAATCATCGTAAATGGCGCAATAGTCGTGAGGTTAAGGTCGCCGACTTCTGTGATTTAATTACCGATTCCCGAAAGGGTTCAAACCTCGACTTGGTATATTTTTTTCTCTCCATATATATTATTTTTGTGGTTTTAATATTTTCACCATTTTATGATTTTAATAAAAATAGCTATAAATTGATAGAAACTTACCAACGATGAAAGTGTCTGTCTTTAAGTAATATATACACAGACAGTGTGTTACTGTTTTTTGAGGTACTGTCTATACCATGTCACAAAATCTATTTTTTTGGCTGTCACAGTTAATTAATGTTCGGACAGGAAACATTTTTTTATGAATTTGAAATAATAATTATCCTCCATCTGATCACAACACTGTTCGAACTGCGCATGTGGCTACCACGACCAGAATTCACTGGCCGCAAACACAGTAAGGAGCCTTCGGCGTCTATTTATTAAATTATTATTTTTTTTATTTTATTTGAATTCCGCGTGAGCGCTGAATTTTGTGTCAACACCATTTACAGAAAATATTGGTGATTTTCTAAACATAAATGCGGCTATATATTTTGTGTCAATTTTCAACACCATTTACGGAAAAAAATTACTGATTTTTTAAAACAATATCGGCACAACTAAACACGGTGATATAATTTTGTCAACTTTTCAACACCATTTACGGAAAATGTTACTGATTTTCTAAAAACAATATCGGCGAAGGTGTACTGAACTAATTTTTTTGTTAAATAACCAGCCGTCTAGTAGATCTGTGTATAATCGAGAGTATATCGGTAATTGTCATGTTGTCTCCGACAGTGAGGTGTTGCGGCACACATCAAAACGACACGTCAATTTCAAAACATTGCCTAAGGGTCAACAGCTGTCTGGTGTCATCACGTCACACACGACTGCGTATTATCAATTTGTTTCCACACAAAGCGACGTGTATTTACAACTAGATCTGTGTAATGTGTCGGGTGTAGCCAAAGACCATACATACATTCGTAATTAGTCACAGATGTAGCCTTAACATATAATCGATTTCCTTAAATTATGTCCGCAAGTTGACAGATATTTCAGAGCAGACGTCATCGTAATTATCCGTTATTTATTTCCAAAATTAGCCACATATTCTGTAAATGGCGTTGAAAATTGACAATAAATTAAGACCAGATCAGTACGTTAAATTGCTATGGACGACAACTGACGATCCCATGAGAGAGTAATGCCGTTTACGCGTATCCAATGTTAAATATACATCGTTATTTTTTATGACTTTCGTAGTTTTTACCGAGAAATTCAAACCGTTTCCAATTAGTGGGGAACATAATATCATGATTAGCACACCGTTTCACTAAGCGGGGGCTACTCAGGGAATGGGATCACACGGTCTATTGTTTACACTGGATTAATGGCGTCCCCCATGAGGTCTGAGGTAAATCTTATCTTTCAATAATACGACTGTGGTTTCGTCCTTTTTGTGATGACCATGTTCCAGCCGTTAACACTTATTTAGCAGCATACTTATGTAGTTAGTCTGAACATTCTGCAGAAAAATTTGAATTGGACGGAATCGAGCGTTGTTTAAACGTAGTCCGGTTCATATGCACAGGTCAAAATATGAACTGAAAATGGCGCTTTGTGTGACAGAAATCCGTACGCGGACGAATAAAAAAAATATTTTGTTATAAATATCACATATAGCGAAACAGCGGTAGCATCTACTGTTTCAATAATTTGCATACATATTGTAATTAATGTTTAATAGTGATATACTTATGAATAATATACGATACTATGGTTTATACTCCAGAACTATGTTTTAAGGCTGTGTGATTTGCCTCAATATAAGCTGGATTAATTAATACTTATATTCATGCGCTTCATGAGAACATCAATACATTTAAAATATACAAATATTACTTAAAGGGGTACCGATATGATACAGTTTAATAATATACATATTGAAAATACACATTACAATCGCTTACAACTTATTGATCGAAAATAGTCACTGCATCGTGACCTATTTGACCGCATTACCTATTGCGCGGGTACCTCATCATACCCCCTGTTTACATAGGTAACTGGGGGTATAGTGACGTACGCTCGCTAATACAATGTTTGCGTAATGTTTATTTATACTAATTAAATGCGTCACCTGCAAAAATAATATTTTCGACAGATTATAAAGTTTGACCATTGCACATCAAAATATAAATACAGAGAATAAATAGTACCGGTAATGTCCGTTAACATTTTAAGGAAACACGCTTATCGCCCCTGGTATCAGTGTGGAAATTTATGTCTTATATATAATGTATATACTAATGCCAATCAATACATGGGGTAACGGTGAATTAATTTTTATTTTGCCAGAAAATGTCTCAGATGATGTCTCTGATATAAAGAACAGTTTGTGCCTACTGAGTGGGCATGCACCTTTAAACGGCGACTACATTTAAACTGTGAAATAATACAAGTACCTTAGTGTCCTTTCTCAGCATCAGGCAGTTTTCTCAATGTGCGAAAACAAATAGGTAGCCAAGGAAAAAAGGCAATGCACATTTTATATACACGAATATATAATCTCGAGCTTCCAATCGATATACAACTAAAATTCTTTAACCAAACTATTCTGCCAATTTCGACATTTTATTCCGACTCAGGACCGAGAACCGTCGTACGTATGCCTGTAGAAAATGGCAGATGGCATAATTCTCATGTGGCGTACGTGCACCATTTCACTATTTACTTCTTAGCTTAGAAAATATCAGCCCTACGGATGTGTTTTACTATTTCATCTGTATTTTATATTTTCTGTATCCGTGAGAGCTTAGACCCCATTAATATACACATTGGTCACAATAACAGCCCAATCTGGCATTTTGTGACACAGTCTGACGCGTGAGCAGTTTAACACTTCACAGTGATGTTAAAAACACTCATAGGCCAATACTACACATGTAAGTATACATACTTTGACATTGGTTATTCTTTTTATTCCCATTTTTGTAAACCAACTGTAAAATCATCCTGTCTCATGCTGTCTACAGCGATTTTTTGGGTGTCAACAAATTTGTGCACAGTAATTCTGTGTCACCCTAAACACCACAAAGGCTGACAAAGGCTGTTCGATGTCGCTTGTATGTACGTTAGCAGGTGTTGGTACCATGCATATGTTTTATGATCACTTTAGGAATTTTAATCACTTTAATGCAATACTAAAAACAAATATACATGTTTTTGTAAATTATCGCGCGACATGACCCGATCGGGCCGGTCAGACGCTCAGCGCTGAATTCGACAAAGGCTAATTAACGCAGATTAAAATATAGTTTAACAATACCGTTAAACTTCATGGGTTGCGCGTATTACATTATTATTCAAACAAAAGCAATGATCATTCAACGACATTAATTTAAACAGGGCTTATGTGCCGATAAACGGGAGTAGATGCACGGATGCCTAATTACGAGGCATCAGTTATCTACCCTGTGAAGTGGGTATCCACAGAGATGAACAATTTAAGTTTAGAAATTATATGTACTCGATGTAAGTGTTATATAAAGAATAGTAGGTTAGTGCCGTGAATGGGAAACAATATCTGGCAAGGCTCAGGAAACGGGATGGGCGAGGCTATGCCCAGCACATACCGTTTCCGTGCCGCCCCAGATATTTTTTCCCATTCACGGCACTAACCTACTATTCTATTTATCCCGTGAACACCTACAAATGGCTGTAAAATGCAAAAATAGTATTGACTGGATATCAAAAATGTTTCACGGCACCGTGTTTCACGGCACATACGCACTGTGTTGACGGGATAAAAAACAAACATTTATCTTAATACCCGACTAGGGTAAGACAAATTCTTCATTTATATAGCAACGTGTCAACAAATGGTGCCTTGAGGGACCACAACGGCTACGAGGAGCTTGAAAATAGACGACAAAAGCTGAATGAATGTATGGCAACGGCTACATGAACTTAGACAAGAAACTGGTAAAGCGAAGTAGAACAGGACAATGGACTCCTATCAATTATATTACTTCAAGTCGGATATTGGTGTACTTTTGTCAACATTCTCAAAATGTACATAAGCTATGGCTGACGTGTACATTTTTCCTAGACTGTACTGTGCTATATGTAAATACTCATTTTCCATATATGCTCTCCTCATATGAAGCTCCACTGCACAATTGTGATAGTGTTTAATACTAGAGCACAGTAGTGGGTATATATGGTGTGTGTTGGGCGGTTAGCCAGGCAGAAGTGACACACTGTGCCATTTGCTGTGTATGATGCTATTTACAATGGTGATTTGTGTTGTTAAAAAAAACAGGCACAAAACTGTCCAGAAAACTGACATATTTTACAGTTTGGTGTAATATAATTGATAGGAATCCGTTGTCCTGGCTTTTCTATGTATGATTAGCTACATTATATAATATGTTCTATTTCACATTGTCAGTTTCTTGTCAACACCAGATGTCAAACTGGCTGATGGCTGGCGTAAGCAAAGATAGCCGTGTTGGCCACTCCATGTGCCTTTTGGACAGAGTACTAAGGCAGTATTCAGAAATATGTTATACATATATTCCATCACATATACGAAGCAATTATCTTTGAAGCAAATGATGACCAGGTATAGAATGTCTCCTTAATCGCCATGGCTATGATAATGTAATACCCGATAATATGCTACATGACCGATAAATAATTTTAATAACAAGATAAGTTCTAATAGAAATGTGGCCTGTCGGCACACGAATGCCCCCGCTGGCAGCCAAAGAAAACGAGGCATATTTGAAAACACAGAGGGCCATAGAAGCATGGATCTGTTGTCACAGCATGATAGTAGACCTTCAGAGCAATGGTTTGCGAAATATCAAGCAGATCCACGCAAGGAAACAGATATTATAATACACTTACCCGAGTTTCGAACATACCAAGTATGTGACATTGACACTGGGCTTAGCGGTGGTGCGACGATAGTGGATTTGTCATATGGTGGTTATAATAGGCCCATTAGAGCAATGCGTCTATGAAATATCAACCATATACATGCAAGGAACAGACAATATAATACATTTACCCGAGCGTTAAGGTTACAAACGCACCAAGTATGTGACGAACCTGGGCTTAGAAGGGGCGGGACGATCATGGATTTTCACAGTGCAATAGCGGACCATTAGAGCAATGCATGTGAGAAATATCAAGCAGATCCGTGCAAGGAAACAGAAATTATAAGATATTTACCTGAGCGTTAAGGTTTTAAATGCACCAAGTATGTGACCTGCGGGGGCTGGATGATCGTGGATTTGTCACAGGGTGGTAGAGAACCACCATTGGAATAATGCGTGTGTGAAATGTGAAGCAGATCCGAGCAAGGAAACATAAATTATAACCAATTTACCCGGGCGTTAAGGTTTCGAACGCACAAAGTCTGTGACCTTGACCCTGGGCTTAGCGGGGGTGGGACGAATGTGGATTTGTCACAGGGCGGTAGAGGACCATTGGAGCAATGCGTGTGTGAACTTTGAAGGATATCCGAGCAAGGAAACAGAAATTATAAGCCATTTACCCGAGCGTTAAGTTTTCGTACATACGGACGTACGGACACCGGTAACACTATATGCCCCCCTCACCATTCGGTGGCGGGGGCATAAACATAGAGGACGAAGGCAGACTGTAAACGGCCCACAAAGGCTGCATGAACTTAGAAAATAGACGACAAAGGCTGTCTGGAGTTACCACAAAGGCTACATGGACTTAAGAAAACAGACGACAAAGGCTGTCTGATGTTATATCCAGCAGCGTTTGTCGTCTATTCTCTAAGTTCATGCAGCCTTTGTGGGCTAGCTTAGACAATCTCAGCTCTACGGATGTGTTTTACTATTTTCTCGTAGGCGTTGTGGTCGCTCAAGTCACAATTTGTTGACACTTTGCTAAGAAAATCAAGCATTTGTCTTACCTTAGTCAGGTATTAACACAAATATTTGTTTTATAACAGTTACATCGCGTACATATAATGTATAAACGTAAATTGTTCATCTGTGTGGATACCCACTTCACAGGGTAGATAACTGATGCCTCGTAATTAGGCTACTCCCGTTTATCGGCACATAAACCCTGTTTAAATAAATGTCGTTGAATGATCATTGCTTTTGTTTGAATAATTATAATAATAATAATAGTATCTTTATTTCCTCCAATAGGAGAGCACAAATAATAAATAATGTGCATGAAATTCATCAGGTGAACAAAAATAAAGCAATTTAAGCATTGTGAAGGAAATTGCATCATGAGAAAAAGTGCTGACTGAGCGCCGTGTCCGACAAACTCAGGACCAGACCAGTCTGCGGAGCCACGCACACTGACCAGAACCTGTGTTTGTTTTGTTTTACTTGGATAATATTCTTCATATATACCGACCTAAATACGTAGCAGCATTCAGAACCAGAGCGCAGCTCCCACTTTACTCTTGACACGTCACATTATAATAATTGTATACAACAGCATTACAGATTGCACATTGTAAATCTCTGATACAAGTCTGATTACGGTCTTTAGATACTACCTTACATGTATAGGTACGACGTACCCCTTTCGTAATGAGCTGTCTAATCATGATCTGCAGTGTTTGCCGCTAGTATTTTAAGGTTGTTTGATCCACACCCGATTCATGAATGCGACTGGAATGGTCGAAAATAGAATCAACAACGGCGAGTATTTGGCGGCGAAAGGGTTAAGCCAAATCCGACGAATCATTCTGTCTCTCAGAGCATCTTTTGTCTAAACTTTATCGAGTATGCCAAACGTGACCTGTTACCAAAATGAAAAGTATATGGGCGCATTCAGGTAACGTATGAAGCCACATAGGTTCCCAGAATACAGCGCCCCATTATTGTCATAAGTTATCTGCTCTGTTCATTAAGGTACCTACAACCCTACAGAGAATTCATAAGTCTAATCGTGTGTAGAAAACATGCAGAGACATTCAACATAGTGTCAACTTGCATATTCAACAGTTCATTTTCATAACCAAATAGAGTATGTGTTTGTTGCTCTGGCGGAAGTGCAATGAAAGATGTGAACAATTCATAGCCACATGTTTGCATGAGCTGACGCCAAAATATTGTCCTGGGCTTGTCGGAATACCTACATTCGTAAATGCAATGAAACACTTTACTTCCTGTGCTGACGCAACATTTGGGGCAGTACTGTGTATAATGTTCGGAGAACATTCTACACATTAATATCATTGCCGACCTACACTGGTTTCGTCTGTTGGTATTGTGTACACTAATGTCCAGAGGGCACACGGCGCGACCGGTTCCGAAATCACCAACAGTTGTGACATTGGTGTATTAGTACCTAATCGGGATTCTACCTGGTGATTTTCGTAGTCCAATATTGCTCTATTCATAAGAGTTTTCCTTTCGTTATTTCGCATAAAATTACCACTGCTTAAGAATTCCTCTAAAACGTAATCCAATGAATATTTCCGTAAAATACGATATAGATCAGGTACAAAGCCCTGTGTGTTAATAGGGCTGATCACATATGCAGTTAACCTGTTAAGAAAGATAACTCTTGTTGGCTTATTGTCTTGTAGCGTGCACAGTTGTCCGAAAAATCGTAGTTTTGATCTGTCTATTATTGATTCCACTGGCAGGCACCCAATTGCGTTCAGCGCTATGTCCGTTTTAGTTAGTCGCGGTATACTTTGCATGTACTTAATGCAGAACCGATGTGCTCGCTCCATCTTAACAATATCTTTTGGCACCAAGTTATTCCAAAGCTCACACCCATATAGGGCTCTGGGTAATACAACCGATTCATATATGCGTTTTGACGTGAGTGGGTGAAAACCAAATTTGTTGATTCCGCTATTGATGAGTCCAAAAAATGTACCTCTAATTTTATTGCAGGCATTATTCGCATTTACTTCGAGGCTCATATATTTGTGACAGACTATCCCTAGATGCGTGTATTGTTCACATTCGTGTACAGTTTCTCCTCCAGTGTTCCAAGTCCAGTTACTGGCACTATAGTCTGTTTTACTTTCAATGAACACAATGACGTTGCATTTAGAAGCATTATACTTGTACCTCCATTTCTGGGAATATCGGTTGCATATATCCATCATATTTAACAAACCATTTCTTGAGAAAGATACAAGAATCATATCATCGGCAACAGTGGGACTGCAACATTGTTCATCGTATAAAATTAATCCATCTGCCGATGATACCAATTCCTGCATCAATTCGTTAATATAGGACAGATACATGAACGTGGAGCTAACCCCACCCTGTTTCGTTCCCTGTAACACTTTAAACCATTTTGACACGTGTCCTATGTGCAAAACCTGGCTGGACATGTTGTCGTAAATGCTTATAAATGATTTCAGCAGTATATCACTAACTCCATCCTCAGCCAGCTTATAGAATAATCCGTTATGCCACACAGTGTCAAATGCCTTTTGCGCATCCAAAAAACACACGTACAATTTGCTAGAATTTTCTTTAGCATAGTAGATACTTTCTCGTAGTAGAAATGACGTCATCTGGCAGCTGCAGCCCTTCTGGAATCCTGCTTGTAGACGCGCCAGTGTTACTACGTGTAATGGGAGTCTATCTAATAGAAGTATTTCATAGATCTTTAATAGGACGGATGCTAATGTAATCTCGCGGTAGTTATTCGGGTCATCTTTCCGTTTCTTGCCGCCTTTATGAAGAGTAATGATAACCCCCTTCTTCATCTCAACAGGAATATGTCCAATGCGAAACACAGCCGTGAAAAACGTTGCTAGTATAGTATGCAGAGTATGTCCTCCGTGTATCAAATGTTCATAACATATTTTATCGCATCTATTTGCCTTTCCGGGTTTACCTTGCTTCTTAATAGCCGAGTACACGTCATCATCGGTGAAAGGTTCTACTGATTGTGAATTATGAGACGAGTTCAACATCTGATTGTATATAGTTTGCATTTCACGATCAATGAATACTTTATGATGGTCCATGTAACTAGGGTCTGTTTTTGTTAATACAGGTTCTCAAAATATTGTCCCCAACAGTTTGCATTTGTTCCGTATCTCTGATTATCGTTCCTTGAAAATTCATTTCCGCGCCGGCGGCAGTACAGCTTCTATTTCTTCTGTTATTATACAACCGCTAGAAGTCGTCACTATTAATTTCAGCTGCTTGATCGATATCTTTATCCTGTTGTTGTATGTAGGAACTCGTACATTGCCTATGGTAGTTTCGAAATTTACGTTTTGCCTCCTTATAGTCTTTATAGAATATATTGTTAAAGTCACGTGGACGACCCTGCTGAATCCATGTAATCCGCATTTCGGATTGCCGCCTGTGCAGTTGTTCTAGGTCACTATTCCAGTATGGTTTTAAGTAATGTTTAAACGATGATTTTGGAATAAAGGAGTCACTACACTGGTTGAGCGTTGATACAATTGTCTCATACATAGCATCAATGTCCTGCCGCGAGACGGACATATGCACGTTGAATACGTTACTTTCTTGAAGTACATCTAACCTGTCACTTAACTGTCTCAGGTGCGCGCGATAATTTACAAACACATGTGTATTTGTTTTTAGTATTGCATTACAGTGATTAAAATTCCTAAACTGATCACAAAACATAATACTTTACTAAATTGAATGACAATGTATGGTACCAACTCCTGCTAACGTACGTACAAGCGACATCTAACAGCCTTTGCAGCCTTTGTGGCATTTGTCAGCCTTTGTGGTGTTTAGGGTGACTCAGTATTACTGTGCACACATTTGTGTTGACACCTAAAAAAATCGCTGTAGACAGCATGAGACAGGATGATTTTACAGTTGGTTTACAAAACTGGGAATAAAAGGATAAGCAATGTCAAAGTATGTATACTTACATGTGTATTATTGGCCTATGAGTGTTTTAACATCACTGTGAAGTGTTAAACTGCTCACGCGTCAGACGGTGTCACAAAATGCCATGACAGATTGTGCTGTTTTTGTGACCAATGTGTATATTAATGGGGTCTCATCTCTCATGGATACAGAAAATATAAAATACAGATGAAATAGTAAAACACATCCGTAGAGCTGAGATTTTCAAAGCTATATCCAATACTATCTACCACGCCCAGAATTTATGCATCCCGAAATTATACACAAACACAAGACATGTAATATCCATTGACAAATTCACCAGACACGTGATATCCACTTTCAAAATAGTAGCTGCGTGGCACCAATTGACCAACCAGCATTCGGGAGATTGTTTCATTGACGCTTGTCATATAAATAGTCCCACAACCACAACATGACTAGATCATGTATGTTGTGCACGGATAGCACAGATATAATGTATGTGTTATCGACGGTGGAATGACACCTAGGAATATTTACAACACTTATTAACACATGTAGTGACCAAGGTCCACACTTGTTTGTATATATGCACGATACCATAATCATGCTGTGATTTCAATGCTGGTCTGCTGTGCGGCGTAGGCTCTGACCAGACAGCGAGGTTTATCGACTATGAACAGGTACAAGCCTATGCTGAAAATCTAACTAGGTCGCATTTCCCCCAGTCGACGACGAATACATGTACGACTGACCGAGTGGTTCCCGTGCACGCACACGTCTATTTCAATAACATTAATACACGATTATACATAGAACATGTCGATAGCTCAATATGACACATACTTTGTATATATTTAGTATTTAGTTTATGTTTTTGAATCCGAACAGCATGTAAACTTGTAACAGTATACACATCCTATTTTCATACTCATAACTGTTCAACTAGCCATTCTATAAGTATATACAATAAGTTTCCGAATAATTTTCTATAAATAAAGGCCATACAGTATATATTAAGTAAATGTATTGTAAACGATCAGTAAATCATGTAATAATTCTATAATAAATCTTGTATAGTAATATGTTTGCGTGTATGTACGGTATGCCATGTCAAAATGACTACTTAAATTTAGAGATAATGACAATTACTTATTTGCTAATATCCACACTATTTCTATATATTTCAGAAAACAACAACCAAACAAAAACATCATCGAAATTAAACCATAAACATTATCTCTTTGTGATGTAATTGAGAGCGGCGTAGACTCTGACCCGACTGCATTGATGTACAGACTGGCCAGAGCCGTCGCCGTTCATATAATCAGCTTTCCACGGCGCTTAGTATACACCCAAACATTAATTCTCACATTTATACATGTTTGTTTACTGTCCCATGTCTCCCTCCCTCCCCTCAAAGTTATATCTGACATAAATACGTTACGTTGCCAACCATGTCTACCCACCTACATAGATTACCAAGTTCAGTCATGTTGCTACCTTGTAACCCGACTTTAAATAAAAGTATGTTCTGTTCTATTCTGTCCAATTTTGTTCGCTTTCGACGCAGTCTCGACCCGCGCCATGTTCGATTTGAGCCATATTGACGGGCTCGACAGGTAATATGTATAGTGATTTGTATGTGGATACATCTATATGCACGAGTTCCGAAGCGTGCGATATTGTGCGACTTTAGGAACGCAATATCGTTGCGCTGCGGAACGGGTAGCATATATCAACATTCAAATCAAATAACCTTTTTATTATATACGCATATCACTCTTAATTTATATGCGCCTAGAAATATACATTTTTACTTTAGTATAAATGAAACACACGAATTTGTTATGATTTAGAAGGAAACATTTTGCGAGGTGAAACGTAGTTCTGGCACTGACCAATATGAACTCACGAGACACGTTCCATTGTGTTTCAATTGTGAAAGTATGTATATGATAAGGGCTCATGTTACCCGTCAAGTGCTTTGGTGCATGTTTAACTTGACTGATTGTTAAAATGTAACTTTTGTTTTCTTAGGTCATTACCAATGTGATTTCCAAAATTATTCGTTTTCGACTCAGCCTCAACCCGCCGCCATTTTTTTATTTAAGCCATATGGACGGGCTCGACAGGTAATTATGGGCTCATATTATTTTGAACATTCGCAGCAAGTTAATATATTTAATAAATTAATTTATCAATTTCTGCTCATTTTTAAGGCTACAGGATACGCATGTAAAAATACCGTGTACTTGATTACTTTGCATCATTACATTGACTTGGCCAAGAATACGTCAATATTAGTTGTTTCACGTATTCTTGGCCTCTATAGACGCCTCACATGGAGTTGAACCTCACCGCGGGTTCATTGTTTATTAAGTATCGTTCATCAATTCGTTATCGATATTTTCAGTGAACGGATACGAGCATGTCCCGGTACACATGGAAGGAACGGATTTCACGACTTGCACGAGGACAGATATTATCGAACTGCAACAGAAAATCAGCCGTCTGTTATTTCTTCCCATCGGTGATGTGTTAATAGCGGGAATGGAGCCGTCGTAGAGCCCCTGACCACCAGATACGGAGCCCGTTACGCATGAACGACCAGCGTGGTGCAAGCGATTCTCGCGAATGAATCGATCCGGCAATCCAGTTCGATGACGCGGAGAAAATACAACAGCCAATCGACGCCACGTGACCGGCGGGCACATAGTGTATCCCGTAATCGCGACCAAAGATCGGACAGTGTGAAACGTAAGCGGACCGCTCACATAAACAGTTCAGCCGCCACGGACATCCCAGAATAGGACAACGGGGAGAAGGTGCCACTGACTTTCATATAATTAAATAGTCAAGGGCTTGTAACTAGACGAGTAAACAAGCTTCAATCAAAGGAACTTATTAATATATTTAACACATCTCATATCGTTATGTTAACTGATACATGGGCAAACGATCTAGTTGATTTACATATCCAACTTTCGCGGCCACCTTACCTGTAGAAAGTCTGTTTTAGTAGCGGAGATTTGTATATGGAATTATATAGGAGACTACTACCTTTTCTTACGTAACTTTTAAACTACACAACCGATTGAAAATGCACAAGTCACATTTTAAACTTCAATTATTGTACTTTATAATGATGTTTCGATCGTGTTTTTAAAATAAAAATATTTTGGTCCTTTTTAGATTTAAACATAGTCGGTAGTTTTTATATGATTTATATAGCAAATTGTGATTTTTCTTCTCGATTTTCGTTGGGAAAATTGCAAAATCTATTTTTATAAGAATAGTTACAAAAAATGCACAGGTATTTTCAATTAGCTCATTCATTTTTCTATCTATTGATATAAAAATTATTATGTTTCTCAGTTAATATTATTTTGGTCCTTTTTAGATAATAATAATGAAACCATCTGTTTTCATTTTCCAATTAGCGTATCACGGAAATCTTCGGCAATTTCCGTGATATTCGTTGAAACGGGCACCTGCTTACGGTCACTCTAAAAGCTTATATGTTACCCGAGGCATGACCGTGTTATCGGTAAAAGTATTTGTGAACAAAGTAAGCAACTGATTTATAATTTGAGCATAGACTTTGTCTCATTTGATTATCTCGATAATTCCAACATGCAATACTTAATATAATTTCATCTTTATTTGATTTGGCTAGAAATAATTAATGTAATTCCCTTTTTACATGTACGCGGGAATTATAAGTTACGTTAGTTTACAAGATTACTTACACTGGTTGTAAATATTTGTATCGTTGCATGTTTTCTCTTGATTTGAGGGCAATATTAACGGGATTTATACTGATTATCGAAACCAATATTGGTAAAAGTGTCACAAATTATAAAATTGTCAATAAATAGAAATGTGTTGATTCTATTTACAGTGGATTAAGCAGAATGATCGCGAATTATTTACGCAAACTAAACCTCCTTGAACTAAATTTGTACAACCAGGGTAGACCCCGTTCAGAATGTGCGGATGCGCAGCTTGATCTGGGTATATACTGGTTTCAATCGCTGTTTTGCATTAGGCTACATGTATATTGCCCAAAATATTAAATAAAAAAAAAGTTCGCCAGTCTGAGAATATATATAACGACTGCATCCGCGCAGTCTGATCATAGTATACACCTATATAAACTGACATATTATTAATGTTATTTGTGTGAATAACGTTGTAATTCCATTGCAATTCACGTTCATAAGGATGATAATGCTGAACTGGCCTATTGTTTCTGTTTTTATTACCAGATTTGTGCAACGTTAAATTAGGAGACCCTAATAAAAAGTATTTCTCTTAAATTTGTAGTATGGCAAACATGTTCTACTGATTTGTAATTTCAGCATAGACTTTGTCTTATTTGATTATCTTTGACAAAATTGCAACGTTTAATACTTAATATAATTTCATCTTTATTTGATGTGGTTAGAAATAATTAACGTAATTCCCTTTTTACATACACGAGAATTATAAATCTTGGTCAGACTGCGTTAGTTTACAAAATTACTTACGCTGGTTGTAACTATTTGTATTATTGCATGTTTTCTCTTGATTTCACGGCAATATTAACGAGATTTCCACCGATTATAGAAACTAGTATTGGTGAAAGTGTCACAAGTTTTTATAAAATTGTCAATAAATGGAAATGTGTTGTTTTTATTTACAGGGAATTAAGCATAATTTATCGCGAATTATTTACTGCAAACTAATCTTCCTTGAAATGTATTTGTACAAAGGAAGAATATTTAAGTCCACATTTGGTATAAAATATTTGCGATGTCATTTACGGAAAACATATTTAACTTTGGAAATCATTTTCAAGTGGTCGTAAATGTCATTTTCAATAAAATAAACATGTTCGGGAACCTGATACGTTAATTCGAATATCAAAGTGGTCAATGGTCAACTCGCCACACTACATGTACATGGATTATTGATTGACACCGACACCTGTAGATTTCCGAGAGATTACGGAAAAAGCCGATATCACGGAAATTGCCGACTGACCATCACGTATTGATCAGCTGAAATTGGCCATGTGGTTATTCGTTTTTCGCTGACATGTAATAGTCAACGAAGACATGTAAATGCTGCGGATAATACCTCATATGTACCTATAAACTACAAATACACGTGGAAAAATGAGCATATAAGCGAATACAAGAATTATTTGAGCTCAAATGAAACTGGTCAGAAATTGCGAGACCTCAATAATGAGATTCAACAAAGTGAAAATTATGTTTACTTGAATGAATGTCTGCACACTTTCGAAAATATTTATGTTCTATATTTAAACGGAAATTACATTCCAGTCCCATGTCAAACACAGGAACACAACAAGAAACTAGTAAATGGTTTAATAATCAATGTGAGGATAAGAGAATTATGTATTATAGGAAGCTGAATGCCTATAGAATATCTCGTTCCGACTCAGATAGATATGAAATGGTAAGAGCTAAATCAGCATATAAAGCAACTGTCAGTAAAAGGTAAATATAAATACGACTTGGAGAAAACAAAGGAACTAGAAAACGCTCGTTTTAAGAATACTGATTGTAATGGAAAATGTTATAAAAGATTCTACTGGTATCAGACCACACATATTTCCATGGTCAATTTTGCAACATCGTTTGGTATAAACATTTTATTAAATAGTAATTACATCTTTTTTCGGTATACAAGCAGTGTAAAGAGGATTGGAACGAACATTGTTATCTTATATAGTTCCTCTCAAACATATTTTAAAGCAGTAAACAATCCTGATGACCCTTACTTCATTCCAGATGAAGACGTAATTTATTCAATGAACGATATTTAAATACTGATATGCATACCATGTTCGCTGAACTAGATGTTGAAATAACAGTTTTATAAATAACCAATGCTATAATACAACTAAAATGTGACCGTAGTGGTGGGCCAGATATGCTATTGAATGAGTATTTTATACAGAAAGCTCTTTTCGAACTAAATACGTTTTTGTACAAATTTACTGATATTACACCTATGCACAGGATAAGTCTTTTTGATAAATGAATTAGTCCCATTTTGCATTATGGGGCAGAAATCTGTGGATTATTTCAAACAAATCAGGTTGAAAGAGTTCATTTACAATTTTGCAAACGTCTGTTGGATGTAAAAAAGTGCACCCAGAATGATTGTATTTATGGTGAATTACGTCGTACCCCAATGCTTATTGTAAGATACATGATTATACTAAAATACTGGTTCAAAATATTTCACTCGAGTGAAAACAAATACATAAACCAAATATACGGTGTTATGCTTAACGATATAGCTGAATACCCAAACAAACGCAACTGGGCGTCACAGATTAAAATACTCCTATCTAGTCATGGCTTTTATCATGTATGGTTAAACCAAGGTGTAGGAGATGTTGAAACATATATCCGTTTTCAAGCAACGGCTAAATGATAACTTTATTCAGTTATGGCATGCACGATTAAATGAATCAAGCAGAGAATTATTTTATAAAAAATGTAAGCGAGTTTAAATTGCAATATTACCTGCGAGATATAAATGTAGATAAATGTAGAACAGCGTTTGCCAGATTGAAAGTATCATCACATAGACTGAAAGTAGAATCCGGAAGATGGAACAGAACACCAATAGAGTTTTGAAAATGTAGGATGTGTAATTGCCTGTAAGATGAATATCATTAGCCATGAGTAAAAAAGAAATAAAGGTTATTGGATTGGCGAAAGCCGCGGGTGCGGCGGGCGGCGGGCGGCGGGCGGTGGGCGGCGGGCGGCGGGCGGCGTCCACAATCGAATGTTAAGTTTTCGTGTTTGAGTCCATTTCTTTGTTACTGTAACACATAGGACCAATACACTTTCACAGCTTCATAACCAAGGGGTGCCCACCCACATATCACTATCCAACATGTTACCTTTTTTTTAACTCGACCCATTTTTTTCCGCGCAGTCGACTTAGCCATTTTCAATGTTAACTTTTCCCGTTTACAATGTTAAGTTTTC
>CM055279.1:22530646-22645150 GCA_029237695.1 Conchocele bisecta | reverse complement strand
AAGTGACACACTGTGCCATTTTCTGTCTATGCTGCTATTTACAATGGTGATTTGTGTTGTTAAAAAAAACACGCACAAAACTGTCCAGAAAACTGACATATTTTACAGTTTGGTGTAATATAATTGATGGGAATCCGTTGTTCTGGCTTTTCTATGTATGATTAGCTACATTATATAATATGTTCTATTTCACATTATCAGTTTCTTGTCAACACCAGATGTCAAACTGGCTGATGGCTGGCGTAAACAAAGATAGCCGTGTTGCCCACTCCATGTGCCTTTTGGACAGAGTACTGAGGCAGTATTCAGAAATATGTTATACATATATTCCATCACATATACGAAGCAATTATCTTTGAAGCAAATGATAACCAGGTATAGAATGTCTCCTTAATCGCCATGGCTATGATAATGTAATACCCGATAATATGCTACATGACCGATAAATAATTGCAATAACAAGATAAGTTCTACTAGAAATGTGGCCTGTCGGCACACGAATGCCCCCGCTGGCAGCCAAAGAAAACGAGGCATATTTGAAAACACAGAGGGGCAGAGAAGCATGGATATGTTGTCACAGCATGATAGCAGACCTTCAGAGCAATGGGTTTGTGAAATATCAAGCAGATCCATGCAAGGAAACAGACATAATAATACACTTACCCGAGTTTCGAACATACCAAGTATGTGACATTGACACTGGGCTTAGCGGCGGTGCGACGATAGTGGATTTGTCATATGGTGGTATAGGCCCATTAGAGCAATGCGTCTATGAAATATCAACCAGATACATGCAAGGAACAGACAATATAAGACATTTACCCGAGCGTTAAGGTTTCAAACGCACCAATTAGAGCAATGCATGTGAGAAATATCAAGCAGATCCGTGCAAGGAAACAGAAATTATAATACATTTACCTGAGAGTTAAGGTTTTAAATGCACCAAGTATGTGACATTGGCCTTGTGCTTAGCGGGGGCTGGATGATCGTGGATTTGTCACAGGGTGGTAGAGGACCATTGGAGTAATGCGTGTGTGAAATGTGAAGCAGATCCGAGCAAGGAAACATAAATTATAACCCATTTACCCGAGCGTTAACGTTTCGAACGCACACAGTCTGTGACCTTGACCCTGGGCTTAGCGGGGGTGGGACGAATGTGGATTTGTCACAGGGCGGTAGAGGACCATTGGAGCAATGTGTGTGTGAAATTTGAAGGATATCCGAGCAAGGAAACAGAAATTATAAGCCATTTACCCGAGCGTTAACGTTTCGTACATACGGACTTACGGACACCGGTAACACTATATGCCCCCCTTACCATTCGGTGGCGGGGGCATAAAAAATAGAGGACAAAGGCAGACTGTAAACGGCCCACAAAGGCTGCATGAACTTAGAAAATAGACGACAAAGGCTGTCTGGAGTTACCACAAAGGCTAGATGGACTTAAGAAAACAGACGACAAAGGCTGTCTGATGTTATATCCAGCAGCGTTTGTCGTCTATTCTCTAAGTTCATGCAGCCTTAGTGGGCTAGCTTAGAAAATGTCAGCTCTACGGATGTGTTTTACTATTTCCTCGTAGGCGTTGTGGTCGCTCAAGTCACAATTTGTTGACACTTTGCTAAGAAAATCAAGCATTTGTCTTAACTTAGTCAGGTATTAACATAAATATTTGTGTTATAACACTTACATCGCGTACATATAATGTATAAACGTAAATTATTCATCTGTGTGGATACCCACTTCACAGGGTAGATAACTGATGCCTCGTAATTAGGCTACTCCCGTTTATCGGCACATAAACCCTGTTTAAATTATTGTCGTTGAATGATCATTGCTTTTGTTTGAATAATAATAATAATAATAATAATATCTTTATTTCCTCCAATAGGAGAGCGCAAATAATAAATAATGTGCATGAAATTCATGAGGTGAACAAAAATAAAGCAAGCATTGTGAAGGAAATTGCATCATGAGAAAAAGTGCTGACTGAGCGCCGTGTCCGACAAACTCACGACCAGACCAGTCTGCGGAGCCACGCACACTGACCAGAACCTGTGTTTGTTTTGTTTTACTTGGATAATATTCTTCATATATACCGACCTAAATACGTAGCAGCATTCGGAACCAGCGCGCAGCTCCCACTTTACTCTTGACACGTCACATTATAATAATTGTATACAACAGCATTACAGATTGCACATTGTAAATCTCTGATACAAGTCTAATTACGGTCTTTAGATGTATAGGTACGACGTAACCCTTTCAACTCCACAGGCCATAATTCAATGTTAGCAAACACTACAGATCCAGATGAGCCAGCTCGTAATGAGCTGTCTAATCATGATCTGCAGTGTTTGCCGCTAGTATTTTAAGGTTGTTTGATCCACACCCGATTCATGAATGCGACTGGAATGGTCGAAAATAGAATCAACAACGGCGATTATTTGGCGGCGAAAGGGTTAAGCCACATCCGACGAATCATTCTGTCTCTCAGAGCATCTTTTGTCTAAACTTTATCGAGTATGCCAAACGTGACCTGTTACCAAAATGAAAAGTATCTGGGCGCATTCAGGTAACGTATGAAGCCACATAGGTTCCCAGAATACAGCGCCCCATTATTTTCATAAGTTATCTGCTCTATTCATTAAGGTACCTACAACCCTACAGATTATACATAAGTCTAATCGTGTGTAGAAAACATGGAGAGACATTCAACATATTGTCAACTTGCATATTCAACAGTTCATTTTCATAACCAAATATAGTATGTGTTTGTTGCTCTGGCGGAAGTGCAATGAAAGATGTGAACAATTCATAGCCACATGTTTGAATGAGCTGACGCCAAAATATTGTCCTGGGCTTGTCGGAATACCTACATTCGTAAATGCAATGAAACACTTTACTTCCTGTGCTGACGCAACATTTGGGGCAGTACTGTGTATAACGTTCGGAGAACATTCTACACATTAATATCACTGCCGACCTACACTGGTTTCGTCTGTTGGTATTGTGTACACCTAATGTCCAGAGGGCACACGGCGCGACCGGTTCCGAAATCACCAGCAGTTGTGACATTGGTGTATTAGTACCTAATCGGGATTCTACCTGGTGATTTTCGTAGTCAATATTGCTCTATTCATAAGAGTTTTCCATTCGAGTTTTCGCATAAAATTACCACTGCTTAAGAATTCCTCTAAAACGTAATCCAATGAATATTTCCGTAAAATACGATACAGATCAGGTACAAACCCCTGTGTGTTAATAGGGCTGATCCTATATGCAGTTAACCTGTTAAGAAAAATAACTCTTGTTGGCTTATTGTCTTGTAGCGTGCACAGTTGTCCGAAAAATCGTAGCTTTTATCTGTCTATTATTGATTCCACTGGCAGGCACCCAATTGCGTTAGTTTAGTTTAAACATAGTTTATTGCATATAAATACAATAGGCTCGGGCTACAAGTTCTCTCAACATTAGTTACAGCCCAATTGCGTTCAGCGCTATGTCCGTTTTAATTAGTCGCGGTATACTTTGCATGTACTTAATGCAGAACCGATGTGCTTGCTCCATCTTAACAATATCTTTTGGCACCAAGTTATTCCAAAGCTCACACCCATATAGGGCCGTGGGTAATACAACCGATTCATATATGCGTTTTGACGTGAGTGGGTGAAAACCAAATTTGTTGATTCCGCTATTGATGAGTCCAAAAAATGTACCTCTAATTTTATTGCAGGCATTATTCGCATTTACTTCGAG
Organism: Conchocele bisecta; assembly: GCA_029237695.1. Classification (NCBI taxonomy): domain Eukaryota; kingdom Metazoa; phylum Mollusca; class Bivalvia; order Lucinida; family Thyasiridae; genus Conchocele; species Conchocele bisecta. Next base: position 22,641,393 of record CM055279.1, on the reverse strand, counting down.
GCTCACATATTTGTGAAAGACTATCCCTAGATGCGTGTATTGTTCACATTCGTGTACAGTTTCTCCTCCAGTGTTCCAAGTCCGGTTACTGGCACTATAGTCTGTTTTACTTTCATTAAACACAATGACGTTGCATTTAGAAGCAATTATACTTGTACCTCCATTTCTGGGAATATCGGTTGCATATATCCATCATATTTAACAAACCATTTCTTGAGAAAGATACAAGAACCATATCATCGGCAACAGTGGGACTGCAACATTGTTCATCGTATAAAATTAATCCATGTGCTGATGATACCAATTCCTGCATAAATTCGTTAATATAGGACAGATACATGAACGTGGAGCTAACCCCACCCTGTTTCGTTCCCTGTAACACTTTAAACCATTTTGACACGTGTCCTATGTGCAAAACCTGGCTGGACATGTTGTCGTACATGCTTATAAATTATTTCAGCAGTATATCACTAACTCCAGCCTCAGCCAGTTTATAGAATAATCCGTTATGCCACACAGTGTCAAATGCCTTTTGCGCATCCAAAAAACACACGTACGATTTACTAAAATTTTCTTTAGCATAGTAGATACTTTCTCGTAGTAGAAATGACGTCATCTGGCAGCTGAAGCCCTTCTGGAATCCTGCTTGTAGACGCGCCGGTGTTACTACGTGTAATGGGAGTCTATCTAATGGAAGTCTTTCATAGATCTTTAATAGGACGGATGCTAATGTAATCGCGCGGTAGTTATTCGGGTCATCTTTCCGTTTCTTGCCGCTTTTATGAGTAATGATAACCCCCTTCTTCATCTCAACAGGAATATGTCCAATACGAAACACAGCCGTGAAAAACGTTGCTAGTATAGTATGCACAGTATGTCCTCCGTGTATCAAATGTTCATAACATATGTTATCGCATCCACTTGCCTTTCCGGGTTTACCTTGCTTCTTAATAGCCGAGTACACGTCATCATCGGTGAATGGTTCTACTGATTGTGAATTATGAGACGAGTTCAACATCTGATTGTATATAGTTTGCATTTCACGATCAATTAATACTTTATGATGGTCCATGTAACTAGGGTCTGTTTTTGGTGAATACTGTCCCCAACAGTTTGCAATTTTTTCCGTATCTCTGATTATCGTTCCTTGAACAACCGCCAGAAGTCGTCACTATTAATTTCAGCTGCTTGATCGATATATTTATCCTGTTGTTGTATGTAGGAACTCGTACACTGCCTATGGTAGTTTCGAAATTTACGTTTTGCCTCCTAATAGTCTTAATAGAATATATTGTTACAGTCACGTGGACGATCCTGCTGAATCCAAGTAATCCGCATTTCGGATTGCCGCCTGTGCAGTTGTTCTAGGTCACTATTCCAGTATGGTTTTAAGTAATGTTTAAACGATGATTTTGGAATAAAGGAGTCACTACACTGGTTGAGCGTTGATACAATTGTCTCATACATAGCATCAATGTCCTGCCGCGAGACGGACCTATGCACGTTGAATACGTCACTTTCTTGAAGTACATCTAACCTGTCACTTAACTGTCTCAGGTGCGCGCGATAATTTACAAAAACATGTATATTTGTTTTTAGTATTGCATTACAGTGATTAAAATTCCTAAACTGATCATAAAACATAATACTTTACTGAATTGAATGCCAATGTATGGTACAACTCTTGCTAACGTACGTACAAGCGACATCGAACAGCCTTTGCGGCCTTTGTGGCATTTGTCAGCCTTTGTGGTGTTTAGGGTGACACAGAATTACTGTGCACAAATTTATGTTGACACCTAAAAAATCGCTGTAGACAGCATGAGACAGGATGATTTTACAGTTGGTTTACACAAATGGGAATACAGGGATAACCAATGTCAAATTATGTATACTTACATGTGTATTATTGGCCTATGAGTGTTTTTAACATCACTGTGAAGTGTTAAACTGCTCACGCGTCAGACTGTGTCACAACATGCCAGGACAGATTGGGCTGTTTTTGTGACCAATGTTTATATTAATGGGGTCTCATCTCTCACGGATACAGTAAAATATAAAAGACAGATGAAATAGTAAAACACATCCGTAGAGCTGAGATTTTCAAAGCTTTATCCAATACTATCTACCACGCCCAGAATGTATGCATCCCGAAATTATACACAAACACAAGACATGTAATATCCATTGACAAATTCACCAGACACGTGATATCCACTTTCAAAATAGTAGCTGCGTGGCACCAATTGACCAACCAGCATTCGGGAGATTGTTTCATTGACACTTGTCATATAAATAGTCCCACAACCACAACATGACTAGATGTTTTATGCACGGATAGCACAGATATAATGTATGTGTCATCGACGGTGGAGTGACACCTAGGAATATTTACAACACTTATTAACACATGTAGTGACCAAGGTCCACACTTGTTTGTATATATGCACGATACCATAATCATGTTGTGATTTCAATGCTGGTCTGCTGTGCGGCGTAGGCTCGGACCAGACAGCGAAGTTTATCGACTATGAACAGGTTAGCCTATGCTGAAAATCTAACTAGGTCGCATTTCCCCCAGTCGACGACGAATACATGTACGACTGACCGAGTGGTTCCCGTGCACGCACACGTCTATTTAAATAACATGAATACACGATTATACATAGAACATGTCGATGGCTCAATATGACACATAATTTGTATATATTTAGTATTTAGTTTATGTTTTTGAATCCTAACAGCATGTAAACTTGTAACAGTATACACATCCTATTTTCATACTCGTAACTGTTCAACTAGCCATTCTATAAGTATAGTTGTTTTAGGCTTAAGCGTGGGCGGGCTATTCCAAGTTTGAGAAAAAATAAGTTTCCGAATAATTTTCTATAAATAAAGGCCATAGAGTATATATTAAGTAAATGTATTGTAAACGATCAGTAAATCATGTAATAATTCTATAATAAATCTTGTATAGTAATATGTTTGCGTGTATGTACGGTATGCCATGTCAAAATGACTACTTAAATTTAGAGATAATGACAATTACTTATTTGCTAATGATCCACACTATTTCTATATATTTCAGAAAACAACAACCAAACAAAAACATCATCGAAATTAAATCATCAAAATTATCTCTTTGGGATGTAATTGAGAGAGGCGTATACTCTGACCCGACTGCATAGATGTACAGACTGGTCAGAGCCGTCACCGTTCATATAATCCGCTTTCCACGGCGCTTAGTATACATCCAAACATTAATTCTCACATATTTATACATGTTTGTTTACTGTCCCATGTCTCCCCCCTCCCCTTAAAGTTATATCTGACATAAATACGTTACGTTGCCAACCATGTCTACCCACCTACATAGATTACCAAGTTCAGTCATGTTGCTACCTTGTAACCCGACTTTAAATAAAAGTATGTTCTCTTCTATTCTGTCCAATTTTCTTCGTTTTCGACGCAGTCTCGACCCGCGCCATGTTTGATTTGAGCCATATTGACGGGCTTGACAGGTAATATGTATAGGTTATTTGATTTGTATGTGGATACATCTATATGCACGAGTTCCGAAGCGTGCGATATTGTGCGACTTTAGGAACGCAATATCGTTGCGCGGCGGAACGGGTAGCATATATCAACATTCAAATCAAATAACCTTTTTATTATATACGCATATCACTCTTAATTTATATGCGCCTAGAAATATACATTTGTACTTTAATATAAATGAAACGCACGAATTTGTTATGAGTTAGAAGGAAACATTTTGCCAGGTTAAACGTAGTTCTGGCACTGACCAATATGAACTCACGAGACACGTTCCATTGTGTTTCAATTGTGAAAGTATGTATATGATAACGGCTCATATTACCCGTCAAGTGCTTTGGTGCATGTTTAACTTGACTGATTGTTAAAATGTAACTTTTGTTTTCTTAGGTCATTACCAATGTGATTTCCAAAATTATTCGTTTTCGACTCAGCCTCAACCCGCCGCCATTTTTTTTATTTAAGCCATATGGACGGGCTCTACAGGTAATTATGGGCTCATATTACCCGTCAAGCTGACCAATCAAAACGTGAGAAATTCATCTGCGGTATGACAATTAGCGTTGTGTATACATTACAGGCATGGTCAACATATCCATGTAATCGTCGAACACGACTACCAGATGGATATGCATGTGTGATATAGTGCTAGTTTGTTTCAGAACAGAAATACGTTTGATCATTTGAAGTGAAGGAGCAAAAATAATATATATAGAATATTAGAGATATGATATGAGACACTGGCCGTGAAACACTTGTTTGCGCCATCAATGAAGTTTTATTTTGAACATTCGCAGCAAGTTAATATATTTAATAAATTAATTTATCAATTTCTGCTAATTTTTAAGGCTACAGGATAAGCATGTAAAAAGACCGTGGACTTGATTACTTTGCATCATTACACTGACTTGGCCAAGACTACGTCATGTTTAGTTGTTTCACGTATTCTTGGCCTCTATAGACGCCTCACATGGAGTTAAACCTCACCGCGGGTTCATTGTTTATTAAGTATCGTTCATCAATTCGTTATCGATATTTTCAGTGAACGGATACGAGCATGTCCCGATACACATGGAAGGAACGGATTTCACGACTTGCACGAGGACAGATATTATCCAACTGCAACAGAAAATCAGCCGTCTGTTATTTCTTCCCATCGGGGATGTGTTAATAGCGGGAATGGAGCCGTCGTAGAGCCCCTGACCACCAGATACGGAGCCCGTTACGCATGAACGACCAGCGTGGTACAAGCGATTCTCGCGAATGAATCGACCCGGCAATCCAGATCGATGACGCGGAGACAATACAACAGCCAATCGCCGCCACGTGACCGGCGGGCACATAGTGTATCCCGTAATCGCGACAAAGATCGGACAGTGTGAAACGTAAGCGGTCCACTCACATAAACAGTTCAGCCGCCACGGACATCCCAGAATAGGACAACGGGGAGAAGGTGCCACTGACTTTCATATAATTAAATAGTCAAGGGCTTGTAACTAGACGAGTAAACAAGCTTCAAGCAAAGGAACTTATTAATATATTTAACACATCTCATATCGTTATGTTAACTGAGACAAGGGCAAACGATCTAGTTGATTTACATATCCAACTTTCGCGGCCACCTTACCTGTAGAAAATCTGCATTAGTAGCGGAGATTTTTATATGGAATTATATAGGAGACTACTACCTTTTCTTACGTAACTTTTAAACTACACAACCGATTGAAAATGCACAAGTCACATTTTAAACTTCAATTATTGTACTTTATAATGATGTTTCGATCGTCTTTTTAAAATAAAAATATTTTTGTCCTTTTTAGATTTAAACATAGTCGGTAGTTTTTATATGATTTATATAGCACATTGTGATTTTTCTTCTCGATTTTCGTTGGGAAAATTGCAAAATCTCTTTTTATAAGAATAGTTACAAAAAATGCACAGGTATTTTCAATTAGCTCATTCATTTTTCTATCTATTGATATAAAAATTATTATGTTTCTAAGTTAATATTATTTTGGTCCTTTTTAGATAATAATAATGACACCATCTGTTTTCATTTTCCAATTAGCGTATCACGGAAATCTTCGGCAATTTCCGTGATATTCGTTGAAACGGGCACCTGGTTACAGTCACTCTAAAAGCTTATATGTTACTCGAGGCATGACCGTGTTATCGGTAAAAGTATTTGTGAAAAAAGTAAGCAACTGATTTATAATTTCAGCATAGACTTTGTGTCTCATTTGATTATCTCTATAATTCCAACTTGCAATACTTAATATAATTTCATCTTAATTGATTTGGCTAGAAATAATTAATGGAATTCCCTTTTTACATGTACGCGGGAATTATAAGTGTACGTAGTTTACAAGATTACTTACACTGGTTGTAAATATTTGCATCGTTGCACGTTTTCTCTTGATTTGAGGGCAATATTAACAGGATTTATACTGATTATCGAAACCAATATTGGTAAAAGTGTCACAAATTATAAAATTGTCAATAAATAGAAATATGTTGATTCTATTTACAGCGGATTAAGCAGAATGATCGCGAATTATTTACTGCAAATTAAACCTCCTTGAACTAAATTTGTACAACCAGGGTAGACCACGTTCGGAATGTGTGGATGCGCAGCTTGATCTGGGTATATACTGGTTTCAATCGCTGTTTTGCATTAGGCTACATGTATATTGCCCAAAATATTAAATTAAAAAAAGTTCGCCAGTCTGAGAATATATATAACGAGTACATCGGTCATCTGTAATTATTTACCTATAGTGCAGGCTATATAATGATTAATGAACAGTGTTAGCCCCGATCAGACTCATACACGTACACATTTTAAAAATCGAGTAGAAAATAGCAAAACGCATATATGGTCTGCATCCGCGCAGTCTGATCATAGTATACACCTATAGCAACTGACATATTATTAATGTTATTTGTGTGAATAACGTTGTAATTCCATTGATAATAGTGCAATTCACGTTCATAAGGATGATAATGCTGAACTGGCCTATATTGCTCTGTTTTATTACCAGATTTGTGCAACGTTAAATTAGGAGACCCTAATAAAAAGTATTTCTCTTAAATTTGCAGTATGGCAAACATGTTCTACTGATTTGTAATTTCAGCATAGACTTCGTCTTATTTGATTATCTTTGAAATAATTGCAACTTTTAATACTTAATATAATTTCATCTTTATTTGATGTGGTTAGAAATAATTAACGTAATTCCCTTTTTACATACACGAGAATTATAAATCTTGGTCAGACTGCGTTAGTTTACAAAATTACTTACGCTAGTTGTAACTATTTGTAGTGTTGCATGTTTTCTCTTGATGTCACGGCAATATTAACGAGATTTCCACCGATTATCGAAACTAGTATTGGTGAAAGTGTCACAAGTTTTTATAAAATTGTCAATAAATGGAAATGTGTTGTTTTTATTTACAGGGAATTAAGCAGAATTATCGCGAATTATTTACTGCAAACTAAACTTCCTTGAAATTTATTTGTACAAAGGAAGAATATTTAAGTCGACATTTGGTATAAAATATTTGCGATGTCATTTACGGAAAACATATTTAACTTTGGAAATCATTTTCACGTGGTCGTAAATGTCATTTTCATAAAATAAACATGTTCGGGAACATGACACGTTAATTCGAATATCAACGTGGTCAATGGTCAACTCGCCACACTACATGTACATGGATTACTGATTTACATATCGATAAAATTGCATACATCACGTGAGACCTGTAGATTTCCGAGATATTACGGAAAAAGCCGATATCACGGAAATTGCCGACTGACCATCACGTATTGATCAGCTGAAATTGACCATGTGGTCACTATGGATTTTGTCCAGGTAAGGTGGCCGCGAAAGTTGGATATGAAGTATCAATGATTTCATTTTTTATCATTTTATCTGACCACTGTGCTATTCGTTTTTCGCTGACATGTAATAGTCAATGAAGACATGTAAATGCTGCGAATAATCATGATAATACCTCATATGTACCTATAAACTACAAATACACGTGGACAAATGAGCATATAAGCGAATACATGAATTATTTGAGCTCAAATGAAACTGGTCAGAAATTGCGAGACCTCAATAATGAGATTCAACAGAGTGAAAATTATGTTTACTTGAATGAATGTCTGCACACTTTCGAAAATATTTATGTTCTATATTTAAACGGAAATTACATTCCAGTCCCATGTCACAAACCACAGGAACACAACAAGAAACTAGTAAATGGTTTAATAATCAATGTGAGGATAAGAGAATTATGTATTATAGGAAGCTGAATGCCTATAGAATATCTCGTTCCGACTCAGATAGATATGAAATGGTAAGAGCTAAATCAGCATATAAAGCAACTGTCAGAAAAGGTAAATATAAATACGACTCGTTTTAAGAATACTAGATTATACTGGAAAATGTTAAAATAATCTACTGGTATACAGACCACACATATTTCCATGGTCAATTTTGCAAAATAGTTTGGTATAAACATATTTTATTAAATAGTAATTACATCTTTTTTCGGTATACAAGCAGTGTAAAGAGGATTGAAACGAACATTGTTATCTTCTAGAGTTCCTCTCCAACATATTTTAAAGCAGCAAACCATCCTGATGACCCTTGCCTCATTCCAGATGAAGACGTAATTTATTTCAATGAACGATATTTAAATACTGAAATGCATACCATGTTCGCTGAACTAGATGTTGAAATAACAGTTTTGGAAATAACCAATGCTAAACACAACTAAAATGTGACCGTAGTGGTGGGACAGATATGCTATTGAATGAGTATTTTATACAGAAAGCTCTTTTCAAACTAAATACATTTTTGTACAATTTACTGATATTACACCTATGCACAGGATAAATCTTTTTGATAAATTAATTAGTCCCATTTTGCATTATGGGGCAGAAATCTGTGGATTATTTCAAACAAATCAGGTTGAAAGAGTTCATTTACAATTTTGCAAACGTCTGTTTGGTGTAAAATGGTGCACACAGAACGATTGTATTTATGGTGAATTATGTCGTACCCCAATGCTTATTGTAAGATACATGATTATACTAAAATACTGGTTCAAAATATTTCACTCGAGTGAAAACAAATACATAAAACAAATATACGGTGTTATGCTTAACGATATAGCTGAACACCCAAACAAACGCAACTGGGCGTCACAGATTAAAATACTCCTATCTAGTCATGGCTTTTATCATGTATGGTTAAACCAAGGTGTAGGAGATGTTGAAATATATTTATCCGTTTTCAAGCAACGGCTAAATGATAACTTTATTCAGTTATGGCATGCACGATTACATGAATCAAGCAGAGAATTATTTTATAAAAATGTATGCGAGTTTAAATTGCAATATTACCTGCGAGATAGAAATGTAGATACATTTAGAACAGCGTTTGCAAGATTGAAAGTATCATCACATAGACTGAAAGTAGAATCCGGTAGATGGAACAGAACACCAATATATTACAGACAATGTATGATGTGTAATTGCCTGTAAGATGAATATCATTAGCCAGATGGTGTTTTTTTTAAAGAAAATCCAGGTTATTGGATTGGCGAAAGCCGGGTGGGCGGGCGGCGGCTGGGCGGCGGGCGCGGCGGGTGGCAGGTGGCGGGCGGCGGGCGGCGTCCACAATCAATGTTAAGTTTTCGTGTTTGAGTCCATTTCTTTGTTACTGTACCACATAGGACCAACAAACTTTCACAGCTTCATAACCAAGGGGTGCCCACCACATATCACTATCCAACATGTTACCTTTTCTTGAACTTGACCCATCTTTTCCGCGCAGTCGACTTAGCCATTTTCAATGTTAACTTTTCGCGTTTACAATGTTAAGTTTTCGTGTTTAAGTCCATTTCTTTGGTACTGTACCACATAGGACCAACACACTTTCATAGCTTCATAACAAAGGGGTGCCTACCACACACAACTATCCAACATTTTTTTTTGTTCAAGTTTTTCGTTATAGGCCTACTATATCTCTGCAACTACTTCGCCCATTACATTGACACTTCACATGGGTGTTTATCATCATCCATATTTTCATTCTACCCTCCAACCGTGCGGCCCCTGTGCCCAATGTCAAGGTCAAATTACTTTGATTTTTTTTTGTTAAAGTTTTTTTGTGTACTATATCTCTGCAACTGCTTCACCCAACACCTTGATACTTCACATGGGTGTTTATCATCATTGTCGCGCCCGCTTGCGGAAAGCACGATATAGTCGGCATTTTTGGCATACGTCCGTCCGTCCGTACGTCCGTGTGTCCGGTTAACGTTTTTTGGTTAACGTTTTTCCATCTACTATATCTCTTTTTTAGTGTCCATGCCTCGCCCCAAGGCGCGACATGCAGGCCACGGCCATCTAGTCTACAAAAAGTGGGTATAATTATGTTATCCAAGTGTCTATGCTTGGAAAAAACCTGGCCTTCGTGGCTTTGCCTCGTTTCTTGTTTTATATTAAAATGCACTATATATTCAGATATACGGAAAATTTATATAAAACAGTATTACTGGCGTAGACCAAACATGATACAATTTATTGAGCTGTTTAAAACAGAATTTACGAACATTGTACGAAATCTCGTTATATACATATACAACGCATTTCAAATACGAAACGAACATTTATATATTCGTTAAACACATTCTCCCTTGCCATAATATGTATTGTGTGCAGCATTCTGTTAGTTAAATACTATTGATAATATTTGTGGTAGTGTTACTTTTAACCCGTATTTTAGCTAGTGGTGAAGTTCTTGGTGTAGTACAGTATACTATTTTGAACCATGGCAGTTGATTATTATTCAGGCTTGACATGAATGCTATGTTCATGCCATGTTTGGCATAGTCCATTTTAAGGTAATTTGATTGGTCATCAAAGTCAGGTCATGGTAATATTTGTCCAATCAAATCATTCAGTCCTTATAGCTTGCCAAAGCAACATCAACCTGATATATGAATCTCCGTGCTATTTGCGATATTTCTTCATTGAACGACGTCGAGTGACTGATGTATTTGGTATAAGAGGAATTGTGAATCGAGTGTGAGTGGTATGTAGCCTTTTATTATATTTTAATTCATGTATTTGTGAATGGAACAGGTTATAGTCCAGTGCTACACGCCAGACGAGTCGACAGCTACGAGAGTCCGTTATTGCACTGTGTGCACTGGATATAAACTGTTCGCATGTCATGTAGGTAACTCATGAGTTGTGGTTTTATATGTTGTTTAGACCCTAATCATATTTCCGTCAGTTATTTATAAACCATGTGCAAATGGTCGCCGTCTTTGTAAACAGGAGTTCACCCGACCAGACTGTGCGACTGCGCAGGCTGATCTGGGTATACGCTGTTTACAATGGCCAAGTGATCCATTTTCGTATATTTGTGATCAGTTTATGTGTATTTTCTGTGTAGCATTGTTTGCTCTGGGACATTGGCAAACAGGATAAAAAAGGGTGCAGCCTGATCTGGGTCTACATTGGTTGCACATGTTGTTAGCTACCTTCTTCCATGAAAGGGTTGCTAGTAGCCATGACCACAGCCGCGAGCAAATAATGTCTTCTGTGACAATGACATTGTGCCAGCATAGCCAAGTATGCTGTCTGTGCAGTTGCTGCATATTTGCATTGTGTTACATAAGTCTGTATTATTGTTGATCTGTGATATAATATGCATCAGCTATTATGTCAGTTCTGTGTGTCGTTGGCGCTGATCATTGATATGGGTTTAGTTTGATTAGGGTCTACAGTGATGCACAACTGAATAACTGTTGCATAGTATATGTGTGAGTGTGTACTCAGTGGGTGACAATGTGTACAGGAGTATCCATGTGCATCCGATTATCTGTGCAGTCTGTTTAGGTTTATGACAACGTCCAATGGATGTTGTATGTATAGGATCTGTTTTATTATGTTTTATTGGCTAAGTGAATGCACCGATGTTAATAGATTTAGTCATGTAGTTATGCACATGAGAATCGTCTCCATGTGATAACTGGTGCACTGGATTCATTAGAATCATATCAGTATAATTGTAATGCATGTAATGCCATTGTGATTCACTTGACTAGTGCATCTTGTAATTATTCACTAGGGATGATTGTCGGTGTGGCGACGGCCAGAGGACGATGACTTCATTTACAGTGTAAACGTTTTGGGACCATATCCCGGTAGGTTATCGTCATATATTGTATGGGTGTAAATAAGGGTTTTAAGGCATGTCTGTATATGTATCCCAGAATGGTTGTAGGTTCAATCCCTTCGTTTCACTTTATTATCAGTTAGGTAAATTACTGTGCGAACATGTTTGGTTCATGATAATCGTTTCCTTTTCATTATATTCTCCACATGTTCGAGACTAAGTGGTTTATGATATTTACAATTTACTGGATGTGACAGAGGTGTCACATTCGGTAATGTCAGCTGATATTGGGTATTAGTGTATATCATACTGATATTTGAATCTGTGGTATTTATCCATGAAAGTAAGAGTTCGAATATTGTAAATTGCAATAATTGACTGTTATGTAAATAGAAACTTATTTTATGTACTGTTTGTTTCAGAAATATTCATCTACTTGTTTATACCAATACACATTACGTTCTGAGAGAAGGTGTTTCGTGGTGTATTGATACAACTTGCGTGACCCCTGCATTCCCCTCCCCCCCCCCCCCCCCCCCCCTCATCACGAGCTAGCCGGGAAGGTGTTACGACATATTAATAATAAAACAACATATAGTTTGTAATCTAAACACCACATATGACACAAAATAAACATTTGTCGCTGACTAAATAATTGGTATTGTGCCATATGCTATGTTATATGTAAGAATATAAGTTACTCGAGAAATGTTCGAGTGCGCTTGAATCAGTGGAAGTACGGAACAGTATTAATTTAGCGTGAACACGGCCTAGACGTGGTATACACTGTTCGACACATATATGAACATAACTATATGAACATAACCGAAATTTTTAAACCATATAATTTATTAGATACGTGTACATGCCATTTACTACACTGTTTGCCATCCTTGACATATTGTGTTTACATGCATGAATACGTGTTACCTTCATGGGTCATGTGGCTTAAATATTTCAGAATAAACTATCTATCTATCTATTATACCGAATTTATTACATTATCACCCAATACATATCTGATATAGACTGCTATTAAATAGTTGTTATTAATGCTTTTGGCTAATCCATTCACCTGACATTTCAAAAGGAGTGTGCATCTGAAAATACTGGCAAACACTGTAGATCCTGGTGAGACGGCTCATTTTTGTTTGCACTAGTTTCTCGAACAATGAACGGGAACGAATAGTTAATTAGTGGGAACGAATTGTTATATCGTGGGAACGAATTGTTAATTCGCGGGAACGAATTTTTAATTCGTAGAAACGAATTGTTATATCGAGGGAACGATTGTTAAATTGAGGGAACGAACTGTTATTTCGTGGGAACGAATTAATAAAACAATCATTTTAAGTCCCCTGTGGGGCTCTGTACAACTGAAATGTAATCTGGATATTGGTGTTCGCATGGCGAGCAATGTAAACCTTGATCAGACTGCTGAAAGACAAGATGCTCTGGTTGTATCGGAAAATTGTCCAATGAAATCTGCTGTTATCGGAAAATTGTCCGATTTTGCTTGGTTCGCAATATATTTCGGATATCCGAAGAGTATCCCGAAGATCTGAATTTCTTCGGAAAGCTGTCCGATTTTGCGTTCGGAAGCATATTCCGCAGAATCCTTGGACCAATAGTCGAAATCGGAATTTCTTCCAAAAATTTTCAAATTGTGCTTCGGAATATAGTCGGAATAAATCAGAAATTTGTTCATCGGAATATTCCGAAAAAAACATTAAATAGACTGATGTCTGATTTTTATGTTCGGAATTCCGAAGATTATTCAGCGGAATCCTTTGACCAATACTCCGGTTTGAGCAGAATTTCTTCTGAATTTCTAGAAGCGGGCAGTCCCAGAACGGGGGCCAATCTCACAATGGCCGAAAAAGGCAGGACAATTGCACACATGGGTCATTTACAAAATACGATTGTCATGGAAACAGTAAATCCATACTTTTAATTCACATCATTACTAAACACGTCACCCGGGTAATGTACGTTTGGCATCGATAACAAACCCGAAGTCTTCACTAGTGCCGCCAAAACGTGCGGAATTGGCCCCCGTTCTGTGAGAAACTGGCCCCCGTTCTGTATGGAAGGTCATATCGGCCATAATTATATTTGGCTTGATGCTTGCTGGCTGATGACATTTTAAGTTCTATCCGTCTTATTACAATTATATGTGGCTTGATGCTTGCTGGCTGATGACATTCTAAGTTCTGTCCGTCTTATTACATTTCTATGTATGTGGCGTGATGCTTTATTCATTCGTACTGTTTCAATGGGTTGTGTGTTGATTACATTCTAAGTAGCTTGATGCTTCACTGGTAGCGACATCCCGAGTTCCATTATTGATTATTGCATCGCTGTTTTGCTATGCTCGATAAGCCACGCCCCTTGACAACAACAATTGCAACAGTAATTTGGGAACAACCATTATGACGCCAGGTGCGCTGCTAAAACTTAAAATAGTTCTCCTAAAAGGGGGGGGGGGGGGGGGGGGGGCGTAACTAGTTTATTTTTTGGCTGCACCCCCCAATAAACAATAAATTCATAACGCGAACATAGAAACGTGCCTTGTAACAATTCTTTACTCGGCGAATGTAGGGGGACGCGCGCCGGGTCCGTCCCCGCCCCCCCCCCCTGAATCCGCCCATGCATGTCACCCAATAGTGTTTACATTATTTGGCCACGGAAACTCTGTTTACATCTCGTGACCAACATGCTCAGTGTTTTCTTTTAAATGCTTCAAATATGCTGAAACTGGTGTCATTTTCTCTAACCTTAAACCTAGAGTGCTACATGCCAGGTTATAATATAGGGAGACATGTTTTTCTTTATTCTTTCAATCTGACATTTTTCTGGCAAAATGAATATTGATTTACCATTACCAGACGTACTAATTGACAATTATTATACTTTTTATCAAACGCGAAATGCCAGTTTGATATCTGTGATAACCGTGTTTCCTTAAAATGATAACGGAAGCAACTATTTATTAATTGTTTTTATTTTTGATGTGCAATATCATACTTTATGATATGTCGATATAAATATTTATTCAACATTTAGTTGATATAAATAATTTAAAAATACTGCATCATTTGCATATGGAACTAGCTTGATACCACCACGAGTCTCTATGAGTACATTAAAGATTACTAAATAATTATATCTGTGTAGCTGGCACTCGTAATTTTTAAAAGTGGTGGAATAGTTGCAATTATACACTTATTTAATTTCCATAAATAAAAAATTGTACCTACTAGATGGGACCCCAGCTTCAACAATAATTAAATCTATATTTTAAGCAGTCAAGATCCAGAGCAGAATAAGTGCAGGTTATTGGAAAATAGGTCCCACAACATACATAATAAAAATGAAAGTAGCAGAGAATAGCAAAATGTGTGGTAACGGGTTAGTGTTTTAGAGAAAAGCAATGGTGGTGTGCCACCTTAGTCTGATCCTTGACGGTTATTGGTTTGCATCGGTAACGGTCCAGTTTGGCAGTCAACCTGTGTAAGTACTATACAAATGTGATTTTGTTCAATTACGTACATATGTAATTTAATTATGAGGATATGTGTATGTATAAAACACATTAGTAAGTCAAACACCATACATACGTATACAATTTAGTTAATATAGATTAGAGAATAATAAATGGTGCGAAATCGTCAAGGGGGTAATAGCAGTCCAGTATGAACAAAATTGTGCGGGTGTTTTGAGGTCACTGACACAGTTTTCTTGCAAATCTTGATCCATTACTATCCAGTCCCACTTGAGGTACATGTGGGAGTGTTGGTCATGTGATGTAAACAGACTTTCCGTGGCCAATAAAAAATGTAAACTATATTGGAGGACATGACGAGGTTGGATTTTTCTTTCAAGTCTTAGGAATAAGTGAACCTATTGTTTAATTAATTCAGAACCAGTACAGACCGGCTGCATGTCATGTACAAGTAGGTCCCACAACATCCATACGAATAGTGAAAGTAGGAGAGACTGGCCTTATTGGATGGGATTCGGTTAAAGTATATAGTAAAACTATTTGGTGTCTTCTAGCCTATGCTGTGATAATTTGTGGGTGAAATCTTACATCAACACCGGCATTGGAGGTGTGACTTGAACAGCCAATCAGATGTCGGACTATAATTTATTAGAGGGAGAATTACTTGAGCGGACAGCAGTGCCATCTGACGTCATAATGACGCACTACTAACCCATATATTGCTTGCATCATTCTGCTTGTAGCTTGATGCTTTCTGCTTGCGGCCTTCCGCTTTCGGACTGTAGCTTGATGCTAACTTCCTGCGGCTTTGTCCTTACTGCTTTCGGCCTTATTCAAAGTGCTAAGTGCTTTGTTCTTACTTTCTATTGCAAATGCTTAGTGCAATAAAACAGGGACACGAATAAGGACGTATCAATAATTGTAATGTAAATAAGACGAATTAACAAAGCAATCAGCAGAATGGACATGTAAGAAAGACAAATACAATTACAACAAGCAGATTTCAAATGTAATAAATACAAATGACGAATGAAATAACATGAATATAAGTTGTAATGTCATCAGCACGCAAGCATCAAGTCACACAGAATTATGGCGGATATTACCTGCCATAGTTCTGGGATTCGCCACCTGTTCTGGAATTTGGCCCCCGTTCTGGGTTAATTAAATACATTTTATTCCACTACCATTTTCAAATACCGGATTTATTTCCCGAGACATTTGGAAATCCGATAACGAAACGAGTGCGGAGCACGAGTTTCTTTGTCAAATTTACAGATGTCAAGGGAAATAAATCCGGTATTTCAAAATGGTAGTTGAATAAATTGATTAAATTGATCCAGAATCACGGTAAATCACTGGGTATTATGTAATGTTACATCTTATGTTTATAGTAGATATCTAAAATAATACACGATACATCTGATCTAGTATATATGATATATCAACTAAAGTTTATGAGATATCTAGTTTTTGAAATGCGGTGTCCCATATAAGATCCTGTATTTATTATATTTTGATTACTAATTTATGTTAAACCTTACACCGCTATCTTATTTTTTTGTCGTCTGCTGTTTATTTTTTATTTTCAATTTTTATCATCAAAAACATGCTTTAACATCACTTAATTTAACCTAGAATAATGTACAACATGTTTTGACAGCACTTCAGAATCATTTCCATTGGAAATGATTCTGAAGTGCTGCCAAACCATGTTTTTATTGAGCAATAAGGCACAATAGAAAAGCAACAGCAGACGACAATTGTTGTGCGTAGCGGTCTCAGGGTTAAACATTACTCCCTCATATTTATGTTAATCATTCGATGTTTCTTAACACATCTATATGGCACGCCGTTCTTATATTTATTCCCGAAACAAGATATCTACTAAAAGATATAAGATATCTACTAAAATATATAAGATATCTACTAAACATATAAGATATCTTAATTAATTTGCATTTATATAAGATATCTTATAAACTATATAAGATATCTACTAAAGTATATGAGATATCTACTAAACTATATAAGATATATCATAAAGTATATAAAGACATTACAGTGTGGAGTCGATATTGGTGGGACGGACCTGTGCATCCTGTTGTACGCAGATGACGTCGCGTTAATTGCCCCGACGGAAGAATCTCTTCAGACAATGTTGAACGCAGTTAACCGGTGGTGCGTGAAGTGGAGATTAAGTCTAAACCAGGACAAAACAAAAGCTGTTCACTTCCGCCCTTCTACTGCCCCCAGGTCTAATGTTCGCTTCACATGTGGTAATTTTCATGTAAATCTATCCAGTACATACAAATCTAGGCTTGTGGTTTCACGAGCACCTGGACATGAAATACGCCGTTTCTGAATTGGCCAAATCAGCAAGTCGAGCCCTGTCCGCCCTATATACTAAGTATTTACACTTGGGAGGGATGACGTTACGATGTTTCAAAAAGCTATATGAAAATCTAGTAGAACCCGTATTGTTCTATGCTAGCGGCATTTGGGGCCTCACAAACCATAGAAAAATAAATACTGTACAAAATAAAGCGTGCAGGTATTTTCTGGGCCTCGGGAAAAACGCATCTAATATAGCATCCCAGGGAGACATGGGCTGGTCTGGCTGTTTTGTCAAACAGAAACTTGAAGTGAGTAGGCTTTATTGCAAGTTGAAGCGGCTGGACAATACTAGACGTGTGAAAATGGTGTTTAATTGGTCAAGTACGCACGGCAAGTGCTGGAGCGTAGAGTGAATACTTTCGCCGATAGCCTAGACATATGGCAGACATTTGAAAACTGTGACTTCACCACTAAAACTGTTATTAAATGTGTTAAAACTAAGCTCATGAACTTGGACGCGAGCACATGGAAAACTGGTCTACATAATGACAGAAATAACCCCAACGGTAACAAACTGAGAACATATAGACTATACAAACACGAGTTGAAAAGTGAACATTACGCCTCGATCAGTATGCAGCGCTGCCACCGAAGCATTCTAGCGAAATTCCGCAGCGGTAGTTTACCACTTTTTGTGGAAACTGGTAGCTACAGTGGGGTGCCACTAACAGACAGACTTTGTAAACTTTGCCAGTCTCTCGCCAAGTGGAAGATGAAAATGCTTATTTTTACTCACCTGTGATTTTTACAATGATTTAAGACGTACATTGTTTTTTAAAGCTGAATCTAGCAATACTGATTTTCACAGACTATCTGAGAATGAAAAGCTAATTTTTTCTCATGAATAATGTTAATTTGACTCATACACTTGCATCAATTTTATCATTAATGTTTCGTAGAAGAAAACAATTTCTCCCTACTGTTTAATTTCTTATCAAATACAATTCATTGCAAACTACATTGTACAAATTCAATTCCATTTTATTCAATTTTTATTAATTTTTCAACTTTTGTATGCATTTTTACATTTTCCGCATCTTTCGGATTTAACCAACTTGTACAATCACTTGTTAAATATAGCAAATCCATTCGCATTGAACATATCACCACTGCAACCACTGTAGACCCAGACCAGCCGGCGATGTATAGCCGACTGGCCATGGTCAGCAGTGTTTGTCAGCATGTCATATGCACGCTCCTACTGCATTCCGCTTGCATATTGAACTCTGTTTATATCGAGTTCAGTCTGAAAGCGGAAACATAGGCGCATGTCAAGATCAGAATCAATTAATTTTACACGAATCCCACATTGCCATGTATTTGTGTCTCATAGGCCGATGTCGGCCGGATCTCTTAAAAATGTAATTTCGCTCACATGTATTATAACCTTGTTTTAAGAGATGTGACACGTTAATAAAATATTTTACTACTACTACTACTACTATATGATATATCAACTAAAGTTTATGAGATATCTAGTTTTTGAAATGCGGCGTCCCATATAAGATCCTGTATTTATTATATTTTGATTACTAATTTATGTTAAACCTTACACCGCTATCTTATTTTTTTGTCGTCTGCTGTTTATATTTTATTTTAAATTTTTATCATCAAAAACATGCTTTAACAGCACTTAATTTAACCTAGAATAATGTACAACATGCTTTGACAGCACTTCAGAATCATTTCCATTGGAAATGATTCTGAAGTGCTGTCAAACCATGTTTTTATTGAGCAATAAGGCACAATATAAAAGCAACAGCAGACGACAATTGTTGTGCGTAGCGGTCTCATGGTTAAACATTACTCCTTCATATATATGTTAATCATTCGATGTTTCTTAACACATCTAGGTATTTTGTCCCGATGTAAAGCACACGTCACATATGCCTCAGTTGGTGTAAATTTTGCGTGAGAGATCGATATTGACCTGACAATATGTACATACTACTTGTAAAGTACTGCGATAGAACCGTAAATGATGTCTAATCTATAATAATTGAATACTTGATCAACAGTTTGTGCATGAACTTCTAAAGGTACATGCCCACTCAGTAGGCACACAATGATCTATATATCAGAGACATCATATGAGACATTTTCTGGCAAAATAAACATTCATTCACCTTTACCCCACGTACTGATTGGCATAATGTTACATTTTATATCAGACCTAAATGTCCACACTGATATCAGGGGCGATAACCGTGTTTCCTTAAAATATTAACGGACATAACTATTTATTCTCTGTTTTTAGTTTTTGATGTGCAATGATCCTACTTTATAATCTGTAAAATATTATATTTTCAGGTGACGCATTCATTTAGTATAAATAATAAAAAAAATATCTGATACCACCACGAGTCACTATCAGTAAATATTACTAAATGATTATATCTGTCTAGCGGGATAGGGCAGTGGGTAGAGCGTACGGACTTGGGATCTAAGGGTCCCAGGTTCGACTCCCACCAGCGCCGTAATTTTCGGTGTGTCATTGTGCTTGTTAGCAAAATGACAAAATGGGGACCTAAAAAAGTCGGTCCCGACATGCAAGGTCATTTAGTTATTAAAATACAAGTCCTAGTTTTCATACACATATACATGTATATATATTTCAGGCGCGGATACAGAATACAGAAATTGCAGGGGTTGCTTGGTTAACAAGCAATTTGGCACACAATGAAAATAGCCTGATACCACCGCATAGCCGTGAACACGTATTGTTTACCTTTACTGTGATGGGTGTACACAACTGTTCATTTGTCAAGACAAAAATTGCGGCACACCTGGTTGTCCAGGTGCAGCAGGAAATGCTGGATGAAAAAAGTAGTTTGTCACCAGTCAGCTAAATACTCAGATGAAGGAAATACTGGAAAGTGATGGTGTCTGGCGATCCGTTTGTGAAAGTCGTCATGTCCATACCAGCAATAATATATCGGATATAAAAAGTGGACATGCTTATACAAATCTGCAACAACCAGGTAAATTTGTACACCAGTCATCAAATGTAACTCTTTCTTCATTTACTGATGGAACACCATTATTCAAGAGTTCTTCAGTGGCATTATGGCCTGTGTACCTTCTCATCAATGAGTTGCCACCAAAGGAAAGATTTCACAGAAAGAACATGCTTCTTTGAGGAAACTGGCAAGGTGTCGGAAAGCAAAAGATGTGCATGTTTGTAAAACCTCTTATTGTAGACCTTGTAAACATATATCACAATGTATGTGTTCTGCATGTGGATGGGGAGGATATTCTGTTTAAGGCAATGTTAGTGGTGGCAACAATGGACTTGCAGGCCCGTGCATATGTTCTGAATATGACACAGCATAATGGACAGTATGGGTGCCTATATTGTGTGGAATCTGGTGAAGTGGTGCCTTGTGGTGCTGGTGCCTGTTGATCATATCCACATAGAGATGCAATGCTCCGAACTGAATCACACGTGAGGAATAGTGCACGTGTTGCTCTGCTCATACAACATCCGAAAAAAATGAAGGTTTCTTCGGAGAAAGTGTGTTCATGTACCTTCCATAAATTAATGTAACAGAAAGTGTCACATTGACTACATGCATGGCATACTGTTAGGTGTGACTAAGAAGTTTCTCGATCTGTGGTTTAGTGATAAAAATTCAAAAAAACCATGGTACATTGGTGGTAGCATGAAAGTTGTAGACAATTTATTGTTGAAAATTAAACCACCGTCATTCATCCATCGACGGCCTCGTGTGTTGAAAAATACCTACCGCCACTGGAAGGCATCATAAATTAGAAATTGGCTTTTATTCTTCTCACTGCCATGTTTGTTGGATATATTACCCCGTGTATATCTGGTGCATTTCAGTTGTCTGGTTGAAGCAATATACATATTGCTTGGTGAGGGCATTACACCAGCAGATTTGGCACGTGCAGATGTACTGCTTCAAGCCTTCTACAAGAATGCTGCAGAACTCTATTCGCAGAGCATCGTGAGATTAAACGTGCACAATTTATCCCACTTGACAACATTTGTCAACAGGTGGGGCCCTTTGTGGGAATGGTCATGCTTTCCATTCGAATCGTTCAATGGGGAGATAAAGATATCCATCCATGGAACAGGAAACGTTTGCGTGGAAGTGTTTTGGTCGTTGCAGGCACAAACGCGTGTTGAGAAAAAAATCCTTTCGTTACCA
Organism: Conchocele bisecta; assembly: GCA_029237695.1. NCBI lineage: Eukaryota > Metazoa > Mollusca > Bivalvia > Lucinida > Thyasiridae > Conchocele > Conchocele bisecta. The sequence continues at coordinate 22,619,560 of CM055279.1, read as the reverse complement.
ACATGTGACACCAGAGCACAACAATACATGGCAAGAATAGTAAATTCAAAAGGGTGTAATGATGATAACCAATCTGATGCGCACCAGTGTGCAGTGATAAAAGTGCATATTTGTCTGCTATCATCTAGGCATTATACAGAGTGAGAAAAATGGAAAACGGCCCGAAAAGAAATATTAATTTTTGCTCCAAATCACCTGGAATTTGTTTGCTACCATCTAGGCATTATACCGAGTGAGAAAAATGGAACGCCCAGAAAATAACAATTAATTATGTTTCACAGGTCCGGACATGACGGGAACCGCCTATTTTTATGAAATGCCTTAAATTGCAGAAAACAAATCCTGCAGTGCTCCATTTTGCTCCAAATCACCTGGAATTTGTCTACTATCATCTAGGCATTATACCGAGTGAGAAAAATGGAACGCCTCGAAAAAAAAAAAATTCACGATGTTTCACAGGTCCGGACCTGACGGGAATCGCCAATTTTTATAAAATGCATTAAATTGCAGAAAACCAATCCTGCAGTGCTCATTTTTGCTCCAAATCACCTGGACTTTGTCTGCTATCATCTAGGCATTATGCCGAGTGAGAAAAATGGAATGCCCCGAAAAAAAAATTCACGATGTTTCACAGGTCCGGACCTGACGGGAATTTGTAAAATGCCTTCAATTGCAGAAAACAAATCCTGCAGTGCTCATGTTTGGTCCAAATCACCTGGAATTTGTCCGCTATCATCTAGGCATTATGCCGAGTGAGAAAAATGGAACGCCCCGGAAAAAATAAATTCACGATGTTTCACAGGTCCGGACTTGACGGGAATCGCCTATTTTTATGAAATGCCTTAAATTGCAGAAAACAAATCATGCAGTGCTCATTTTTGCTCCAAATCACCTGGAATTTAAATATCAAGGTGTTCCCTGTAAAGAAACAGAAGTTGTAAAAAGACATTTACTCCAACGTTAAGTTGATGATGTTGATCTTGGTGAAAGGGGTGGGAGGGGGGGGGGGGTGCGGGGTCATGGATTTGCTGTAGCACAATAGAGGATCATCAGATGAATGCATGTATGAAATATCAAAGCGTTCCCTGTAAAGAAACAGAAGTTACACAACATTTACCCCAACGTTAAGTTTATGAACATGCTAAGTTTGTGACCTTGACCTTGGAGCAAGGGTTGGATGGTGGGTTGTGGATTTGCTACAGCATGATAGAGGGTCGTCTGAAGAATGCATGTATGAAATATCAAGGCGTTCCATGAAAGGAAACAGATGTTATAAGACATTTACCCTACCGTTAAGTATATGAATGTGCTTATTTTGTGACCTTGACCTTGGTGTAAGGGGTGGGTCATGGATTTGCTATAGCACAATAGAGTATTATCAGATGAATGCATGTATGAAATATCAAGGCGTTCTATGAAAGGAAACAGATGTTATAAGACAACGTTATTTTTAAGACAACGTTATTTTTAAGTTTATGAATGTGCTAAGTTTGTGACCTTGACCTTGGGGAAAGAGGTGGGTCATGGATTTGCTATAGTACGATAGAGTTTCATCAGATGAATGCATGTATGAAATATGAAGGTACTCCCTGTAAATAAACAGAAGTTACACAACATTTACCCCCAACGTTAAGTTTAAGAATGTGCTAGGTTTGTGACCTTGACCTTGGGGTAAGGGTTGGGTGTTGAGTCGTGTATTTGCTACATCATGATAGAGGAATGCATGTATGAAATATCAAGGCGTTCCATGAAAGAAAACAGATGTTATAAGACATTTACCCCAACGTTAAGTTTATGAATGTGCTAAGTTAGTGACCTTGACCTTGGGGTAAGGGATGGCGGTGGGTCATGGATTTGCAATAGCACGATAGAGTATCATCAGATGAATCCATGTATGAAATATGAAGGCGTTCCCTGTAAATAAACAGAAGGCACACAAGATTTACCCCAACGTTAAGTTTATGAACATGCTAAGTTTGTGACATTGACCTTAAATTGCAGAAACAAAATACTGCAGTGCTCATTTTTGCTCCAAATCACCTGGAATTTGTCTGCTATCATCTAGGCATTGTACCGAGTGAGAAAAATGGAATGCCCCGAAAAAAAATATTTCACGATGTTTCACAGGTCCGGACCTGACGGGAACCGCCTATTTGTATAAAATGCCTTAAAGGCCCTATACGGGTCAAGCCGCCGAATTTGACCTCCTATTGGGTTTTCCCATGAATAAATCAAACAGTTTTCCATTTAGACACTCATCGAAACTTTGTGCAGTCATTTTGGTACAAAAAAGGCTTTGTAGCCGATAAAAATATCAATATTTGTTGATCAACAAACAGCAGGTGCGTGCTTCAGTACCCCGAGAATTTTCCGAAAGCCTCTGGATAACTCCGTGACCAATCCCGATTCGCTCCGGTAATTTCTCTGTAGTAATGTGTGTAACCCCCGTATATATGCACAACTTGATGACGTATTACACATAGCGCATTCCGGAACCATTTTGTAAATAAAATAAATATTGGAAAATATCTCCCATGATCACATAACAACGATCGTCATTACTGTGTAATCAGGTAATTGTATGTTCCGCTTCACCTCCTGGGACACATACGAAAGTTTATTCGTTTATTTCACATAAAACTACTGGTTCGGGTCATTTCGTACCCATACCATTTCGTTCCGTGTTTGGTCAATTCGTACCCATAGGCGCATGTTTTCAGGTAATTTCGTAAACATAGGTACGAATCGACCATAAAGTTTGGTAATTTCGTACGCATTCTTGTTGAATTTTTCATATATTCAAATATATATTTGGGTATGTATTTGCATATTTTAAATTTGTTTTGAGGAAAAAGCTGGGTCATAACCTGAGGTAAAACAAGAGTTGTCAGAGGACAACGAAGCGCGCCCGGTGGCAGCAAAGGAACCGAGGGCACATTTGAACGTGGATTTGCCACAGCGCAGTAGAGGACCCTTGGAGCAATGCGTGTGTGAAATATGAAGCAAATCCAAGCAAGGAAACAGAAAATATAGGCCATTGTTTACCCGAGCGTCCGAGCGTTAAGGTTTAGAGATGCACAAAGTATGTGACATTGACCCTGGGCTTAGAAGGGGCGGCACGGACGTGGATTTGCCACAGCCGTGTGTGAAATATGAAGCAAATCCAAGCAAGGAAACAGAAAATATAGGCATTTATTTACCCGAGGGTCCGAGCGTTAAAGTTTCGAGATGCACAAAGTATGTGACCTTGACCCTGGGCTTAGAAGGGGCGGCACGGACGTGGATTTGCCACACCGCAGTAGAGGACTTTTGGATCAATGCGTGTGTGAAATATGAAGCAAATCCAAGCAAGGAAACAGAAAATATAGGCCATTGTTTACCAGAGCGACTGAGCGTTAAGGTTTCGAGATGCACAAAGTATGTGACCTTGTCCATGGGCTTAGAAGGGGCGGCACGGACGTTGATTTGCCACAGCGCAGTAGAGGACCCTTGGAGCAATGCGTGTGTGAAATATGAAGCAAATCCAAGCAAGGAAACAGAAAATATAGGCCATTATTTACCCGAGCGTCCGATCGTTAAGGTTTAGAGATGCACAAAGTATGTGACATTGACCCTGGGCTTAGAAGGGGCGGCACGGACGTGGATTTGCCACAGCGCAGTAGAGGACCCTCGGAGCAATGCGTGTGTGAAATATGAAGCAAATCCAAGCAAGGAAACAGAAAATATAGGCCATTATTTACCCGAACGACTGAGCGTTAAGGTTTCGAGATGCACAAAGTATGTGACCTTGACCATGGGCTTAGAAGGGGCGGCACAGACGTGGATTTGCCACAGCGCAGTAGAGGACCCTTTGAGTATTGCGTGTGTGAAATATGAAGCAAATCCAAGCAAGGAAACAGAAAATATAGGCATTTATTTACCCGAGCGACTGAGCGTTAAGGTTTCGAGATGCACAAAGTATGTGACCTTGTCCCTGTGCGTAGAACGGACGGCACAGACGTGGATTTGTGAAATATGAAGCAAATCCAAGGTAGGAAACAGAACATATAGGCCATTATATTTTTTGAAGACAGACGGACGGACGGACGGACAGACAGACAGACGGACGCCTACGACGCCGAGGGTATGCCATACGCACAGCTTCCTTCGGAAGGCGCGCTAATAAGATGAATGTTATAATTTAATTCTTTCACCCATAAGTAACTGGAAATTGGAATGGATTTTTGGACCAATCCAATTGCCATAAAATTGTTTTCTGACTAGTCCATTTATGAAAAGGGGATATTTTTGTTGTCAAAAATAAGAAATTTATTTGCAAAAAGTGCAGATCCTGATGAGCCGGCTCGTGATGGATTTTTATATGTTGATTTCCGGACCAATCCAATCGCCACAAAATGGTTTTCAGACTAGTCCATTTATGAAAAGGGAATAAGAAAATTATTTACAAAAAGTGCAGATCCTGATGAGCCGGCTCGTGAAGGATTTGTATATGTTTAATTCCGGACCAATCCAATCGCCACAAAATGGTTTTCAGACTAGTCCATTTATGAAAAGGGGATATATTTGTTGTCAAAAATTATTTGCAAAAAGTGCAGATCCTGATGAGCCAGCTTGTGATGGATTTTTATATGTTGATTTCCGGACCAATCCAATCGCCACAATATGTTTTTCAGACTAGTCCATTTATGGAAAGGGGATATTTTTGTTGTCAAAAATAAGAAAATTATTTGCAAAAAGTGCAGATTCTGATGAGACGGCTCATCACGAGCCGGCTCATTTGGATCTACACCATTTGGCAATACCACTATACAGGTAGTGTTGAAAGGGTTAAATAGATGTTAGTTGGCCAGCTAACAGAGAATTAGCATTAGCAATCTACTCATATCATGACGTACATATGTAGCTGTGACTGGATAAATGGGGCTTAGTCGATTTGTGGCCAGTGTAGCCCCTGATCAAATAGAACACTCGTGTAGCCTGATAGCGATCTATATTACATGCTGCCCAGTGATTTACCAGATTTCTGGTAGCATTTATTTCCTTGAAGGAAATATTTCCTCCTAGAAATTATATATAGCGAAACGTCATTTCCGGCAAAGAAACAATTCATACACTACATCTAACGTCAAAATTGTCAATTTTGATGTTATAAGCTGGTCTAAGAGCAAATTTCACATTTTTTCGAAAAGCATGTAATATACACTACCATTTTGAAATACCAGCTTTATTTCCCTTGATATCTGTAAATCCGACAAAGAAACTTGTGCTCCGCACTCGCTCGTTTCTTTATAAGACTTCCAGATGTCTCGGGATATATATCCGGTATTTGAAAATGGTAGTTGAATAAACTCTACATATTGCTTGTTAGACGCATGACGGGTGTTTCATTAATGGAACGATAAACAGTCCAGATCCTGATCAGACTGCGGATGCACATGCTGATCTGGATATACACTGGTCGCAAAACCCATAAGCCCCATTTCTCCAGTCACATATATGTTTGAAACAAAAGTCTTTGGTGTTAATTACTTGTATTTTGTAATCTGGTGACGTAATCAGATATTTCGATGCATATCTGTTGATGTAATGTTTTATGATATTTTGTGTTGTTAATTAATTGGCAATTAACCTGAGGTACTAAATAGCGATTCCCGGGCGATGGAACAGGACCCACCACTTTCATAGGATTTATATACAATGCGCATGTATGGGCCACCAAATCGGATGTTCGCCAACCGTCATCAATAGCTTCCTTACATTGATCAACGCTCCAGATAAGGAATTAGTAATTGAGTATTTTCACTCAATCATTTCTGAAGCAATTGGGTATTTCAAAATTTTAATTGGGTAAAATAAAATCACACTACTGTTTACACATCAACAGACAGCAAGAATAAGAAAAATATGCTATATTTGTGGTCTGTTTATTGTTTTCTGCAGCATGATACATGCACCACAGACTTTTCGATACTCGCTACTTCCGATTTCAATGGGTTTTGGGCAATTTCAATTGGGTATTTAAGCAAATACGCAGCTTATCTGGAGCGCTGATTGATATATAACCACTCTGTGTACTTTAGGTGACATTGACCTACATTCGCGAAATACAAGTCACATCCGTCAAAATTTTATACATCTCCTGATGTGTTAGTCGGATGTTTGCCAAACTTTATCAGTTGCTTCCTTCCATTGATGGTCATTCAAGTGACCATGACATACTTTTTTGGTCTCACCCACAATAGTGGAAAGTGAAACATAGAAATCGCATCAGTCGTCGTCGTCCAAAATTTTGGACATAGGTCCATTATAGGTCCAAATAGTTGGATGTTCGCCAAACATCATCAGTAGCTTCCTTACATTGATAGAAACCATCCTGGGTCCTTTGGGTGACACTGATCTACTTTTCTCAAAATATATCACATCCGTCAAAACTTGGACGTACGTCCCAATTTCGCATATATCCGGATACGTTTGTTGGATATATGCCAAACTTCATCAATATCTTTTGTCTCACTCATACTAGATTGGCGGTAAAATTTAAAATTAGTAGCCGAAATTAACTGTCACAGTAAAATACTAAAATAAAGAATACTTTTTATATTAGCTCCACTATTTATAAAGAGTACAATTTCAAATAATTTCTGACATATCAGTAGCAAAAATGGCCATTTGAATGATTTCTGAAATATTGGTAGCCAAATGGCCATTTGAGTAGCCAAATTGCGACCATCCTAGCTCATGATACTGGAAAGTGAGACGGCGGTCACAATTCTGGTGTCATCTTAATAAACAATTTTGGACAAAGTCCAAATTTCGCATATCTCTTGATCTGTTAGGCGGATAATTACCAAACTTCACCAATAGCTTCTCACATTGATAGCTATCCATCCGGTGTCAGAACCTTAACCATGACCATAATTTCATCTATAGCAATGTATTTCGACTGACCTCGACAATGGTCACCGTATCAACAACTTTCGACATAAAAAATATGTTGTTTTTTTTTCTTCAGGAAAACAGCAATGCATCAAGATTAGACTCGAACTGGGCCATGCGAACACCGGATTGTCCACTGAGCAAGATCTAGATCGATTGATATCAACAATCAGCAGGGAGGGTGGAGAAGAGAAGACATGTACACAAGACCCTTGGCCAGATAGAGAACAGCCGACGGACAATTATTTTACAAGTGTTTACAGACTTTGTGCAGTTAGATTGGCTACCAGTATATATGTGACTATGTTTGTTCAAACACGGTGGATATAGTTTGTCACAGGCACCTGCTATTGGGATGGGGTGCACTGAATCAGGTAGAAAAAACCCTCCAATTCAGACCATACTTTTTTTTATTTTTTACATTCGAGATTTTGTTACTGTAAGTTGGCAACTAATATTTCAGAATTTGGCTACTGAAAGGTTATGATTGAAAAAAGTAGTTTTGAAAATATTGGAGCTACTTTGTTCAAGGTAACCTTTAATTTTGACTATTTAAATTTCATAATCCTTGCGCTAACCTAGAGTTATAACAAACAGTGTAGACCCGGATCAGACTGCTCGACTGCGACTGGTGATCTGGGTCTACTACATCTATCACACGGTCAGAAGATCCATTTTCTCAGTACATGTCATCTCAAAAACTATTAATTTTTTCAGCAATATAATGATGACAACCAGTATACTTAAATACATGTAGATACATGTACATGAATATAATGAGACACAAACTATAACAGTTGCTACTGCTTTTATTTTCCTCATTTGATCGTACATGTAATCACACTGTAGCACATATGATAACTCTTACATTAAAGGTATTGTGTCTCGGATAGATCCAGTGGAGGGCACATTTAGTGTTGCCCTTGTGTCCGTCCCCAACCTTTTAAACAGTAATAGCTACAGACCTGAAACTTGGTATGTAGCTTTCTTACGAGTAGATGCACAAAGTTTATTTTGATTCTTTCGACCCCTGGGTCATGGATTATCTCCCCCATTTTCGACTTAGAATTTTGCCTCGTTTACTATCAAAGTGATACATACATGCATGTGCGGCATCCTTGTTCAATGAACAAATTTTCTAGTTATTTTTTTGTATTACAGACGACTTGGACATATAATTTGGTTCCAGAAATACGATCTAAATTAACCTATTTTGTCCTAATCTGTTTCATCACATTCTAGGCATATCATAGACCCAGTGCCTTTAATGCACCCGTTACAGATATTTTGTGAACAGTTCAGAAATTATCTGTAAATACACGAAAACCGGACTGATTTCATGATTCATCTGAAATCTACATGTGCTTTTTTTTTTTAATTATGCAGATAACCATTACGATATCAGATAACACTACTTGTATCTGACCAGGCTCCTCATTGTTCACAACTTCACAATTTCATCAATAAATGCCGTCGATGATACAGATATTGAAAAGTGTGGGTTATTGGGAATATTATGAGCTATCGGCTGAGAAAAGGAACCCTAGAACATGTGAAATCAGCATGGTGAGTGCATATATCTGATCATGACCTACGTTGTTTGAATTACTGTCATCAGCAAAACAATTAGATTTTATACTGCCAAGTGGACCTCTATCTACAAGATGTAGTCCTGCTTGTCCCACATTTGTTAAATCTGGTCATTTTCCATGTGGGACAATCAGGATTTTGTTACAGGTAATATCATAGCCATGGCAAATGGGTTCGATCCCATTTTAACCTGCTGCATTGGGGGGAAAATTCCAAAATCAGAACTGAATATTTACATCGAGAAACAATATATTCAGCCCTTAAATTAGAATAACCTGACCTGGTGGCAGGTCCATACCACACCAAAGTCATTTGGCCACTTCCCCTAAAATAGGATTACGAATAATCGTAATACTCACATAAGAGGTATAACCAGATTCAACTGTCACATACAAAATGCCAAAGACGTATGTGAGGGCCAAATCAGGTCTCCAGTCAGAATTCCGGTAAGGATGAACCCCGATCGTTAAATTACCCATCGCTTACACCCACCTTCCACCCACATGGGATTTGTGACCAGTGTAGCTCCTGATCCAATAGCACACTCTGATAGCCTGGTGGTATATATAGCTTGGTAGAAGCATGACATCATTCACGGAATGGCGAACAGTGCAGATCCTGATCAGACTGTGCAGTCTGATCTGGAGCTATAGTGGTCGCAAAACCCATAAGCCCTATTTCTCCAGTCACAGCCACATATGTGATCTGTGTTGATAAAAAGTGAATGTTACATTATTTCTTCATAACGATAGCTTTTACCATTTTGTTCTGTAGAAGCTTACAAAAGCCATGACAGAACCATTTGCCCTTTCAGGGTATGGGGTCACGCGATTTCAGAACGACGCTAGATAATTTGTGATGTCGTTTTTACAGTAGATTTTCTTTACAATGTAATAAACCAATAATTTTCATGAAAAATAGAGTACATTCTATTTTGACATTTCTTGATACTTGATTGTGGAGTCCGGTGATACCCATCATAAAAGTAAGAATATTAGTACTAATCCTTTTACTTTTAGGAAGTGGAGCTAAATTATTCTGGTGAGCTGAGGATATATATTTGTACATATTCAGTTCTGACTTTGGGATCATCTTCAAGTTTAGCAGGTTTAGAATTACAATATTCAAGTTTGCATCAGAATTCTTGTTTCGAGTACACAACTATGAGAACTGCCCTGATCAAACGACAGCCTTGTGACATTTGTGGCAAGTGTAGATCCTAATCATTATGCACAGCAGTAATAAGCATATGATCAACTGTCAGAATAGCGAGAAGTGCGACAATAACCGGGGGGGGGGGGGGATGCTGGTCACTAATGTTGTTAGGTGAATTTTCACCGCTGGGGTGAGGGGACATGCATTGTATATGATGTACATACAAAACTTCTATAAGTAAGTTGAGGAACCGTTCTATACCTGATCACGTTTGATTCAAAGATAATTGCTTCGTCAATACATTTACATTTACTCTTTGTTATTAGAGACTATGACAATAGTGCAGTGGAGCTTCATATGGTGAGAGTATATCTGGCCCATATGTATTTACATATACATGTATCACAGTACAGTCGAGGAAAAGTGTACACGTTAGTTTATGTACATTACATTGGCTTTTCTGTGTATGATTGGCCACATTATATCATATGTTCTACTTCTCATTGTCAATTCTTTGTCAAATGCCGGTAGAGGTGAAACTAGCTGATGGCTGGCACACACACAAAGATGGCTGACTTGGCCACTCCATGTGCCGTATATGATACAGTAAGAAGACAGTGTTCATATATATGTTATACATATATTCCATCACTTTTACGAAGCAATTGTTTCAATCATATGATGATCAGGGGTCCCATAATTATGTCCTCAACATGACATTAGTGTCTTGCAACACGAAACTCCATTTTCTCAACTTGAAACTCGAGAATATTAAATTGAAGATTTCAACTGGAAACTCAAGAATTCTGACTTGAAAGTCAAGAATGTCAACTTTCCTTAGTCTTTTGACCTTCAAAAAAACAAACAGTGAAAATGAAACAGAAAGGGTTAACGTCCCAGCAACAGCTAAGGTCATATAGAAACGGGACAACAGTTAAAAGTCTCATCAAACAGACCAGTGGAAAGGAAATACTATGAAAGTATTTTTGGATGCCCTAGGTAAGGTTTGAACCCACAACCTCCGGATTGGAGTCAGGTGTTCTAACCCCTATACCATAACCCATCCCTCATTTGACCTTGAACACAGGTGAATAATGGGCGGGCTATATAATGAAAATACAGATGATGACACATAAGTATATGATGTTTCAAGTCAATATGATTTAGTGTTTGCCAAATCTTGGCATTGACATTGGCCATTTAAGCAACATGGGTGGTGAAAGAGAATGGGTTTTATGTCCCAGCAACAGCCAAGGTCATGTAGGAATGGTAGTTCGGTTTCAAATCTCATCTGGTGGGCGGCTGGTCGGGAGCATGGGAAGGGTAAATGTAACGACGGGTTCATCCTTACTGTTGGTGGTTGGTTGGGAGTATGCAAAGGGTACATTTAACAATGGGTTTCATCCTTACCAGAATCCCGATATCCCTGGTTTGACCCGCAGGTACACTTTTGATATATGAGAGTTGAATCCAGTTATACCATTATAAAAGTAATAATGTTAGTACTAATCCTATTGCCTTTGGGTTCAAGTGACTGGTGTGGCGAGTACCTGGCACCAGGTCAGGTTATTCTACATGTAATCTCAGGGCTGTGTTATAAATTTCTCTGTAAATATTTAGTTTCTGATTTTAGGATTTACCCTCATGATGGGCTTCATCACATCAAGTCTTTAACCTGGCCTAAAATGACGTTAGCTGTTGACAGGCCATTAAACACCATTCGATCAAATCATCCTTACTGGAATCCCAATATCCCTGGTTTGACCCTCAGGTGCATGATTGTCTTTCTTGTTACTTGAGAGTTGAATCAGGTTATACCCATCAAAAAAGTAGTAAGATTAATACTAATCCCATTACTTTTAGGAGCTGGGGCTAAGTGACTGGTGTGGCGAGGACCTGGCACCAGATCATGTTTCTTTCTTATTTCACAGCTGAATATATATATTTCAGTGACTGTCTCCCCATCGATGAAAGTGAAATATGGGATTTGACCCTGTTAACCTGGCCTAAAATGCCCATAGCTGTTAACATGCCGTTAAACTCCATTAATTAAACTGGCAAGTATTCCTGTCCCAGTTTCCACTTCCCAATAAACTCCATTAATTAAACAGGCAATTAGTCCTGTCCTATTTCACACGTCCCAAGGACATCAAAGGGAAACAGTCTTCTGCGGAGTTGAGGGTTGACACTGTTCACACCTCAGCGGCACCAAATACTCCTGCAAATACACAAGAACAACATATTATATTTCTTTGCCAGGAGTAACCATTATGATTACAACATGCACATTTTTCAAGATCCCCTCGCTGGCAGCCTTTACAATAATAACATGAACCCTCAGTGACCTTGACATTGTCGAAAGGCATGTAGCGATAATACCTGTTAGTAACACCTTTCATTTTCTTAAATAACTTCTGAACCACTTTATCGATTTTAATAATATTTGGCCATAACGTGGGCCTAGGTATAGTAATTGGTTTCGCTAGCACCACACGTATGAAGACACAAAGTCACGGTCACTCGGGGGCCAAACTGTCTCCAAATGCCATAAGCCCCAATCCTCCAGCCACACATATATATCAAGAGTCAGACTGGTCACAAATGCCATAAGCCCCAATCCTCCAGCCACATATAGAGACCAGGAGCCAGATAGGCCATAATTCATATAAGCCACAATCACAAAGGCCACCAAGGCCACATACATGTACAGAGATCACGAGTCAGACTGGTCACAATTTCCATAAGCGCCAATTCTCCAGCCACAGTGACATATAGAGATCAGCAGACTGGCCGCACTTGCCATAAGCATGATAAGCTCCGATTCTGCAGTGACAGTGACATACAGAGATAATGAGTCAGACTGGCCACAATTACCATAAGCCGTAATTTTCCAACATTGCGAAGTAAACTTATCTACACTTAGCACTGGGAGTAATTATTATTTGTACTGAAATGCATTATTTCATATATAACAAATAACTTTGTACTTGATTATTAAAATTATGCAGAAGTACATGTATTATACTGTATTTATTCCATTATCATTAAATAAAGAAATTAATTTATGCATAATTTGAAAATTGCTCCCTCAAAGTACACTTAGCAAGATAAATGTAGTTAGTGATTTTGGTGAAATCAGCTACAAGCGTCAGACTGCCCACATATGCCATAAGTGAATTGCTATCACTAAGCTAATCCCCTGGCTGGCAGCTTTGATAATACAAGGTGATCGCTGACGTTTCAAAAATAAGGCGAACGCCAGGAAGTGTCTCGCCCACTAAACAAGGCGATCACCACAAAGGTCAAGGTCGGTCAAGATATGAGAAATTCCAAAATTATTGATATGAAGGTCAAGGTCACACAATGACACTGGGTCAGTGAATAGCCATCAATGTGAGGAAGCTATTAATAACATTTGGTAATGATCCATGAACGTTAAGAATCTACTGATGAGGGGGTATTCGATATTTGGACGTATGTCCAAAATTATTGACACGAAGGTGAAGGTCACCTGTGAGGAAGTTAGTGATGAAGTTTGCTAATGATCCGACTAACGGATCGAGAGATATGCACATTTTTTTTTTTACATGTGTCCAAAATGTTTTTTTGTTTGACTACGGAATTGCGACGGCTAGGTCTTGTTTTCCACTTTCGTGGGTGAGACTAAAAGTGCTTTTATGGTAAGAAATTGCATTGAAATCAACGACATTATTCTGCTGTCTACATTGGTAAATTGAAACGAACAGGATAGGGGTGGGGGCATTTGTTAGTATAATCAACTTACCCTTCCAAGAACGTCAATGACTGCTACATCCCGGACCGAGTCATGAATAAACTGATTGTTGATGGCGCCGACCGTCGATTATACCCTGCAGTGGGACTGTCACTGCACACAACTTCACAAAGACTGAAATAGTTCACAATACCTGGTTATACCCTTTGCTATAGCTGCAATTTTTTTGCTTTATAGGCAATAGGTTGCACTATATCGCAACACCACAGTCAACGGTATAAATTATGCGGAATAACGTTTCAAAAAAATATAGCAATAATCTGCAGGGCGTTGACATTCATAGCTATATAGTTATTGAGAGACAAATGTACAATATGAGAACAAAATATTATCATGAACTTGTCGAAAATCTAAATAAATGCTGCGCATCGATTAATCATAAGGAAGCTACATACCAAATTTCAGGTCAGGTGTGTAGTTAGTACAGTTTTACGACTTGCAAACCAAAATTGGAAAATTATAAGTCGAAAAGGGGGTGATAATTCATGACCTCAAGGTCGAATCAAAAATAAAAATAAACTAACTGTGTGCATCTACTCATGAGAAGCAAGCTACATACCAAGTTTCAAGTGTGTAGCTAGTACAATTTAAAAAAATTACGACTTACAAGTCAAAATTGGAAAATTCTAAGTTGAAAAGGGCAGGGTTTCCACTGGAGAAAAAAAAAATTTGCCACTTTTTTTTTTTGTAAAAGCGCACTCGAAAATTGTTCAAATTTGAATATATTTTTGAGCGCACTTTGACAAAAAAAAATATACATACATGTACAGTGTATCTACTAAGAACAATAAAAGATGCTATCATTATGTTTATTTTCTTGTTTTTGTCACACATCATTCATGATAAGATTTGACACATTGTGATAAATGAGAAATAAAATACATGTCATTTGACATAATACAGCATTATTTTCAACTTTCATTCAACATGTTTCACTACAACTTCACTTCCATACATTCAAGATTCGCCTCTACTTCTTCTCTGCCAAATTATCAAATGCTCTCTTGAAATCAAACATATCTGCACTTGGACCATCTAAACTTATCGACATCAAATCATACAGTTTTCTAGTACTAAGCCTATTTCTAAGTTTTGTCTTAATAAGGTTCTGCCTACTAAACCCACGCTCACACTCAACATATGACACTGGCACGGTCAACAATATCACAGATAGCTCACAGACAATCGGCACACTTTCTTTCAACCTGAAGGATATCTGCACTACATCATCTACAGTATGACAAGACTGTGAATAAGAACTAACTACCATCCTATGGAAAGTACTAATCTCCTCACAAGCTTTCTCTCCATCACTCTGCCCCACTCCTGATTTCTCAACAAACTTACAAACTTCCTCAACACTCTCGGCCAACTTGTCATTATTACCACATTTCTTACCAAACACAAATAGATCAAACACTGTGCAGATTGCAGACAGAACCACCCCGTCCCCCTTATCATTGAATCGTGCCTCCCAAGTTCTCCAACAAATTTTCACTGAATTTCCTGCATGCACTATACGCCTCCACTGTCTGCTTCTCACTAGTACAACATGCCCATCTAACTCAAAACTATCTGCCGATACTACAGGTACAACACTCTCGAACATTCTCATGTTCACCCCACTCTCTGATTCAAGCGCCCTGATACTCTGAACCGTCAATTCTAAAAGGCAACCTACATGTGAGTGATCTATTTTGCTAGAAGGCCCTACACATGATGCCTAGTTGCTGCAATACATTTACCAAGTAGTACGAACAATACAGGAACTTATAACACGAAATACTCTTCAAAATACCCTGCGACTTAGCCCTCTTATCTTCCTGAAGACGCTAAAAAATGCCGAATAATTTGTAACAACTGCCTTAACAATACCCTCAAAACTTAGCCACCTGGTGTGAAACACTTGCTTGAACCTAGTTGCCTTGCTCTCCGATCTACTCTCATTCAACACATCCAAAATGTTATCCAGTCTCGCAACATTCTTCGCAGCCTGATCAAAATAACTATAAATCGAATAGAGCAACTCCTGATATTTAACTAAATACTGTACCTTGTATGCTGCCCCACCACTGGCCAGTGCCAACCTATGTGAAACTTCTTCATTAACTCTAGTGACTACACCTGACTTGCAACCTACCATAACACTCGCACCATCCGTCGCCATACCACACATTCTCCCAACATCAAGACCACCTTCCCGCAAACTACCCAATAACTCGGTACATATCTTCTCCACAGTCGACCCTTCTCTCAAACGCCTCACATCAAACAAACAACTCTTTGGCACATATCTCCCCAAGTTCTGTTCTAGAAAGCGCACGTACACTATTAAGTTCTGCTCAGTAGAAATGTCTGTTGATTCGTCAATCATTACACTGTATGGTTTGTCCCCGATTGCCGAAATCATATCATCCCGAATAACGTTACAAATAGCCGACTGGAAATCGCCTATGCTCTCGGCGTGTTCGTATGTAGTATGCCGGTCAACCTTCATGTGGCGTAGTGGCTCGCTTCCCTGTGTGATGCATAGTTCGTTCAGATCGCCGAATAACGAATTTGGCAGACTGTGCTTTGCCATGAAGTAGATGTTCCGCAGAGCCCCGGTTATCGACTCCTCGGACTTGCGTGGTGTGCCTGTGCAGCCTTGAAGTTGTTGCAGGATGCGACGATCTTTTCTGCATCACTATGACTGTTTTCACCTGAAAATAAGTTATTAACGATATATTGGCAGAATATCAATAATATAGCGCTTATATGCATGCAATTATTAATTATTCGGTTGTGGCTGTGCATCTTTAATACAGTACTTACATAATTAATTAAGCAATTGACGCTAATATAAAATATGATTTAAATTTTTTAATACACTAATGAATACGGTACGCACCTTTTCCGTTCAAATGTTTCGTGACGTTTTCCATCTTCATAATGGCGCAGCCGCTGGTGAAGGTATTCACTACCTGGGCCTGTTTGCAGGTGTCGCAGTACATTTCCTTGTTCTGGGCATCATACTGCAGCCACGGTCGACCATGTCGCTACTTGTCCCGGAATTTTCGACCTTCGGTAGCGGTTAGCTTAGTTTGCTTAGTTGGTGACGGGACTGTTTCTACGATGTTGTCACCGGCTCTGTCGTCTGTTGAAGAACATGGCTTTCTGGCAAACAGGTCAGAAATCATTCGGCATTTCGCTGGCGGCCGACTAATCTCGTACTGATGCTTTCGTCCCATACTGACAATGTTGCGTGGTGTTTTTTTAGCTTATATTTAACGGCGGCACTGGCTCTAGGACCTTGCATGCCGTCTCCCAAGAATAGGAGAAAGAACGGAGGTAGAGATTTTTGAGAGAAGCCGGTAATTCGTATTTACAGAGAAACTACGAATTATCGGTACCCATTTACAGCTGGGTGAACTGGAGCAGTGTGGATAAAGTGTCTTGCTCAAGGACACAACGCACGCCGCTAGTCAGGCTCGAACCCACGACCCTTGGATCAGTAGTCCGACACACTAACCATTACGCCACGGCGCTCCACAATTGCGTGGTGTTGCCCAGCATCGTTTTAAATACATCTTCTGAACTGCGTTCAGTTAATTAATTAACACATAATTATTTGATTAGACTAACGCCGTTAACAGCCATCGATGATCGTTAATTGCTAAATTACCGACATGGCTAATTGGTGAAAATAGTTCACCTACACGCCCATTATTGAGAATTGCGTTAATTGTGATCTAATTAGCTTTGACCCAAGTGTCGCCAATCGGTAATTACCCATCATGGCTTATTGGCGAAAAGAGTTCACCATAATTATACTTCTGCTTAATGAATTATTTAGGATATGGGATACATCAAGAAAGAAATCATGTCAATCCAGTAAAATACACTCCATGTTTAGATAAGAAAGCTTGTTGTGTCTCGTGTGTTTGAGATTATTGATTTATTCACTGGAAAACGTAGTTATAGTCGGAAAATTGTAACTAGAGATTTTTTTTTTTCTCCAAATCAGATTTTTTTTTGCCATTTTCTTTTTAAATTCACCAATTGCGAATGTGGCGATCGCCAGCGGAAACCCTGAAAGGGGGAGATAATCCATGACCCCGGGGGTCAAATAAAATATCAAAATAAATGCTGCGCATCGACTCATCATAAAGAAGCTATATACCAAGTTTCAGGTATGTAGTCAGTACGGTTTAAAAGTTTTATGACTTGCAAGCCAAATTTAGAAACTTCTAAGTGGAAAAGGGGGTGATAATCCATGACCCCAAGGTCCAATAAAAAATCGAAATAAACTTTGCTCATCTACTCATCATAAGGTTTGTTTGTTTGTTTATTGGTGTTTAACAGCCTATCAACAGCTAAGGTCATGTAAGACCGGGCAAACGTGTTCAATCCCGTTTTAACTTGTTAAATTGGGGGGGGGGAGGGGAATTCCAAAATCAGAATGGAATATTTACATCGAGAAAAAATATATTCAGCCCTGAAATTAGAATAACCTGACCTGGTGCCAGGTCCATACCACACCAAGTCACTTGGCCCCTTCCCCTCTCAGATATGTGGCTGTGACAGGAGAAATGGAGCTTATGGGAGCTGCGACCTGTAGCCTATTTCACCAACATTGCAAAGTATACTTTAGTAGCAAAGTATACTTTGAGGGAGAAATTTTCAATTTTATGATAAATTTATTAATTTTTATTATAGTGAATTTATTACATTATCACAGCCAATTTGGCTGTGATAATGTAATAAATTCAGTATAATAATTCTGCATACTTCTAATCATGAAATATATGCATTTGTTAGTTCTATATGAAATAATGCATTTCAGGAAAAATAAATGATTACTCCCTGAAAGTATACTTTGCTAGTAAAGTATACTTTGCAATGTTGGTGAAATAGACTACAGATGTAGCTCCTGATCTAATAGCACACAGCTGTAACCTGAACAAGATATGTATTGCTTGTTAGAAGCATGAACGGTGTTGGAATGGTGAACAGTGCAGATCCTGATCAGACTGTGCGGATGCACAGGCTGATCTGGATATACGCTGTTCCCAAAATCTGATAACCCCCATTTCTCCACTCACAGCCACATACATCCATACTGCCTGATCAGGGACTATGCTGATCACCATTCAATTTTAGTATTTTTTTCGCATCCAAATAACTTTTGATTGATCTGTTTGAACATGGACACATGTTCATCAGACCTACACTTGTCAAAAATGTAGTAAGTTCAGTTTTCTCGACGGCGGCCCAATTCTACTCACGGCATTGATCCCCGAAAGCTGCTGAGAAAGTTGCATCATGAGACTGATCACAAGTGGCTTCCTTAGCGATGGACTGGTGATCAGATCTTTGACTGTAAACTGAAATAAGAGAACAACACTATTGAGATCAGTCAAGTTATAGACTGGTCCGTCTAGTTATAGACTGGTCCATCTAGTCATGGACTGATCCGTCTAGTTATGGACTGGTCCAAAAGTAAATGCAAAATTTAATTTTAGAACAAGGGCATCATTATCACTAAGCTAATCCCCTCGGGATATTGAGATCAGTCTAGTCATGGACTGGTGATCAGATCTTTGACTGTAAACTGAAATAAGAGAACAACAATATTGAGATCAGTCTAGTCATGGACTGGTGATCAGATCTTTGACTGTAAACTGAAATAAGAGAACAACAATATTGAGATCAGTCTAGTCATGGACTGGTGATCAGATCTTTGACTGTAAACTGAAATAAGAGAACAACAATATTGAGATCAGTCTAGTCATGGACTGGTGATCAGATCTTTGACTGTAAACTGAAATAAGAGAACAACAATATTGAGATCAGTCTAGTCATGGACTGGTGATCAGATCTTTGACTGTAAACTGAAATAAGAGAACAACAATATTGAGATCAGTCTAGTCATTGACTGGTCTGTCTAGTCATGGACTGGTCTGTCCAGTCATGGACTGGTCCGTCTAGTCATGGACTGGTCTGTCTAGTCATGGACTGGTCTGTCTAGTCATTGACTGGTCTGTCTAGTCATGGACTGGTCTGTCTAGTCATTGACTGGTCTGTCTAGTCATGGACTGGTCTATCTAGTCATTGACTGGTCTGTCTAGTCATTGACTGGTCTGTCTAGTCATGGACTGGTCCGTCTAGTCATGTACTGGTCCGTCTAGTCATGGACTGGTCTGTCTAGTCATTGACTGGTCTGTCTAGTCATGGACTGGTCTGTCTAGTCATGGACTGGTCCGTCTAGTCATGGACTGGTCCGTCTAGTTACGGACTGGTCCGTCTAGTTATGGACTGGTCCCTCTAGTTATAGACTGGTCCGTCTAATTTGTCAGGATGTCGTCATGTAATATTTGTATTTGTATCGTCATGTAATATTTCTATGATGTTAAAGGTACATGCCCACTCAGTAGGCAGAAAATATTATTTATATCAGAGACATCATGTGAGACATTTTCTGGCAAAATATATAGTCATTCACCATTACCCCACGTATTGATTGGCATTATTGTACATTTTATATCAGACCTGAATTTTCACACTGTTATCAGGGGCGATAACCGTGTTTCCTTAACATGTTAACGGACATTACTGTTCATTCTCTGTATTTATTTTTTGATGTGCAATGATCATACTTTATAGTCTGTCAAAACTATTATTTTTTCAGGTGACGCATTTAATTAGTATAAATAATTAAAAAAGGGCATGCCTCATTTGCATATGAAAATAACATGATACCACCGTGCGTCAATATCAGTAAACTACATGTACATATTACTAAATGATTATATCTGTATAGTGGTCACTCGTAATTTTTAGCGCTGTTGAAATAGTGACAATTATACACTTATTTAATTCCTATAAACAACAATGTGTGCCTACTGAGTGGGCATGTACCTTTAAACATGTGCCAATACACTTATAAAACTAAATTCCGGACAAATATAAAGAATCTGCGGTATGACAAATACGTTATTGTGACTCTAAAAAGTAAAATGGTGTCAAATTGCCCGTCTGAAGCTATATTACCCCTTGGCTGCGCCTCGGATGAATTTAGCTTAAGACGGGCAATATTATAGGAATGAATGACCTTTTTGTGGAATTTATCGGGGTATAAACTTGTAAAAGTCGCGGGAATACTGGACGAAGGCCGGAAGGCCTCGTCCAGTATTCCCGCGACTTTTCCAAGTTTATATCCCCGATAAATCCCACAAAAAGGCCATTCATTCCTTATAATTCCAGCATTTGAAGTAAATTCATCAAGAAAATGTGTTTATTTTCCGTTTTCTTAAGAATTATTTTAACTGCACCTGACGGTTACGGAAAGTAGTTCGGCATGGAGTTTACTGGGATATAAATTATGTACAGAGACTTGATACGGACCAATCAAATGTTAGGGAATTGTGTAAATATTTTTGTGATGGAATTATGACACCATATCCACTGTGTAGAATCACAACAACTTATAATAATTCCAGCACAAAATATTTACACAATTCCCTAACATTTGATTGGCCCGTAGCAAGTCTCTGTCCAAAGTTTATATCCCAGTAAACTCCCATGCCGAACTACTTTCCGTAACGGTGAGGCGCAGTTAAAATAATTCTTAAGAAAACGGAAAATAAACACATTTTCTTGATGAATTTATTTCAAATGCTGGAATTATAAGGAATGAATGGCCTTTTTGTGGACTTTATCGGGGATATAAACTTGGAAAAGTCGCGGGAATACTGGACGAGGCCTTCCGTCCAGTATTCCCGCGACATTTCCAAGTTTATACCCCGATAAATTCCACAAAAAGGCCATTCATTCCTATAGTATGAGCCAGAGCTGCAGATAAGTCTTGTATCTGAAGAGTATTATACCACAGTTTTCAAATTCAATGCGTATTATTGATTTTCTTTAAAAATGTTTGCTTTTTGCAGCTCAACTAAGTAAATTTTTAATTTACAGTATGTTCACTTCTCAATTTGAAAATCAATGCGTATTTTCACATTGCTGTATTTTGTACTCCCACTTTTGATAAGCAGTGCATATTCAGCTAAAATAAGTGTGTAAAAAGTAAAAATTTCGTAAAATACGCCAATACGCACTTTATCTGCAGCTCTGATGACTTTGATATTGGGACAGCGGGCCGCATGGTGGGCGGTACAATGAAAGTATGGATGACGAAAACAGTAACAGTGTGTCAATTCAATGCAATTTAGGAATTCAGAGAAATAAAATATTTAAAACTACAATGCATGCATGGACGGATTTACAGACGGACACACTGACGTCATTGTGATCACTATGTCTCGCTATCCACAAGCTAAATCAACATAAAGGACATATATTTA
This sequence comes from Conchocele bisecta, assembly GCA_029237695.1. NCBI lineage: Eukaryota > Metazoa > Mollusca > Bivalvia > Lucinida > Thyasiridae > Conchocele > Conchocele bisecta. The sequence continues at coordinate 22,597,744 of CM055279.1, read as the reverse complement.
TATTGATCGACACTGACGATCCAATAAGGTTACCTTTTTAAAGTGGCTTGCCCGCTCTTTTTCAGATATCATTTCCTCGAGTTCTTCACTGACGTCCTGTCTTCCCCGCAGCCAGATCAATGCTGCAGACAATGATTTTATAGAGAATAGTAGGTTAGTGCCGTGAATGGGAAAAAATATCCGGCAAGGCTCAAGAATTTCTTTATTTCTCATCAGAAGTATATGTTGTGACCACTCATGTGAACCGTCTCACCGAGACGGTTCAAATGAGTGGTCACAACATATACTTTGGTTCAGAAATAAGGAAAATAGATAGAGAATAGTAGGTTAGTGCCGTGAATGGGAAAAAATATCTGGCAAGGCTCAGTAAACGGGATGGGCGAGGCTCTGCCGAGCACATCCCGTTTCCATGCCGCGCCAGATATTTTTTCCCATTCACGGCACTAACCTACTATTCTATTTATCCCGTGAACACCTACAAATGGCTGTAAAATGCAAAAATAGTATTGACTGGATATCAAAAATGTTTCACGGCACCGTGTTTCACGGCACATACGCACTGTGTTGACGGGATAAAATGGTATTTTATCCCATCAACACAGTGAGTATGTGCCGTGAAACACGGTGCCGTGAAACATTATAAAATTGCCAAAAACCCAATTGAAATCAGAAGTAGTGAGTATCAAAAAGCAATACAAATTTTATGGTACCTTTATCATGCTGCAGAAAACAATAAACAGACCACAATATAGCATATTTTTCTTATTTTCTAAGAAAACACATCTTGGTATGTCTCCAAGGAGACAATTCGAATGAAATGCCAAGACTTTTTATTTTGAAGCAAACTATTCAATAATTGCTATCTGTTGATGTGTAAACATTAGCGTATTTTACCCTATTAAAATTTTGAAATACCCAATTACTTAAGAAATGATGAAGTGACAATACTCAATTACTAATTCCTCATCTGGAGCCCTGTCATATTTTAATGACCCGATCTATACTGAATATTAGAAGAATGACATGTGTTTGATTAATGGAATGGCAAACAGTGCGGAGGCATAGGCTGATCAGGATCTACACGTTATTGTTAGATTTCCGTTGGAAATATCGTGTAATTTGAGCATATATGCAGTTATTTCAATACTTTGATAATCTGTTTCTGATCATTCAAGCAGCTGATTTACACATACATGTTGGCCCCGGAATGAGCATTGTCTAAAGCCATGGTCAAACAGTACGCGCTGAACGTTTGTGTTGACGGCTGCGAACAATGGCAGTCATGTAACAATACAAAATACCAAACAGGACGGCACAATTATCTCATTAACTTTTATCAACTGGAATTTTTCTCTTGATTTCATGGCCAGCGAGAATAACTGCTGAATGTGAAATGCACTGCCATAACAATACCATGTTCTGCTTGATCCTCTTCATGCTTGTTGATTAGTAAATATCGCGGGCTCTCTGGGCAGAAGGTCAAGGTCACCAACTGGAACAACGCTGGGATTAGCGGCAGACCTGATGTGAGAGATATAGAAATTAGAATACTGTAGACCAGGGGGACGTTTCACTACACTTTGTACAACTAAAATGTTTGTACGTGCAAAATTATGATATTCTGTAAATTTCACATTAACCTTGTTTTCTTGTAAACAATTATTGGATTTACACTTATTGAGCATAGGCTGCATTTGCAGCCTATGCTCAATAAATGTAAATCCATCAATTGAAATTTCCAGATGATCCTAAATTTGTACTTATGAACATTTTAGTCGTACGAAGTTTAGTGAAACGGGCTCCTGAAAACTGGACTCCAAAGTAATCTGTCTTGAAGTGCTCATATGTGGCTGTGACTGGAAAATGGGTGACTGGAAAATGGGGCTTATGGGATTTGTGACCAGTGTAACTCCTGATCAAACAGCATACTCCTGAAGAATGATAACGATCTATATTACTTGCTAGAAGCATGACGGGTGTTTCACTGATGGAAGGCGAACACGGCAGATACTGATCAGACTGCGTGGATACGCAGGCTGATCTGGATCTACACTGGTTGCAAAACGCATGAGTCCCATTTCTCCAGCCACAGCCACATATACCTGTATATGATGGAACTGACCATAGGCAATTTATGGGATGAACGAAAACCCGATGTGATAATGATTGCTATCCAAGGATCTATATAATTATATGTATGAAGGTTGGTCACTCGCCATCTTGTTGCTACTTTTAACGCACGCAAAGTCTGTGAAGGCCAGGCACAAGGTACATCACGAAACCAGTCTGTACTTCCGTTGGTTGAAAAAATGGTTCCCAGTCTTCACGCGTATTAGTAACTTACAATTAGGAGTCGGTCAAAGGTAAATGACGTCACTTCACGATCACTTGGTTGAAAAAAAATAAACAAGATGGCGATTGACAAACCTTCATACATATATAGATTCTTGTTTGTTTGTTGGGGTTTAACGGCCTATCAACAGCTAAGGTCATTTAAGGCCGGGTCAATGGGTTTAGTACTAAATCCCATATATTATCTGTACAAGTACATGTACATATACATGTCAGAGTGGGGCTGGTTCAATTGGATCATATAGGTAATATGAATGATAACGTATAATCAATTACATGTATTACATATGCTAAATGAAACTTTGGCTCTTGCAGCGCTGGAGAGTGACATTGTCATCTGCGGGTTTATTATAAGTATTACTGTCTTTTTTTAATAACACGTGCAAGTTTTTTATTAAAAATTCAGGTCTCTCATTAATGACGATTCTAATGTACTACTCAACCATGAAGTCTTAATAGAACAGTGATTTCTACCCAGTACTGCAAGAGCAAAAGAGGGTGAATATCTGTAATTGTATATTTTGTATTTGTATCTGACTATTACATGTATATTATGTACGGTTTGTGGGGGATGGTCCCGACCTACCACAAACCTATTACGGGGAAAATAAATATTTTCAAACCTGACAAAAAAAAAAAAAAAAAAAAAGAATGGGGGGAAATACCAAAATCAGAACTGAATATTTACAATAAACTAGATGGCCGCGGCCTGCATGTCGCGCCTTGTGGCGAGGCATGGACACCAAACAAAAAGATATAGTATAACGAAAAAACTTTAACCAAAAAACTTAACCAAAAAACTTAACCAAAAACTTTAACCAAAAAACTTAACCAAAAACTTCAAAGTAATTTGACCTTGACATTGGGCACAGGGGCCACACGGGAGGGGGGTAGAATGAAAATATAAATGATGATAAACACCCATGTGAAGTTTCAAGGTAATGGGCAAAGCAGTTGCAGAGATATAGTATAACGAAAAACTTTAACCAAAAAACTTAACCAAAAAACTTAACCAAAAACTTTAATAAAAAAACTTAACCAAAAATTTCAAAGTAATTTGACCTTGACATTGGGCACAGGGGCAGCACGGGAGGGGGGTAGAATGAAAATATAGATGATGATAAACACCCATGTGAAGTTTCAAGGTAATGGGCAAAGCAGTTGCAGAGATATAGTATAACGAAAAACTTTAATAAAAAAACTTAACCAAAAACCTTAACCAAAAGCTTTAACCAAAAAACTTAACCAAAAAACTTAACCAAAAACTTTAACCAAAGAACTTAACCAAAAACTTCAAAGTAATTTGACTTTGACATTGGGCACAGGGGCCGCACAGGAGGGGGTAGAATGAAAATATAGATGATGATAAACACCCATATGAAGTTTCAAGGTAATGGGCAAAGCAGTTGCAGAGATGTAGTATAACGAAAAACTTTAACCAAAATACTTATGCAAAAAACTTAACCAAAAACTTTAACCAAAAAACTTAACCAAAAACTTCAAAGTAATTTGACCTTGACATTGAGCACAGGGGTCGCACGACAGGGGGGTAGAATGAAAATATAGATGATGATAAACACCCATGTGAAATTTCAAGGTAATGGGCAAAGAAGTTGCAGAGATATAGTATAACAAAAAACTTTAACCAAAAACTTTAACCAAAAAACTTAACCAAAAAAATTAACCAAAAACTTTAACCAAAGAACTTAACCAAAAACTTTAACCAAAAATCTTAATCAAAAAACTTAACCAAAAACTTTAACCAAAGAACTTAACCAAAAACTTCAAAGTAATTTGACTTTGACATTGGGCACAGGGGCCGCACAGGAGGGGGTAGAATGAAAATATAGATGATGATAAACACCCATATGAAGTTTCAAGGTAATGGGCAAAGCAGTTGCAGAGATGTATACTCAACAAAACTAGAAACGTCCCTGTTTTATAGCCGGTGTAGCTCTGTCTATGTATGTACCACATGTTCAAAGTACATGTATTTTAAACCGTGGCGATGTTCAGAATACGATCGTGTAGAGTTTAGCCGATACACACGGTTTACATAGCGGCCAGTGACCGGAACGTTGATTTCCACTTTTTGCATGTGCACGCTATACTTGTCATCGATAAGGTGATTCAGTTCATGTCGTACCATTCATGCGATAGGGGCTATTCGGAAAATTAAAAAACTTTTTTAATTTTTCACTGTTTTCGATATGCCACGGCTTTCCGAAAACGAGTGAAATCAGGCAATTGGGATGCTTGCGGGTGGGATGGCCGCCAGGGCGGTCGCGCCTCGGTTTGGTTGCTGTCGGAAGACGATTGATCGTCTTGCAGCCCGGTACCAGCAGACTGGGGCTGTTCACGACCGGCAGCGACCTGGTAGGCCTCGTGTAACGACGGCTAGAGCCGATCGTTACATTACGTTGACGCACTTACGTCAACGTCGATTGGCAGCCACAGTCACTGCTAGGCGATACGGTGTCTCAGGGCAGACCATTCGCAACCGGTTACGTCGTAACGCCCAACCAATCCGGGCACGCCGCCCGTACACTGGTCAGATAATGACCCAACGTCACCGTGCTGCCAGACTGTTATGGGCGCGACGTCATCTGAACTGGAGAAGGGCTGACTGGAACCGATTTTGTTCACCGATGAATCTCGGTTCACAGTTAGTCATGCTGACGGAAGATTACGGGTATAAAGATTCACCGATTGTTGCATTGTTGAGAAGAACAGGTTTGGGGGAGGGAGCGTAATGGTCTGGGGTGGGATCATGGGAAACCGGAAGACAGATTTGGTTGTTGTACAGGGCAACATCAATGCACAACGTTATGTTGGAGATGTGCTAAATGCACATGCCTTACCATTTATCCGTCAGCAATGGTCCTGGTGTGACATTGATGCACGACAATGCCCGCCCTCACGTAGCCAGGGTCACCACTCAATACTTACAGCAAAACAACGTCGACGTCATGCCATGGCCCGCGGTCTCCCGGATCTCAATCCCATTGAGCACATATGGGATGAGCTGGGCCGCAAAGCACGAGCTAACCATCAGATTGACAATGTTCGCGATCTTACACGGGCGTTACAACGGGAATGGAGGAATTTGCCCAACGCACTGGTATTGCGTTACGTCACGTCGATGCGGCGTAGGATCATTGCATGCATTCATGCAAATGGTGGCCACACTCGGTACTAACGAGATTTACTGAAATTGCCACATTACTTATTGAAATTCCATCTCTAAACATTAAGTAACACATTTCTGAGTTTTTGTGATTTTTGATTTTGACCCTTACCGCCCTTGGCCGGTTATCTCTCGAATATTTAACAAGATATCCAAATGCAATTTATTGGCTTTGATACAGAAATGAATGAACTTGTTTTTCCATTTTGATTTTTAAAAGTAACCCTTTTGGTTTTTGATGAATCTTTCCTTAAACATGGAGGGACGTTTCTAGTTTTGCTCAGTATAGTATAACGAAAAACTTTAACCAAAAAACTTATGCAAAAAACTTAACCAAAAACTTTAACCAAAAAACATAACCAAAAACTTCAAAGTAATTTGACCTTGACATTGGGCACAGGGGTCGCACGACAGGGGGGTAGAATGAAAATATAGATGATGATAAACACCCATGTGAAGTTTCAAGGTAATGGGAAAAGCAGTTGCAGAGATATAGTATAACGAAAAACTTTAATAAAAAAACTTAACCAAAAACCTTAACCAAAAACTTTAACCAAAAAACTTAACCAAAAAACTTAACCAAAAACTTTAACCAAAGAACTTAACCAAAAACTTTAACCAAAGAACTTAACCAAAAACTTTAACCAAAAAACTTAACCAAACAACTTAACCCAAAAACTTAACCAAAAACTTTAACCAAAGAACTTAACCAAAGAACTTAACCAAAAACTTTAACCGGACACACGTACGTACGTACGTACGCCAAACGGCCGACTATATCGCGCTTTCCGCAAGCGGGCGCGACAAAAAACTATATATTCAGCCCTGAAATCATAATAATCCTGATCTGATGCCAGGTCCTCGCCACACCAGATTCACTAGACCCCCTCCCAAAAGCAGTAGGATCAGTAATTATCTTACTACTTTTATAATGGGCAATAACCCAATTCAACTTCCAGGTAACAAAAGAGCCAAAGATAAAAACGTACCTGAGGGCCAAACAACGCAACTCGTGATTCCTATAAGGAGGAACCCTTACCATTAAATTATGCTGTCACGTTCGCCCGACCAACCACGCACTATAGATTCTTGGATAGCATTAAAGTGCCTATGGAACTGACAGTCTGTGGAACATGATCGTATACCAGTACAATTCATTAGCATCAGTATAGGTGTTTGTAGGACTGAATGGCCGTTTGACTAAACTTTGTACAACTAAAATGTTCGGAAGTGCAAAATTATGATAGACTGTAAATTTCACAATAACACTGTTTTCGTGTAAACAATTATTGGATTTACATTCATTGAGCATAGGCTGCTTATGCAGCCTATGCTCAATAAATGTAAATCCATCAATTGAAATTTCCCCGACGATCCTAAATTTGCACTTACGAACATTTTAGTCCTACAACGTTTAGCGAACGGGCCCCAGGTGTGGACCCTGGCTGATGTGCAGGCTGATCCATCTCTAACCTGGTTGCTTGAACCATACAAATTCCAAAGCCACGTTGAGTGTACTTAATAGCGAGAAAAGTATGCTTAGCAATGTTGGTTATATCTTCTAAGTTATTTGACCTTGACCTTGGGCACAGGGGCCGCATGAGTCGGATACAGCATGAATATATGGATCATGACTAATAAGTATATGAAGTTTCAAGTCAATGTGACTTAGGACTGCAGAGATATAAGGTATTTAAAAACTTTAACGCAGATTTCGGAACGCAAACTTCTAAGTCATTTCACCTTGACCTTGGGCACAGGGGCCGCATGAGGCGGATACAGCATGAATATATGGATCATGACTAATAAGTATATGAGGTTTCAAGTCAACGCAGATTTCGGACAGACGGACGCACGCACGGACACCCGGACGTCATTGTGATCACTATGTCTCGCTTTCCGCACTTGGCCCCTTCCCAAAAGCAGTAGGATCAGTAATAATCTATAATGGGCAATTTTATAATGGGCAATAACCCAATTCAACTTCCAGGTAACAAAAGAGCCGAAGATAAAAAACGTACCCGAGGGCCAAACCAGGCAAATCGTTATTCCCATAATTAGGAATCCCTACCGTTAATTTACGCCGTCGCGTTCGCCCGACCAACCACCCACGGTACAGTTTGCATTACCAAAGGGGCACCAGACTTACCAAAGGCAAATGGCCAGCCATTTTCGGTCCCCAGGACATGCCTGAGCCCAATCACCTCGGACAACATGACGCCCGACGTTATAGTCAACTGGTTGAACGTCCCACATAGGCCCCTCAGGGATGTAGGGGCTATCTCAAACAGATACATAGGGGCAAGCCCTGTGCTTATCCCTGGAACACAAAACGGATGTGGATTTTATCAGGTAACCTGCCCTGTATTGACCGAATACGTACTGACTGATAACATATTGTTGTATCAGGCATTGACCTGATATCAACATCCGGGTTACAACAAAGTGAAAACTGATGTTCCATTGGTCGGTTGACGTCACGTGACGTTACCGAATGACGTCAGTGTAATGACGCAACGTAAACAAGTCTGCATTCTGTCCATAGAATACGACGTCATCTAATGTCATTTTCGAGCATAAAACGTTACCTGATAATTAGAATACCAGGCTAGTGTATTTTGATATCAAGTTTATCAGGCTCGGCTCGGAAACGGTATGAATTCCTCGGCAAGCCTCGGAATTCCTACGCGTTTCCTAGCCTTGCCTGATAAACTTGATATCAAAAGACACTAGCCTGGTATTCTCTATATCTGTGGCTGTGACTGCAGAGATGGGGTTTATGGGATTCGTGACCACTCACCAGTCTTGATCTTGCTCAAATAACACATTCCTGTAGTCTGATAATGATCTATAATGCTTGTTAGAAAGCATGACAGGTGTTTCATTGATGGAATGACGAACAGTGACGATCCTGATCAGACTGTGATGAAGCAAATGCTGATCTGGAAGTACATTGGTCATAAAACCCATAAGCCCCATGTCTTCAGTCACAGCCACATATTAAACCGACTGTCTGTTTCACGAGACCTGCCCAAATTTAATGACCATATAAATAATGCAAACAATTTTTTTTTTATAATATTAAATTTTATCAAAGTTTAAGAATGAGCCTCATTATTATTTTGTGCAATTTGGTCAAATATTGATTTTATTACGAAACATTGATTTGTCTATGGGAATTTAACCCTTCCTATGCTGTTGACGGAAATTGCTGTCTGCTGTTTTTCATTTTTGCTTTAATTCTTAACAAAAATCTGGTTTTGACAGCGCATGAGAATCGTCCACTGGAGACGATTCTCATGTGCTGTCAAAACCATGTTTTTGTCGAGAAATATTGAAAATAAAACATTTCCAGCAGACGACAACATTTAATTCAGCGTAGTAAGGGTTAAAGGTACATACCACTCACTAGGCAAAACATGTTCTTTATACCGGACACATCATAGGACATTCATTCACCATTACCCTACATATTGATTGGCATTATGATACATTTTATATCAGACATAAATTTGCTCACTGATATCAGGGGCGATAACTGTGTTTCCTTAAAATGTTAACGGACATTACTATTTATTCTCTGTACTTATTTTTTTGATGTGCAATGATCATAATATATAATCTGTCAAACATATTATTTTTTCAGGTGACGCATTTAAGTATTATACATAATTAAAATATGTCATGCCTCATTTTGCATTTGAAAATAGCCCGATACCACCGCGAGTCACTATCAATAAAATAAATATTACTAAATGATTATATCTGTAAAGTGGGCACACGTAATTTTTAGAACTGGTGGAACAGTGACACAATTATACACCTATTTAAGTCCTATAGAGAACATTTTGTGCCTACTGAGTGGGCATGTACCTTTAACATGGGGGGACAAGGAGGTGGAGGAGCTGTCGGAAGAGTCAAAACACAAAAAAATGCCCACTCAGTAGGCACAAAATATATCAGAGACATCATCTGAGACATTTTCTGACAGAATAAACATTCATTCAGCATTACCCCATGTATTGATTGACATTATTATACATTTTATATCAGATGTAAATTTCCACACTGATATCAGGGGCTATAACCGTGTTTCCTTAAAATATTAAATATTAACCGACATTACTATTTATTTCTCTGTATTTATTTTTCAATGTGCAATGATCATATTTTATAATCTGTTGAAAATATTATTTTTTCAGATGATGCATTTAATTAATATAAGTAATTAAAATATACAAAGCCTCATTTGCATATGAAAATAGCCAGATACCACCGCGAGTCACTATCAGTAAAATAAATATTACTAAATAATTATATCTGTATAGCGCGCACTCGTAATTTTTACAACTGGTAGAATAGAGACACAATTTTTCACTTATTTAATTCCTATAAAGAACATTTTGTGCCTACTGAGTGGGCATGTACCTTTAAACTCACTACAACAGTCACCTATAAAACAGCCGTGTCTGTACAACAGCCAGTATTGTGTGTCTCCCCATGTGCAGCTGTAGAGAGCTAGCTACAATAATGTGCCTACGCTATGTGGGAGAATATCGCAGTGAGGTAGCAATTTTGTTTCTAGTAGAGCTGTAGAGAGCTTGCACTGTATATCAAGCTCGTACGCAGAGGGGGTGCGACGGGTGCGTACACACTACCTTTAACCATTTCAACACCACAGGCCTGTATAGTGGTATTGGCAAAAAGTGCAGATCCAGATGAGCCGGCTGGTGACGAGCCGTCTCATCAGGTTCTGCACTTTTTGCAAGTAATTTTCATAAATTTTCACAAAAACACCCGATGTTCATAAATGGACTGGTCTGAAAATCATTTTCTGATGATTGGATTGGTTGCAAAATTAACATATCAAAATCCATTCCAGTTACTTAGGGGTGAACGGGTTAATCTGCCGAGGTCTGTCCCTCGATGTGCAAAAGAAATGCTAAGCCCTTCGCGCCGTCGATAATGTACCCCACTAAATTAAATTCTGTGTACAGGCCTGTAGATTCCAAGTGTTAAATACCCACATGGGTCACAATATACGACCCCATGTACATTTATCTCCACCCACCTGCATTGATGCCGATTAAAAACCGCCCCACAATCAACAGTTCGTATATCTTCGCGTACTTGGACGACACTTCCACAGCCACGGATATAAGTAGTATCAGATTGTTTCTCAGTAGCGTGCCTTTCCTGAAAGGTCAATGTCATAATGGTTCACAATTTACACAAGCGGAACAACTCCAAACCAGGGGCGCGTTTCACTAAACTAAAATGTTCGTAACTGCAAATTTAGGATCGACTGGAAATTTCAATTGATGGATTTACATTTATTGAGCATAGGCTGCATACATGTATACCAAGATGTGTTTTCTGCTATTTGATAAGGAGCTACATTGGTCACAAATCCCATAGATCGCATTTCTCCAGTCACAACCACATATGAGCAATCAATGGAGTATGTGCTTTGTAATCATGAACAGACATCTAAATTACACACACTGCAGTCGCTAGGGTGTCAGAGGTTCCACTGTAATTCATATATATATATAATGAGTATGTATTTTGTATCATCAACAGACATGAGCAATTATTACAGTGAAACTTACCCAAATTTAATTCCGGACTCACCCGATGTATTGTTTGACTGTCCATCTCCTCGAGTTATGAGATTTTATTACGGTAATGTGCAGGCTGATCAGGGGCTACATTGGTTGCTCAATAAGCCATGCATTACTATGTTGAGGCACATATAGACATAGTAGAGGCTCAGTAATATGTCGTTACTCCACCCAGCATCCCACCCACGGCATATATAGACACGTACATACATACCAGCCAAACCTGTCTGCCCAGTAACCTGTCGTTACTCTATCCAGCATCCCACCCACGGCATATATAGACACGTACATACATACCAGCCAAACCTATCTGCCCAATATCCTGTCGTTACTCCACCCAGCATCCCATCCCACCCCACCCACGGCATATATAGACACGTACATACATACCAGCCAAACCTGTCTGCCCAGTAACCTGTCGTTACTCCACCCAGCATCCCACCCACGGCATATATAGACACGTACATACATACCAGCCAAACCTGTCTGCCCAGTATCCTATCGTTACTCCATCCAGCATCCCACCCACAGCATATATAGACACGTACATACATACCAGCAAAACCTATCTGCCCAGTATCCTGTCGTTACTCCATCCAGCATCCCACCCACAGCATATATAGACACGTACATACATACAGCCAAACCTGTCTGCCCAGTAACTGCCGTTACTCCATCCAGCATTCCACCCACAGCATTATATAGACACGTACATACATACCAGCCAAACCTGTCTGCCCAGTATCCTGTCGTTACTCCATCCAGCATCCCACCCACAGCATATATAGACACGTACATACATACCAGCCAAACCTGCCTATCCAGTAACCTGCCGTTACTCCATCCAGCATCCCACCCACAGCATATATAGACACGTACATACATACCAGCCAAACCTGTCTACCCAGTAACCTGCCGTTACTCCACCCACGGCATATATAGACACATACATACATACCAGCCAAACCTGTCTGCCCAGTAACCTGCCGTTTCTCCACCCACGGCATAAATAGACACGTACATACATACCAGCCAAACCTGTCTGCCCAGTAACCTGCCGTTCCTCCACCCACAGCATATATAGACACGTACATACATACCAGCCAAACCTGTCTGCCCAGTATCCTGTCGTTACTCCACCCACAGCATATATAGACACGTACATACATACCGGCCAAACCTGTCTGCCCAGTAACCTGCCGTTACTCCACCCACAGCATATATAGACACGTACATACATACCGGCCAAACATGTCTGCCCAGTATCCTGCCGTACTCCACCCCCACGGCATATAGACATGTACATACATACCAGCCAAACCTGTCTGCCCAGTAACCTGCCGTTTCTCCACCCACGGCATATATAGACACGTACATACATACCAGCCAAACCTGTCTGCCCAGTAACCTGCCGTTACTCCACCCACGGTATATATAGACATGTACATACATACCAGCCAAACCTGTCTGCCCAGTAACCTGCCGTTTCTCCACCCACGGCATATATAGACACGTACATACTAACCTGCCGTTACTCCACCCACGGCATATATAGACACGTACATACATACCAGCCAAACCTGTCTGCCCAGTAACCTGCCGTTGCTCCACCCACAGCATATATAGACACGTACATACATACCGGCCAAACCTGTCTGCCCAGTAACCTGCCGTTACTCCACCCAGCATTCCACCCACGGCATATATAGACACGGTCAGCGACCAGTGAAAAGTCAGCTGTGCTTTCGGGATCTTTTGGCCGTTATGGTGATGGCTGTAAGTCCGGTTATAGAAGGCTTGCAGCACCTACAACCAGGCTTCAGTGGTCAACACGATTGATTGATTGATTTCACGGGTCATTCGGACCAACATTTGACTGTGTTTTCACATTCACTGTCCAAAATTTATATCCCAGTAAACTCCCACACCGAAATACTTTCCGTAACCGTGAGAGGCAGTTAAAATAATTCTTAAAACGGAAAATAAACACACGTTCTTCATGAATTTATTTCAAATGCTGGAATTCTAAGGAATGAATGGCCTTTTTGTGGAATTTATCGGGGATACCCTGATAAATTCCACAAAAAGGCCATTCATTACTATAATGAATTTTGTATTCAACAAATGAATTGTCCATGCTAACTGCTCATTGGTTTCAGCAGTTTGTCAAACTGTCAGCTGATCAGGATTTTTATTTTATTAATTCGTTCCCACGAAATAACAATATGTTCCCTCAATTTAACAATTCGTTCCAACAAATTAACAATTCATTGCCACGATATAACAATTCGTTCCCACAAAGTAACAATTCATTCCAGGGGAAGAAATTGTTATTTTGTGAGAACAAATTGTTAATTTGTGTTAACAAATTGTTAATTTGTGAGAACGAATTGTTAAATTAAGGGAACAAATTGTTATTCCGTGGCAACGAAATAATAACAAGAGTTGTCAGAAGACAACGAAGCTCGCCTGTTGGCAGCCCTCACTCAAACTTGGCACAGTTGCATAAAAAAACATGAATATTATATAACTTGACCTTGGGTTAAGGGGCGTGTGGTAGACCTTGACTTTGGGGTCAGTGGCGCAAGGTGTGTCGTGGGTTTGCTATAGCATAATATAGCATATTAAGATGAATGCATGTATCAAATATCAATGCGCTCCCTGAAAACAGAAGTAAAACAAAATTGAACCCAACGTTAAATTTATGAACGCACTAAGTTTGTGATTTTCTACAGCATGATAGCTATTCACATGAGGAATGCATGTATGATTGTGCTAAGTTTGTGACCTTGACCTTGGGGAAAGGGGTGGCAGAGGGTGGGTCATGGATTTGCTGTAGCACAATAGAGGATCATCAGATGAATGCATATACAAAATATCAAAGTGTTCCCTGTAAAGAAACAGAAGTTACACAACATTTACCCCAACGTTAAGTTGATGAACATGCTAAGTTTGTGACCTTGACATTGGGGTAATGGATGGGCGGTGGGTCATGGATTTGCTATAGCACGATAGAGAATCATCAGATGAATCCATGTATGAAATATGAAGGCGTTCCCTGTAAATAAACAGAAGTTACACAACATTTACCCCAACGTTAAGTTTATGAATGTGCTAAGTTTGTGACCTTGACCTTGGGGTAAGAGTTGGGTGGTGGATCGTGGATTTGCTACAGCATGATAGAGGGTCATCAGATGAATGCATGTATGAAATATGAAGGCATCCCCTGTAAATAAACAGAAGTTACACAACATTTACCCCAACGTTAAGTTTATGAACATGCTAAGTTTGCGACCTTTACCTTGGGGTAAGGGTTGGGTGCTGGGTCATGGATTTCCTACAGCATGATAGAGGGTCATCTAAGGAATGTATGTATGAAATAACAAGGTGTTCCATGAAAGGAAACAGAAGTTATAAGACATTTACCTAACGTTATGTTTGTGGACGCCCACGCCAGGGTTATGCCATAAGCTAATCTGCACTTTGTGCAGGCGAGCTAAAACGGAATACTACGTCACCTGCGGGGCTCCGTAAGATCCACACAAGTCAGAAATACAATAAGGTCAATTGTGTCAGGTGCGTGAGCCAACAGTACAGAGGAACAGGTTAGACGTCTCTTTGGGTGGCATACATGGCGAGTGATTGGTAACTCCAGAAAGAACACATCAACTTTATTATTGTAAATGTAACAGATTCATTACTGGAACCTGATACTGTGCTTGATATTGCAAAGTTGGCATACTCATTACACATGATACCTATACTCTGTTTCGCGAAAGCTGCCCAAATTTTACGGCCATATAAACAATTCGAAAACAATATTTTTTTGGATAATATTAAATTAAAGGAAAAATTAAGAATGAGCCTTCTTTTTATTTCGTGAAATTCGGTCAAATATTGATTTTATTACAAAAAGTTAATTTGTCTATGGGAATTTAACATGGGGGAAAAGGAAGTGGAGGGAGCTGTGGGAGGAGTAAAAAAAACGAAGAATTTTGGAAATTGACTCCGAAACCTGGCTAGATATCTTGGAAATGATCTAAGAAAACAAAAGTTAAATTTTTAAAATTGGTCCAGTTTTTCTGAAATTCTAAAAAGGGAAGAAAAAAAATTGCAATAAAATTAATATTTGACAAAATTTCACGAAATAAAAAGAAGGCCCATTCTTTAATTTTCCTTTAATTTATATTATCGGACACTAAACTTTGTACAAACTAAAATGTTGGTAAGTGCAAATTTAGGACCATCTGCAAATTTCAATTGATGGATTTACATTTATTGAGCATAGGCTGCATGTGCAGCCTATGCTCAATAAGTGTAAATCCAATAATTGTTTACAAGAAAACAAGGTTAATGTGAAATTTACAGAATATCATAATTTTGCATGTAAGCTAGTGTTTACAAGAAAACATTGTTAATATGAAATTTACAGACTATGATAATTTTGCGCTTACAAACATTTTAGTCGTACAAAGTTGAATGAAACGGGCCCCAGGTCCATAACAAGAAAGTGATTCAATACAAGTTTATGTAATTACGTGATGATCTACACTGATGGACACACAGACAGCACATCAAGAGGACGACAACATGCCACACCACCACCATTGCTAAGGCATAGGGCATGATCAAAATCAATTGCCAACAGTTGCTGTATAAAGTTTGTTGTGGTATGTAACGGCCTATCAACAGCTAAGGTCATGTATTAGGCCGGACAAACGGGTTCGATCCCGGTTTAACCTGCTGCATTGTGGGGAAAATGCCAAAATCATAACTGAATGTTTACATTGAGAACAAATATATTCAGCCCTGAAATTAGAATAACCTGACCTGGTGCCAGGTCCATACCACACCAACCAAAGTCACTTGGCCCCTTCCCATAAAATAGGATTACGAATAATCGTAATACTCACATAAGGGGTATAACCAGATTCAACTGTCACATACAAAATGCCAATGTCGTATGTGAGGGCCAAACCAGGTCTCCGGTCGGAATCCTGGTAAGGATGAACCCCAATCGTTAAATTACCCATCGCATGCTCCCACCTGCCACCCACTGCTGTGTAAAGATAATGTGCGGCTGTAACTGGATGGAACTTATGGATTTAGCCTCCAATGTGCATCCAGATCAGCCTGTGTGTCCGCACTGTCTGAACAGGATCTGCACTGTTCGCCATTCCATCAATGAAACACCCGTCATGCTTCTGACAAGCAATATAGATTGGTCTCAGGCTACAGGAGTGTGTTATTTGATCAGGAGCTACACTGGTCACAAATTCCATAAGCCCCATTTCAACAGACACAGTCACTTTTATGTTACTGGGCCCGGTATCATAGGCGATCGGCATGTGGATAGGATATTACAACGAAGGCTTGTTATCCAGAACCTAAGTATATCCACTGTATACTTTTTTTAGACATGTAGAATTTTCTTTTAAATGTATTCATTCTATTGTCAATGTATACATGTATAATCAACAATTATATACATTGACAATAGAATGAATACCTTTTTTTAAAAATTCTACATGTCTAAAAAGCAGGGATTCCGCTGGCGATCGCCACTTTCGCAATTGGCGATAAAAATAAACAATTGGCGATAATAAATTAGAATTTTCGAGAATTTTTTTTTGATTTTTTTCTTCAAAAATTGTAATTTATTATCGCCAATTGTTTTATTTTTTTGAAGTGGCGATTTTATTATTTTCCCCAGCGGAATCCCTGAAAAAAGTATAATACACTATCCTATCAACATGTAGATCGCCTTATAATTGCTACCCCGCTACGCTAACTCTCCACAAGGATAGATAATTCCAGCACACAAATATTTACACAATTCCCTAACATTTGATTGGCCCGTAGCAAGTCTCTGTCCAAAATTTATATCCCAGTAAACTTCCATGTCGAACTACTTTCCGTAACCGTGAGGCGCAGTTAAAATAATTCTTAAGAAAACGGAAAATAAACACATTTTCTTGATGATTATTTCAAATGCTGGAATTATAAGGAATGAATAGCCTTTTTGTTGACTTTATCAGGGATATAAACTTGGAAAAGTCGCGGGAATACTGGACGAGGCCTTCCGGCCTTCGTCCAGTATTCCCGCGACTTTTCCAAGTTTATACCCCGATAAATTCCACAAAAAGGCCATTCATTCCTATAATACCTATCGCAGGCAGGTATAATACACTATCCTATCAACATGCAGATCGCCTTATAATTGCTACCCCGCTACGCTATCTCTCCACAAGGATAGATAACTATCGCAGGCAACTCATGTACATGTAGCTACCGATCGACTTGGAAAAGTCGCGGGAATACTGGACGAGGCCTTCCGGCCTTCGTCCAGTATTCCCGCGACTTTTCCAAGTTTATACCCCGATAAATTCCACAAAAAGGCCATTCATTCCTATAATAACTATCGCAGGCAGGTATAATACACTATCCTATCAACATGCAGATCGCCTTATAATTGCTACCCCGCTACGCTATCTCTCCACAAGGATAGATAACTATCGCAGGCAACTCATGTAGCTACCGATCGCCTGTGCCTGGTATGGGTTGATACTCACGTCTTCCGGCGGGTTCACGATACCAATGTTGTAGCCATACTGAAATGATGCGCCAATCGTACATGCTGCGATGGCCAATGCCAGATGACCCGTGAAGTCCTGAAAGAAGAATAATTATGTCATGCACCAGGGCTCCATATAAGGAATTAGAGAATTGAGTATTTTCACTCCATCATATCTGAAGCAATTGGGTTTTTCAATATTTTAATTGGGTAGAATAAAAGCACACTAGTGTTTACAAATCAACAGACAGCAATTGTTGAATAGTTTGCTTTGAAATGAAAACATGTCTTGGTATTTCATTGGAATTGTCTCCTTGGAGACAATTCTAATGAAATACCAAGATGTGTTTTCATGGAAAATAAGAAAAATATGCGAAATTTGTGGTCTGTTTATTGTTTTCTGTAGCATGATAATGGTACCACAAATTTGTTATTGCTTTTTGATACTCGCTACTTCTGATTTCAATTGGGTTTTTGGCAATTTTAATTGGGTATTTACGCAAATACGCAGCTTATCTGGAGCTCTGATGCACTTAAGGAATAAAACCATGGGCTGTTGTGTTTACTGGGGTGTATAATACATTTGGTCTGTTTAAAGTGCGTGGAATCCTCCGACCAAATGTAACCTATAATGTATTGTACACCCCAGTAAACGCTAAAGCCCATGGTTTTAATACTTATATTGACACAAAACACTGTAGAAAACAATTCAAATGCACCCAGTGCATTAAAAAAAAAATGTAGATATATTCAGCATACCCGGAAGCATTTGAATTGCTAAGTACATGTACATTGTTTAGAAAGGTGTTTCATGTATATACAACCAACAATTGACTGGCCAAGCCAAATACACCTGGGTACATGTAGGTTATTATTGATGTTGTAACACAGTCACTGATTTTTTCCCATTCACGGCACTAACCTACTATTCTGTATCTATTTTCATTATTTCTGAACCAAAGTATATGTTGTGACCACTCATTTGAACCGTCTCGGCGAGACGGTTCAAATGAGTGGTCACAACATATACTTCTGATGAGAAATAAAGAAATTCTTGAGCCTTGCCGGATATTTTTTCCCATTCACGGCACTAACCTACTATTCTCTATATACAACCAACAATTGACCGGCCAAGCCAAATACACTTGGGTACATGTAGGTTATTATTGATGTTGTAACACAGTCACTGATGCAATATATTCCAGGGGCGGATCTGGAGGGGGTGTTCCGGGGTTTGTTTTTTCGAACGAAATAAGGAAGAAAAAATTGAGACACAAGTTAACAGTGTAGTATTTATGGTCAATATGTCATAAATACATATATATATTATTTTAGAGTTCAAAGGGGGGGGGGGGGGGGGGGGGATTATGGGCTGGCCCAAAGTCCCCCCCCCTTGTACTACTTATTATTGTATTGATGGTGATGAGTTCAGAGGGGGGAGGGGTGGATTATTGTATTATTATTCAAATTCCTCCACCCACCCCACCTAATAATTATCTTGCCGCTGATGTGTGTGCATGTTGACAGGGCGGGTGGGGGGGTGATTATGGGCCAGCCCAAAGTCCCCCCTCCCACCCCCTGTACTACTTATCTTGCATCTGATTTGTATTTATGGTTACACGTTTTTAGGGGGGTGGATATGGACCATCCCAAAGTCGGCCCGAAGTCCCCCCTCCCACCCTGTACTACTTGTTATTGTATTTATGGTAACGAGTTCAGAGGGGGGAGGGGGGAATATTGTATTATTATTCAAAGTCCTCCCCCCACCCCACCTAATAATTATCTTGCCGCTGATATGTGTGTGCATGTTTTGTATTCATGGTGACGAGTTCAGAGGGGTGGGGGTGGCGGTCCAAAGTCCCCCCCCCCCTTGTACTACTTATCTTGCATTCAAGGTACCAATTCCCCCGCTCAACTCGTTATTCCTCCCCCCCCTCTCAACTTTTTTACGATGTACACTCACCTGCACAATAAGTATTAGGGGCGGGGGACATTCGGCAGCTCATATTCCTCGCTCTCGACTCATTACCATGCACACAATCAGCTGTACAATAATTATTAAGTGGTGGGGGGGGAACTTTGGGCCGGCCCAAACTCCCCCCCCCCCATCTGAACTTGTCACATTGAATACAAATCAGCTGCAAGATAAGTAATTGGGGGGGGGGGACTTTGGGCGGCCCATATTCCTCCCTCTCGACTCATTACCATGAACACAAGTCAGCTGCACAATAATTATTAAGTGGTGGTGGGGGGGGGGGGCTTTGGGCCAGCCCAAACTACTCCCCCCCCCCCCATCTGAACTTGTCACAGTGAATACAAATCAGCTGCAAGATAAGTAATTGGGGGGGGGGACTTTGGGCCGGCCCATAACCCCCCCCCCCCTCTCAACTAGTTAACACGCACACAAATCAGCTGCACACTAAGTATTAGGTGGGGGGGGGGACTTTGGGCCGGCCCATATTCCCCCCCCCCCTCTCAACTTTTTACGATGTACACAACTCACCTGCACAATAAGTATTGGGGGCGGGGGACATTCGGCCAGCTCATATTCCTCCCTCTCGACTCATTACCATGCACACAAGTCAGCTGTACAATAATTATTAAGTGGTGGGGGGGGAACTTTGGGCCGACCCAAACTCCCCCCCCCCCATCTGAACTTGTCACATTGAATACAAATCAGCTGCAAGATAAGTAATTGGGGGGGGGGGGACTTTGGGCCGGCCCATAACCCCCAGGGTTCATGTTTGAGGGCGACATGGGCGAAGTGGTCGCTTTTTTTCTGGCCAAGTCGCCTTATTTTTCTCGTAGGGGGAAGTCAAGTCGCTCTGGAATTTTCTATTTTTTTTTTTTTCTATTTTTTGTTGTTTTTTTTTATTTTTTTTTTTACTATGAATTTCAGACCCTAGGGGCGAGTGCATGTCATAAATGCGCTAATCCCACCAAATAGGCTGTAAAATTGGATCGCATCGATTGTTTCATGACCCCTGGTGTGTACACATAGAGTTTACAGTTACGCGATAACCGTAAGAGAAATGTTCAGTGAAATTATGATTTTTATCACTTCTCCCTAATTTTGCCTCACTTCTCCCTATTTTGCCAGGAGGGAGAAGTCACTTCTCCCTAAATTTTTGGCCTAGCTTGAACCCTGAACCCCCCCTCTCAACTAGTTAAAACGCACACAAATCAGCTGCACACTAAGTATTAGGTGGGGGGGGGACTTTGGGCCGCCCATATTCCCCCCCCCCTCTCAACTTTTACGATGTACACAACTCACCTGCACAATAAGTATTGGGGGCGGGGGACATTCGGCCAGCTCATCCATCCTCTCGACTCATTACCATGCACACAAGTCAGCTGTACAATAATTATTAAGTGGTGGGGGGGGGGCAGCCAAATCCCCCCCCATCTGAACTTGTCACATTGAATACAAATCAGCTGCAAGATAAGTAATTGGGGGGGGGGGACTTTGGGCCAGCCCATATTCCCCCCCCTCTCAACTGGTTACCACGCACACAAATCAGCTGCACCATAAGTAGTATTAGGTGGGGGGGGGAGGAGGGCTTTGGGCCGGCCCAAACTCCCCCCAACCCCCCCCCCCCATAAGTAATTGTGGTGGGGGGACTTTGGGCCGGCCCCATATCCCCCCCCTCTCAACTGGTTACCACGCACACAAATCAGCTGCACCATAAGTATTAGGTGGGGGGGGCTTTGGGCCGGCCCAAACTCCCCCCACCCCCCCCCATAAGTAATTGTGGTGGGGGGACTTTGGGCCGGCCCATATCCCCCACCTCTCAACTGGTTACCACACACACAAATCAGCTGCACAATATGTCGGCCCAAACCCCCCCCCCCCCATCTGAACTTGTCACATTGAATACAAATCAGCTGCAAGATAAGTAATTGGGGTGGGCCGGCCCATATTCTCCCCTCTCAACTCATTACCATGCACACAAATCAGCTGCACAGTAATTATTAAGTGGTTAACCGGCCCATATCTCCCACCCCCTACATCTGAATTCATCACTATTACCGTATGTCTTTAGGGTTTTTTTTCTTACTACATTCTTGAAAAATAAATCGGGTTGGCGGGGGGGGGATTTCTGACTGGGGGGGGGGGGAAGTTGACTAGTTGAAAATCCCCCCGGGGGGCTTTTGGACTGGTCAAAACTGGGAGGGATTTCTGACTGGGAGGGAAAGTGGCCTGTTACACGGTAACCCTTACACTGCTATCTTAATTTTTTGTCGTGAGAGTCAACGTGACGTAAATTTGCTAATATGTTAGTCGTACAAAGTTTAGTGAAACGGCCCCCTGATGGCCGCGGCCCACATGTCGAGCCTGCCGAGGCATTTGATGGTCACGGAGTGTATTTATTTGAAGTTTGAATTAAGGGTTGTGGAGATATTGGGTATGTAAAAGCTTTAACGCAAATGTTATAAAGTCATTTGACCTTGATCTTGGGCATTTGGGCCGCATAGGTGGACTATAGAATGAAAATATGGATGATAATAAAGAATTATTTGAAGTAAATCGGAGGAAGTGTTGTGGAGACATAAGGTATGTAAAAACTTTAACACTAATTTCAAAGTCAT
Organism: Conchocele bisecta; assembly: GCA_029237695.1. NCBI lineage: Eukaryota > Metazoa > Mollusca > Bivalvia > Lucinida > Thyasiridae > Conchocele > Conchocele bisecta. Next base: position 22,575,417 of record CM055279.1, on the reverse strand, counting down.
TTGATCTTGTCCTTAGGCATGTGCACCACATGGGCAGGCTATAGAATGAAAATATGGATGATGAAAAGGAAGTATTGGAAGTTTAAAGTAAATTGGAGTAACGATTGTGGAGATATAAGATACATGTATGTAAAAACTTTAATGCAGATTTTATAATAACGCAAACTTCTAAGTCATTTGACCTTGGGCACATGGACCGCATGAGTGGCACACAGAATGAATATATGGATGATGCTCAATAAGCATACAAAGTTTCAAGCAAATCTGATGTACGGATACAGAGATCATGGGCGGATTCAGGGGGGGCGGACCCGGCGCGTGCCCCCCCCCCCCTAAAATTTGCCGAGTAAAGATTTTATTACAAGTTACAAGGCACGTTTCATGCCAAGTGCCATGTATTCCACACATTTTTCGGTCGTTTTCTTATTGTTTCAAAATTTAAACGTTTTCAATCAAAAAACATGTCTAAACATACTGTGACAGTGTCAATAGTTTTGCTCCAAAATGCGCCAGAATGTAGGAAATGCGATGTAGATTTCAAAAAAATTTCGGGGGGAATGCCCCCGGACCCCCCTAGCACTATCCCGATCTCCGCTCGGTCGACTATTTTGCAATACTTGACTATATTCGATAATATAGTCAAGTATTGCATAATAGTTATGCCCCCACCTAACCCGAAATCCTGGATCCGCGCCTGGAGATAGTAGGTACGTGGAAACTTTAACTCATTCAAACTTCTAAGTCATTTGACCTTGGGCACAGGGGCAGCATGAGTGGGATACAGCATGAATATATTGATTATGACTAATAATCATATGCAGGCGCGGATACAGGGGATGGTCCAGGGGGTCCGGAGGTCTACAATACTCGAATAGTTGGAGGACTTTTTTCGTGGCCTAGGTGTCAGGAAATCGCATCTGCGCCGATCTGGCATTTAAAAATGACCCCCCGACTTTACGATGCGCATTGCGCTCGCGGAGGTCGGCTATGCCCCCTGCAATTATTTATGTATCCGCACCTGACATGAAATTTCAAGTCAATGTGACTTAAGACTGCAGAGCTATAAGGTATTTAAAAACTTTAACGCCGATTTCGGACGGACGGACACACTGACGTCATTGTGATTAATATGTCTTGCTTTCCGCAAGTGGGCTCGACAAAAATGTGAGCAGTCCGAGGAACATAATGGAAGGTTCAAAAGGATAATCGGCTATAATTCAAACAGTAGAAAAATGGGCCTGCTTCATACAAAAGGACTCCTCACACCATGTCAAAAAACTAGACTGTGTCACCATAAAGTATCTTCGTTACAGTAACACTGAAACAACGCAACCCGTTAAATATTATGACAGTGAACTTTGCTGGTTGCCTATCACACACTTTAATAGTATAGCAAGTGCAGTTTTTAAATTTGTACGTTAACGATAATTGCAATTTCAGTTTTATTACAGGTCCAGTGGACTTGTTGCTAAGCTTGTAAAATGAAATGGTCCGACGTTAAAATATGTAGGTCAAGGACCTATGGACCATAGTTGCGAACAGTAACTCATGCAATCTACTCCCGTACCGTCCGTTGGTTGGTCATTTGGTATATCACTGCTGTTTTGCTTATCAAGGTTGGAACATTTGTTTCATGAGCATATTACAATAGTTTATATGTTGATGCATAGTATTGGTAGTTCTCTGTGGTATTTGGTTGCCGTCAGGCAGCTGCATCTTTCAGATTGGATTACCAGTACCATACAGGGATCCTTCAGATTATCGGATAACAAGAAACGAGGCAAAGCCACGAAGGCCAGGTTTTTTCCAAGCATAGACACTTGGATAACATAATTATACCCACTTTTTGTAGACTAGATGGCCGTGGCCTGCATGTCGCGCCTTGGGGCGAGGCATGGACACTAAAAAAATAGATATAGTAGATGGAAAAACTTTAACCAAAAAACTTTAACCGGACACACGGACGAACGGACGGACGTATGCCAAAATGCTGACGATATCGCGCTTTCCACAAGCAGGTGTGACAATGATGATAAACACCCATGTGAAGTATCAAGGTATTGGGTGAAGCAGTTGCAGAGATATAGTACACGAAAAAACTTTAACAAAAACATTCAAAGTAATTTGACATTGGGCACAGGATCGCGCTTTCCGCAAGCAGGTGCGACAATGATGATAAGCACCCATGTGAAGTATCAAGGTATTGGGTGAAGCAGTTGCAGAGATATAGTACACGAAAAAACTTTAACAAAAAAACAAAAAAATTCAAAGTAATTTGACCTTGACATTGGGCACAGGATCGCGCTTTCCGCAAGCAGGTGCGACAATGATGATAAGCACCCATGTGAAGTATCAAGGTATTGGTGAAGCAGTTGCAGAGATATAGTACACGAAAAAACTTTAACAAAAAAATTCAAAGTAATTTGACCTTGACATTGGGCACAGGATCGCGCTTTCCGCAAGCAGGTGCGACAATGATGATAAGCACCCATGTGAAGTATGAAGGTATTGGTGAAGCAGTTTGCAGAGATATAGTACACGAAAAAACTTTAACAAAAAAATTCAAAGTAATTTGACCTTGACATTGGGCACAGGATCGCGCTTTCCGCAAGCAGGTGCGACAATGATGATAAACACCCATGTGAAGTATCAAGGTATTGGGTGAAGCAGTTGCAGAGATATAGTACACAAAAAAACTTTAACAAAAAAAATCAAAGTAATTTGACCTTGACATTGGACACAGGGGCCGCACGGTTGGGGGTTAGAATGAAAATATGGATGATGATAAACACCCATGTGAAGTTTCAAGGTAATGGGCGAAGCAGTTGCAGAGATATAGTATAACGAAAAAGTTTTAACCAAAAAACTCGAACCAGACGTACGTTAAAAAGTTAACGTTGAAAATGGCTAAGTCAATTACGTAGAAATAATAGGTGAAGGTAAAAAAATGGTCACATGTTGGATAGTGATATGTGGTGGGTACCCCTTGATTATGAAGCTGTGAAAGTTTGGTGGTCGTAGGTGGTACAGTACCAAAGAAATGGACTTAAACACGAAAACTTAACATTGTAAACGCGAAAACTTAACATTGAAAATGGCTAAGTCGACTGCGCGGAAAAAATGGGTGAAGTTAAAAAAAAAAGTAACAGTTGTATAGTGATATGTGGTGGGTTTGGGCACCCCTTGATTATGAAGCTGTGAAAGTTTGGTGGTGGTCCTAGGTGGTACAGTACGAAAGAAATGGACTTAAACACGAAACGTTAACATTGTAAACGCGAAAACTTAACATTGAAAATGGCTAAGTCGATTACGCGGAAAAAATGGGTGAAGTTAAAAAAAAAGCAACATGTTGGATAGTGATATGTGGTGGGCACCCCTTGATTATGAAGCTGTGAAAGTTTGGTGGTCCTAGGTGGTACAGTAACAAAGAAATGGACTCAAACACGAAAACTTAACATTGATTGTGGACGCCGCCCGCCGCCCGCCGCCCGCCCGCCGCCCGCCGCCCGCCCGGCTTTCGCCAATCCAATAGCCTGGATTTTTTTTCAAAAAACCTGGCTAAAAATGGCAGTTTTTTAACGATATTTTTCTTAAAATAGCAGCTACGGGCATAAAATATTCACAGAACAATCGTCGGTTCAAGTTTGCTTTCTCAACGCATGTGAACTATTAGCAAAATGTGCCATCTTTCTCATTTAAAATTAGGTCAGATCATCAGTCGTAAGATTGCCCCAAAATTAACATCGACAATCAGTTATCCGGACAAATCTATAATCGTCTTATAACTTGTATTCACATTAAAATCATGTGTGTAAACAGCATTGTGTAGTTCTGCAGAAAAAAACAATCACCATTCGCTTCGTGGAAAACATCGTATTTATAAAATTTATTGTATTTATAGAACAACTCGGAAATGACGTAATGGGCTCACTCGATTGGAAGCCCCCGTGCGACTATTGATGTTGTAAACAACTTGTGGACAGAGTTGAGGAATTTCTTCAGCAAATATTTTACTAAAATGTTTAACTTGGCGATATATTATTCACACTGGCATGGAAACAGCGAGCAACTGAGTGACTTAGATGTGTTTGTTGCAAAATTGGATCAAATGAATGCGTTTAATCATAACAGGTATTTTCATTTGTCCGATAAACTGATTGTCCGGATAACTGGCATGACCCCTGTATGGTCTATTTTAAGCCTTGTTGCGTGTACCAGCAGTTATGTACCTTGTCATAGGACTTTTTGTGTTGCCCATTTATTGTATAATGCAAGTTGCTGTTATCGTCAATGGACATGCAATTACCATGAATTACAGCCTTTTGTCTATCAGTCGTGCCTCAGTTTTCTTCCAATTCCATTATACAGTGCATGGGCGGATTCAGGGGGGGGGGGGGGGGGGGGGGGGGGGGCGGACCCGGCGCGCGCCACCCCTAAAATTCGCCGAGTAAAGATTTTTTACAAGTTACAAGGCACGTTTCTATGTTCGCCTTGTGAATTTATTGTTTTTTTTGTTGTTTTTTTTTTGCTTCAAAATGCGCCAGAACGCAGGAAATGCGATGTAGATTTCAAAAAAAATCCGGGGGGAATAGCCCCGGACCCCCCCCCCCCCCCTCCTAACCCGAAATCCTGGATCCGCGCCTGCAGTGTAAAGGCTTTGTTTTGGAGTATGTGAGCAATTATAATTTACCTTAACCTTCCCATGTCCATCGTTAACAACGATGTGATTCACTTCACTGGTCCGCTGTGGATATATGGAATCACCTACATCTTCTTCTTCTTTAATTCCAGTTTCTCCGTCAAGCAAAGGATCTTCCTCCATGTCGAACAAACTGATCACATGACTCGCACGTGACGAGTCCGAAAAGTGGCTGTCTTGTTGTTGTTGTTGTATGTCTGTAATTCAGGCGCTTATTTTTCAACTCTATCTCTCTACAGGCACAATACTGCGATAGCATTGTTTTGATACTTTAATTAAAACGATCGAGTACACCAAATGGCACACCACACATCATTCATCAAAGTAGTATGAGTTGAATTTAATGAGTTATCAGAACTTCATAACAGTACTTTCACTATATTTTGTTTTGTTCACTGACCGTTCTCAGGCGGAACGGTTGTTGTTGTCATGTACAGTACTTTAGTGTGAATGTTTTCCTGGTGAGCATGTCATTTGCTTTAAACATTGGTTATTGGGGAATAGTTAGTTGTAGTGGCGCTTTATTATTTTGTGTATGTTACACATACATAAAATAAAAACCTGTTGCTCCCCTTTATGAACTGTACATCGCTGGTCATGGAGTGAATGTGTGTTCCACATAATGAAGGCTCCTTGTCACATAATTATGTTATTCAGTTTTAATAATAATAATTAAACAAGTATTGAGGCCAGCCGCTACTGTTCTGAGCATACATGGATGAACTCAGAACTATATAGCTACATAATTTATATCTCGCAAATTCAGCGAACATCTTGAGACGACCGCTAATATCACTGCGGACACGTTCGTTTCCTGCGGACATTTTCGCGTTGTAGGGGAACTCGTACGTACCAGACATATTCGCACCTTTCGTCAATTACATTGAATTTCGCTTTAATTTAAAAGCCTTAGCAGCAGGGGGGCATGGTGAATGGATTTTTTTCTGAGTCTCCTGATGCGCCATCCGCCCCTCCCCGTGTCTCCTAGTGCCATTTACACCCTCAAAATAGAGCCCGATGGACGACCTACAACCCATGTCGGCCGTGGGCTCTATAGAAACAGCAGCAAGGTGGGAGAATGCAGAAATTGTTGGGTGGGGGGAGGGGGGGGGGGTTCCTGGGCTTCGTCAAGGTTCCCAGCCCACCTTCCGCCCACAACACTCGCCGGCTCGGGCTCTCAACAGGGGGTGGTGTGAATGAACCTCTTTGTGGGGCCCGTGATGTGCCCGTCCCCTCCCCACTCGGACTGATTTAAAGCGATTTGGACTGAATACTGGAGGTGTAGTAACGTTTAAGCGCCAGATATAAAACCCACGAAGAGAACTTATTGTGGCTAGGCGATTTATATTTTTTGCTTGGGAATCGGCTATTTTTAAAAAATGCTTTAAATTGCAGAAAAAAATAATCTTACAGAGCTCATTTTCGTTGCAAATCATCTGGAATTGGTCTGGCATGATGTAGGCATTATACCGAGTGAGAAACATGGAACGCCCTCCAGTATTCGGGTCCGGACCTGACGGGAATCGCCTATTTTTAAAAAATGCTTTAAATTGCACAAACAAATAATCTTGCAGTGCTCATTTTTGCTCCAAATCACATGGAATTTGTCTGGCATGATGTAGGCATTATACCGAGGGAGAACAATGCGTGTGTGAGATATGAAGCAAATCCAGGCAAGGAAACAGAAAATATAGGCCATTATTTACCCGAGCGACTGAGCGTTAAGGTTTCGAGATGCACAAAGTATGTGACCTTGACCCTGGGCTTAGAAGGGGCGGCACGGACGTGGATTTGCCACAGCGCAGTAGAGGACCCTTGGAGCAATGCGTGTGTGAAATATGAAGCAAATCCAAGGAATTAAAGACATTAAAGACAGACGGACTAATAAAATGAATGTTATAATTTAATTCTTTCACCCATAAGTAACTGGAAATTGGAATGGATTTTTGGACCAATCCAATTGCCATAAAATTGTTTTCAAACTAGTCCATTTATGAAAAGGGGATATTTTTATTGTAAAAAATAAGAAATTATTTGCAAAAAGTGCAGATCCTGATGAGCCGGCTCGTGGTGGATTTGTATATGTTTATTTCCGGACCAATCCAATCGCCACAGTGACAAAATGATTTATGAAAAGGGAATAAGAAAATAAATTATTTACAAAAAGTGCAGATCCTGATGAGCCGGCTCGTGATGGATTTTTATATGTTGAATTCCGGACCAATCCAATCGCCACAAAATGGTTTTCAGACTAGTCTATTTATGAAAAGGGAATAAGAAAATTATTTGCAAAAAGTGCAGATCCTGATGAGCCGGCTCGTGATGGATTTTTATATGTTGAATTCCGGACCAATCCAATCGCCACGAAATGGTTTTCAGACTAGTCCATTTATGAAAAGGGGATAATTTTTGTTGTCAAAAATTATTTGGAAAAAGTGCAGATCCTGATGAGCCAGCCTCGTGGATGGAATTTGTATATGTTGATTTCCGGACCAATCCAATCGCCACAATATGTTTTTCAGACTAGTCCATTTATAGAAAGGGGATATTTTTGTTGTCAAAAATAAGAAAATTATTTGTAAAAAGTGCAGATTCTGATGAGACGGCTCATCACGAGCCGGCTCATTTGGATCTACACCATTTGGCAATACCACTATACAGGTAGTGTTGAAAGGGTTAAATAGATGTTAGTTGGCCAGCTAACAGAGAAGTTGAATTAACTTTTAATTGTATTTAAAGGAATGACCAATACGCTGGTATTTACGGCTGCACTTTTGACCTCGGCGGGAACGCTGATGCCACGCTCGCCCGGCCGGGGTCTGGCACTTCTATGTCGTAAGCGCGTCTGTTAGCTGTGTTTTCTTTGCTAGAGCGGATTATTATTGTGTGTATACATATACATGTAGGATTATGGCTTCGGAGGAAGAAGAAGTGACGAACGAGGATTTCGTGTTCGATACGTGGTCACAGGCATTGAACTTACCTAGGAAAGTGACAACCATCCTGAGAAATGAAGAATTGTGCAGTAAAGAAACATTGAGCCTGGTCAGCGAGTCGGACTTACGGGCACTGGGGATCCCGCTGCGGAGTGCAAAATTGCTGGCACGAGACATTGCGAAATGGACGAATGAACCTGACGCCACTACCAGTGCCGTCCATGTGATGAGTGCCGGCGACGCGACTGAACTCGGATACGCTAAATGTCGCAGGTAAGACATTAGACTCTCTCCTAGCGTCATACAATACCACGTGTACATCACAACATACTGGATCGCATGCTACATACTATGGTGCCGGCGGATACATGGACCCTCGTACTATCCTAACGATGAAGGCGTCCGCTTCTAAAGCGGTACACATTACCCAGTTCATCACGGAGAAGTGCAAGCGTCGTCGTCAGACTCGTCGTAAGGAGTTCGTGATCAGGTCCGGAGCTACATCCACGGAAACCATAGTGCTGAAAACGGACGACGAGCACCCATACCTTGACATTTACATCGAGGAATGGGGGGCGGCCAACATGAGGCTTTTGAACAAACCACTCGCTAACGGTCAATTAGTAACACAGGACATTCAATATTATCTGCATACGTACACCACCAAGATTTTTGAATTTGCAGAGAAATATGAGTGGAGCAGCGTGCTCAATTTCGACCACTCTTACCGAGAGATGCAAGCGGAGCACGGTTTCAAGTGGGGCACTTTTTCTCCACACTTGGAACATGCAACTCCTTGTGCCCAAGCGTCCACGCCAGCAGCATACTCAGCTAGGCGAGACACCAACGCGGATGTCCTCCGAGGATTGCCGAATATTCAAGGAAAAAGGAGCGTACGTGTCCCTTCGGAGCAGCGTGCAAATATAAACACACGAGAGGTATCCCACGGGAGAGTGTGGGCAGCGAGCAGCCTAAGCACATCAAATGAACCGAAAAATCATCCCTCGATTATAGTTCATGGGAAACAAACCTTCCTGAAGACTACGAGCATCGTGATTGTATTCTATCTGGCATTAGAAGTGGCTTCGACATTGTAGATCCAGAATCCGTGACTGAAAGCGTGGGCGTTTTAGTGGACATACAAGTGATACATACATCGTAGACGAACGTCTTCCGTTTTGCGCATCACGCTCACCGTTTATATTCAATCGTCTTACTCAAGCTGTCCGCGCCATCATGTCAGCGCGTGGTTACAAAACAATGGTGTGCTACTTGGATGACTTTCTGGTAGTATGTTCTACATATGACGAATGTCTGCGCACATTGAATGTACTTTTATCTCTCGTGAGATAACTTGGATATAACATAAATTACAATAAAGTGGGCGGTCCGTGTCAACATATTACGTTTTTGGGCATAATATTAGATTCCCGCCACATGACAACCAGTATACCTAATTCCAAAATGAATGAAATAGAAACAATACTTAAGAAATTCCTGGTAAGCAAAAAGGTTACGAAACAGCAGATACAAAGCCTGGCAGGTAAATTGAACTGGGTTACCCAATGTGTTTATGGCGGTAGATATCATATGCGCAGACTACTCGAGAGAGCGAATACATTAAAATCACAGTGGCATCGAACTATCGTTACCGTGGACATAAAGAAAGACGCAATTTATGCCAATATTCAATGGCACTATGCCTATGGTACACAATGGACCAGCATCCCCAGTGAGTATTGATGCATGCAAGACAGCTGGAGGTGCCTTTTACAATGGTGATATAGCGTACACTCCGTGGATAGGCGACACCATCATATCATTGCCGATCAACTATCTAGAAGTATTAGCGCTTGAGCCGGCAGCTCAGCGTTGGGGTCATCTATGGGCAAATAAGAAGGTTTATGTACATACGGACAATAAGGCTGCATGCCACATAATTAACAATGGGTGTAGTAAAAACATGGTTGTAATGGACTCAGTAAGACGTGTATTTTGGTTGTCTGCCGTGTACAATTTCCGAATCAAAGCCGTTTATTACCCGGGAGTATACAACGTCCTGGCGGACACTGTTTCACGGCTACATGAGAGAAACGGGCTTGCAAGGCTGACTGATGCCATGCGTGACACTGATTATTTGTATGCCACGCTCGCCCGGCCGGGGTCTGGCACTTCTATGTCGTAAGCGCGTCTGTTATCGGCGTTTTCTTTCCCACCCCATTAATGAATTGCATACTTGGGAGCTTTGTTGACTAATGTGTTTTTGTTATTGTTGCTGTGTCAAAAGTATTTCTGCACACACTGCTCAATATTAAGCTATGCATAACTTATTTCATCTTACGCAATGGTTTATTGGTTGAATGCGCTTATGTATTATTACGTCATAATTGATATGACTTATAACGACGAATTAATTATTTTTGCGGTTATTTACATGTTTTGTGCGCGCATGCATTTTAGTTGGAGCGTAGTTAGTTAATACAGCTCCCTTGTTCACCCTTTCAATTTGTGTTGGTTATTCATTTAATTAGCATTAGCGATCTACTCAAATCAATGACGTACATATGTAGCTGTGACTGGAGAAATGGGACTTAGTCGATTTGTGGCCAGTGTAGCCCCTGATCAAATAGAACACTCGTGTAGCCTGATAGCGATCTATATTACATGCTGCCCAGTGATTTACCAGATTTCTGGTAGCATTTATTTCCTTGAAGGAAATATTTCCTCCTAGACATTATATATAGCGAAACGTCATTTCCGGCAAAGAAACAATTCATACACTACATCTAACGTCAACATTGTCAATTTTGATGTTATAAGCTGGTCTAAAAGCAAATTTCACATTTTTGGAAAAGCATGTAATATACACTACCATTTTGAAAAACCAGCTTTATTTCCCTTGATATCTGTAAATCCGACAAAGAAACTTGTGCTCCGCACTCGCTCGTTTCTTTATAAGACTTCCAGATGTCTCGGGATATATATCCGGTATTTCAAAATGGTAGTTGAATAAACTCTGTTTGTTAGACGCATGACGGGTGTTTCATTAATGGAATGATAAACAGTCCAGATCCTGATGAGACTGGATGCACATGCTGATCTGGATGTACACTGTTCGCAAAACCCATAAGCCCCATTTCTCCAGTCACATATGTTTGAAACAAAAGTCTTTGGTGTTAATTACTTGTATTTTGTAATCTGGTGAGTAATCAAATATTTCGATGCATATCTGTTGATGTAATTTTTTATGATATTTTGTGTTGTTAATTAATTGGCAATTAACCCGAGGTACTAAATAGCGATTCCCGGGCGATGGAACAGGACCCACCACTTTCATAGGATTTATATACAATGTGCATGTATGGGCCACCAAATCGGATGTTCGCCAACCGTCATCAATAGCTTCCTTACATTGAGCAGGGCTCCAGATAAGGAATTAGTAATTGAGTATTTTCACTCAATCATTTCTGAAGCAATTGGGTATTTCAAAATTTTAATTGGGTATAATAAAATCACACTACTGTTTACACATCAACAGACAGCAAGAATAAGAAAAATATGCTATATTTGTGGTCTGTTTATTGTTTTCTGCAGCATGATACATGTACCAGATTTTTCGATACTCGCTACTTCCGATTTCAATGGGTTTTGGGCAATTTTAATTGGTTATTTAAGCAAATGCTCTGCCTATCTGGAGCACTGATTGATATATAACCACTCTGTGTAATTTAGGTGACATTGACCTACTTTCGCGAAATACAAGTCACATCCGTCAAAATTGTATACATCTCCTGATGTGTTAGTCGGATGTTCGCCAAACTTTATCAGTTGCTTCCTTCCATTGATACCTAACCACCCTGGGTCATTCAAGTGACCATGACCTACTTTTTTGGTCTCACCCACGATAGAAAGTGCTTCCACCCACGATAGTGGAAAGTGAAACATAGAAATCGCATATCAGTCGTCGTCGTCCAACATTTTGGACATAGGTCCATTGTAGGTCCAAATAGTTGGATGTTCGCCAAACTTCATCAGTAGCTTCCTTACATTGATAGAAACCATCCTGGGTCCTTTGGGTGACACTGATCTACTTTTCTCAAAATATGTCACATCCTTCAAAACTTGGACGTACGTCCCAATTTCGCATATATCCGGATACGTTTGTTGGATATATGCCAAACTTCATCAATATCTTTTGTCTCACTCATACTAGATTGGCGGTAAAATTTAAAATTAGTAGCCGAAATTAACTGTCACAGTAAAATACTAAAATAAAGAATACTTTTGATATTAGCTCCACTATTTATAAGAGTACAATTTCGAATAATTTCCCACACATCAGTAGCAAAAATGGCCATTTGAATGATTTCTGAAATATTGGTAGCCAAATGGCCATTTGAGTAGCCAAATTGCGACCATCCTAGCTCATGATACTAGAAAGTGAGACGGCGGTCACAATTCTGGTGTCATCTTCATAACCAATTTTGGACAAAGTCCAAATTTCGCATATCTCTTGATCTGTTAGGCGGATAATTACCAAACTTCATCAATAGCTTCTCACATTGATAGCTATCCATCCGGTGTCAGAACCTTAACCATGACCATAATTTCATCCATGGCAGTGTATTTCGACTAACCTTGACCATGGTCACCGTATCAACAATTTTCGACATAAAAAATGTGTTGTTTGTTTTTCTTCAGGAAAACAGCAATGCATCAAGATTGGACTCGAACTGGGCCATGAGAACACCGGATTGTCCACTGAGCAAGATCTAGATCGATTGATATCAACAATCAGCAGGGATGGTGGAGAAGAGAAGACATGTACACAAGACCCTTGGCCAGATAGAGAACAGCCGACGGACAATTATTTTAGAAGTGTTTACAGACTTTGTGCAGTTAGATTGGCTACCAGTATATATGTGACTATGTTTGTTCAAACACGGTGGATATAGTTTGTCACAGGTACCTGCTATTTGGATGGGGTGCACTGAATCAGGTAGGAAAAACCCTCCCAATTCAGACCATACCTTTTTCTTCTTTTTTTTTACATTCGCGATTAAGCACAGCTATCCCGGAAAATTGATAAGCAAACCTGCCATTGCCCCCTTTTTGCTGGAAATAAGGACTGATGGGTGCACTCCGATATGCCCCAAAATCGTTAGAAAAGGCAGTTTATAGCCACGAAAACAGATGCACGAACACGCATGCAATAATATTGCACATTCACCAATCAGTCGGGAAAACTTGAATCGTATACCCTAGTGCATCCCATTATTCCTTAATTCCAGCCAAATGTATATGTAGATTTTCTCGAAATAACTCGTAAATGGCTGAATCTACGGGGACTAGAACATCGACAGGTGTTGCTGATCAATTTTCCGGGGTATCTGCGCTTAATTGCGTTAAAATGTTCTTACCTGATTCAGTGCATCACATCCATTAGCAGGTGCATGTGACGTACTATACCCACCGTGTAAAAGTATGCTAGACATTCCATTGTTAAATAACAGGTTGGTGCTACTGGTAGCTGCAGAAATCATTGTGTCACTGTAAGTGATTTGGCTACTAATATTTCAGAATTTGGCTACTGAAAGGTTATGATTGGAAAAAGTAGTTTTGCAAATATTGGAGCTACTTTGTTCAAGGTAACCTTTAATTTTGACTATTTAAATTTCATAATCCTTGCGCTAACCTAGAGTTATAACAAACAGTGTAGACCCGGATCAGACTGCTCGACTTCGACTGGTGATCTGGGTCTACTACATCTATCACACGGTCAGAAGATACATTTTCTCAGTACATGTCATCTCAAAAACTATTAATTTTTTCAGCATTATACTGATGACAACCAGTATACTTAAATACATGTAGATACATGTACATGAATATAATGAGACACAAAATATAACAGTTGCTGCTGCTTTTATTTTCCTCATTTAAATGATCGTACATGTAATGTTGAGCCTACACACTGTAGCACATATGATAACTCTCACATTAAAGGTATTGTGTCTCGGATAGATCCAGTGGAGGGCACATTTAGTGTTGCCATTGCGTTCGTCCCCAACCTTTTAAACAGTAATAGCTACAGACCTGAAACTGGGTATGTAGCTTTCTTACGAGTAGATGCACAAAGTTTATTTTGATTCTTTCGATCCCCGGGTCATGGATTATCTCCCCCATTTTCGACTTAGAATTTTGCCTCGTTTACTATCAAAGTGATACATACATGCATGTGGGGCATCCGTGTTCAATGAACACATTTTCTAGTTATTTTTCTGTATTATGCACTTATTATTTGTATAAATATCAAATTTTTACAGACGACTTGGACACATAATTTGGTTCCAGAAATACGATCTAAATTAACCTATTTTGTCCTAATCTGTTTCATCACATTCTATGCAGATCAGAGACCCAGTGCCTTTAATGCACCCGTTATAGATATTTTGTGAACAGTTCAGAAATTATCCGTAAATACACGAAAATCGGACTGATTTCATGATTCATCTGAAATCTACATGTGCTGTTTTTTTTTTTAATTATGCAGATAACCATTACGATATAAGATAACACTACTTGCATCTGATCAGGCTCCTCATTGTTCACAACTTCACAATTTCATCAATAAATGCCGTCGATGATACAGATATTGAAAAGTGTGGGTTATTGGGAATATTAGGAGCTACCGGCTAGGAAAGGAACCCTAGAACATGTGAAATCAGCATGATGAGTGCATAGATCTGATCATGACCGACGTTGTTTGAATTACTGTCATCAGCAAAACAATTAGATTTTATACTGCCAAGTGGACCTCTACCTACAAGGTGTAGTCCTGATTGTCCCACATTTGTTAAATCTGGTCACTTTCCATGTGGGACAATCAGGATTTTGTTACAGGTAATATCATAGCCCCAAGACATATTGTCAGGTCCATTGTCTTCGCTGGGGGCTATATGTGACTGTGACTGGAGAAATGGGGCTTATGGGATTTGTGACCAGTGTAGCTCCTGATCCAATAGCACACTGATAGCCTGGTGGTATATATAGCTTGGTAGAAGCATGACATCATTCACGGAATGGCGAACAGTGCAGATCCTGATCAGACTGTACAGTCTGATCTGGAGCTATAGTGGTCGAAAAACCCATAAGCCCTATTTCGTCACAGCCACATATGTGATCTGTGTTGATAAAAAGTGAACGTTACATTATTTCTTTGTAACGATAGCTTTTACCCTTTTGTTCTGTAGAAGATTACAAAAGCCATGACAGAACCATTTGCCCTTTCAGGGTATGGGGTCACGCGATTTCAGAACGCTAGATAATTTGTGATGTCGTTTTTACAGTAGATTTTCTTTACAATGTAATAAACCAATAATTTTCATGAAAAATAGAGTACATTTTATTTTGACATTTCTTGATACTTGATTGTGGAGTCCGGTGATACCCATCATAAAAGTAAGAATATTAGTACTAATCCTTTTACTTTTAGCAAGTGGTGCTCAATTATTCTGGTGAGCTGAGGATATATATTTGTACATATTCAGTTCTGACTTTGGGATCATCTTCAAGTTTAGCATGTTTAGAATTACAATATTCAAGTTTGCATCAGAATTCTTGTTTCCAGAACACAACTATGAGAACTGCCCTGATCAAACGACGGCCTCGTGATATTTGTGGCAAGTGTAGATCTTAATCATTATGCACAGCAGTAATAAGCATATGCTCAACTGTCAGAATAGCGACAAGTCCGACAATTGACAATAGCGGTGGGGGGGGGGGGATGCTGGTCACTAATGTTGTTGTTAGGTGAATTTTCACCGCTGGGGTGAGGGGACATGCATTGTATATGATGTACAAACAACTTACTTCTATAAGTAAGTTGAGGAACCGTTCTATACCTGAGCATGTTTGATTCAAAGATAATTGCTTCGTAAATACATTTACATTTACTCTTTGTTATTATGAGACTATGACAATAGTGCAGTGGAGCTTCATATGGTGAAAGTATATCTGGCCCATGTGTATTTACATGTACATGTATCACAGTACAGTGTCTAGGAAAAGTGTACACATTAGTTCATGTACATTTTGAAAAGTACACCAATATCTCATTTGAAGTACATCTTGGTGTAGTATAATTTATACGAGTCCGTTGTCATGGCTTTTCTATGTATGATTGGCCACATTATATCATATGTTCTACTTCTCTTTGTCAGTTCTTTGTCAAATGCCGGAAGAGGTGAAACTAGCTGATGGCTGGCACACACACAAAAATGGCCGACTTGGCCACTCCATGTGTCGTACGTATATGATACAGTAAGGAGGCAGTGTTCATATATATGTTATACATATATTCCATCATTTTTACGAAGCAATTGTTTGAATCATATGATGATCAAGGGTCCCATAATTCTGTCCTCAACATGACATTAGTGTCTTGCAACTTGAAACTCCATGTTCTCAACTTGAAACTCGAGAATATTAAATTGAAGCTTTCAACTGGAAACTCAAGAAATCTGACTTGCAAGTCAAGAATGTCAACTTTCCTTAGTCTTTTGACCTTCAAAAAAACAAACAGTGAAAGTGAAACAGAAAGGGTTAACGTCCCAGCAACAGCTAAGGTCATATAGAAACGGGACAACAGTTTAAAGTCTCATCAGACAGACCAGTGGGAAGGAAATATTATGAAAGTATTTCTGGATGCCCTAGGTAAGGTTTGAACCCACAACCTCCGGATTGGAGTCAGGTGTTCTAACCCCTATACCACAACCCATCCCTCATTTGACCTTGAACACAGGTGAATAATGGGCGGGCTATAGAATGAAAATACAGATGATGACACATAAGTATATGATGTTTCAAGTCAATATGATTTAGTGTTTGCCAAAACTTGGCATTGACATTGGCCATTTAAGCAACATGGGTGGTGAAAGAGAATGGGTTTTATGTCCCAGCAACAGCCAAGGTCATGTAGGAATGGTAGCTCGGTTTCAAATCTCATCTGGTGGGCGGCTGGTCGAGAGCATGGGAAGGGTAAATGTAACAACGGGTTCATCCTTACTGTTGGTGGTTGGTTGGGAGTATGCAAAGGGTACATTTAACAATGGGTTTCATCCTTACCAGAATCCCGATATCCCTGGTTTGACCCGCAGGTACACTTTTGATATATGAGAGTTGAATCCGGTTATACCATTATAAAAGTAATAATGTTAGTACTAATCCTATTGCTTATGAGGAGTGGGTTCAAGTGACAGGTGTGGCGAGTACCTGGCACCAGGTCAGGTTATTCTACATGTAATTTCAAGGCTGTGTTAGGCGTATAATAAAATATTAAATGTTTCCCCTCCCGCGACCGACCCGGCAAAATCGCCACGACCCAAACTATTTTTTTGGCAAAATGGAAACAATATTATTTTCATTTAGTGTCGAAACTGGCACAGCAAAAATGGGCTGTTCCGACAGAAAATATTGCCGAAAATCTCGCTTTTTATCGTTTACTTTATGGAGAGTAAAAAAACCCAGCTGATATGCCTTCAAGTTTACTAGCTTAGAAAATGAAATGAAAGTCATCGCGATGTTTACAAAAATGTGTCGGTGAAAATGGTTGTAAGCTGCTTCCCTATAGGTGAGTAGCAATCCCAGTCAGTGGTCTGCATGCCAATAGCCAATCAACTATCGCGTTTTATAAACTACATGCATCCGAATCATGGATTGTTCGTTTCCGTAATGACCGCCCTCAATCACACGCTAGCGACATCTGTCGGGACTGTTTCATTGGATACTTCAGACATTTATAATTAATTTATTCATAAATTTACTACACTTGATCCCAACAGGAAATATAGTAATTTTGTTTCTAAGAATAGAACCACGCTTGATTTCGCTGAAACGAATATGCGTATACGTGTTTTTGAAAATCCAACTTCCAAGTTATAGTTTTGCATATTTAGCGTCTACATCGATCCAAACTGGCAAGAAACACTTGACTATATTCAATTGAGAATGTGTTTCAACAAAAAATTTACATTGATTTACGATCGAAAATGAGTTTTAAGCTGAAATAATAATGGTCTTATCGATTGACACCCGAGCAAGTCGCCCCCACACAGTTTCGGACCTAAACATGAATTCGTGAGAAATAATAATTTCACTGTTTTAAATCATTTTAAATATATTAATTGGTTAATATAACTTAATTATAATAGGGGATGGTGTTTGTTGACGGCCTTGAGCAATAAAATATACTGTTTTCAAGGGTGCTCAGTTGGCTTACCAGAATTTCTATTTTTGCTATCCTTGTTGGCTAGAAATGGAGAGCCCGAGCCCCTGGAATCGCGAGCAGGCATTTCGACCTTCCCGAGCGGACTGGATTTCCTGGCGAGCAATCCGAGCAATTTGGCGAGCAAACCGAGCACACTGGTGCGCAATCCGAGCAATCCGAGCACCGCGAACAAGTATTTCGACCATTTCGAACGATTTGGGAATTCCATGTTGGACAAATGCCCCCTCTAGATAGAAACGTTTGCAAACATGCCAAAAAAACCTACTTGTCTCCGGAAAATATTCGGAAATTATTTCCGCCCGTAGAAAGTCGACAGCCGACGAAACAAAAAAGAAGTACGGGATCGGGAGCTCTCGTCTTCGAAAAATCTGGGACGATGTCGATGCGGAACGTAGTACAAAACCCGAAGAAACCCCAGAAGAACAAGAAACCCCCTACCCCCGTAGAACACAGGTGACCGCGCCTGGTTTTGCGGGCCCCACCGAGTTCCCCACGGATCTACTAGAAGATGCACGCTCGTTCGAAGAATCGACGCACCTGTCCGACATGGAGAGACGTCTGGAGAACCGGTTGGATGCGCTGGAACGCAGGCCTGTTGGACGCGATTTCCGGCGATGCCGATTCCGAGTTCCAGGAGGAAGACGAGTGTCCGGAGGAAGAAGAGTGCCCGGAGGAAGAAGAGTGCCAGACGGAATCCGGGTGGGAGGTGCACGACATCTGGAGAACCGTAGAGAACGCGAAGTGGTGGCTGGGGGTCTCTGTGGTGGCGTACGCGGTCTGCAGACCACTGTTCCCATTCGTGGCTCTAGAGGCCCGTAGACTCTGGAAGAACAAAACAGACCCCGACGCCCAGTTCGTGCACTCCACAAAACAGTCCGGTACACCGAAGGAAAAAACCAAAACTAGCGACTCCGTACACCAGCACTCTGGTAGTCGCGACCCTTTCTACATGGAGTAGCCATTTTGGAAAAAAATGATCTTTGCCTTTTTCTAATTGTCTTTTCGAGTTGTCTTTTCTGGTTTTGTACCGAGTTGTCTTTCCTGTTCCGAGTTGTCTTTCTACCTCCTTTGGGAGAGGTTTTCTGTTTTTCGATGTGGTCTAGATTTTGTTTTGCTCTTGGGAGACGATTTTTCTTCGACTTTCCCAAAAGACCAAATGTGGACAATTGGGTGGTATCATTTCTGTTTGCCTCTTGGGAGACAAATTTTTTCTACACTTTTCCCAAAAGTGTCCAAATACACAATTGGGTGGTATCATTTCTGTTTGCCTCTTGGGAGACAAATTTTTTCTACACTTTTCCCAAAAGTCCAAATGTGGACAATTGGGTGGTATCATTTCTGTTTGCCTCTTGGGAGACAAAAAATTCTTATGATTTTCCCATTTGAACAGAAAAATACTATTGGGAAAATGGAGTGCGAAACGTGTGGTAGAACTTTTGCCAAGAAGGCCAACTTGCAACGGCACATCGGGAGAAAGACGAGATGCAGTACTCCTGCATTCCTGTGTGAAGGTTGTGGAAAACATTTCTCCAGTTCCCAGACGCTTTGCAGACACAAACAGAAACGGTGTACCGCACCCTCGAGAACACAACTGCAGACTGCCGAACTAGAAAGCCGGGTTGTCGAACTAGAAAGCCAGGTTGCGGAACTACAGGCGTCCCTAGAGACAGAAAAACGCAAACGAAAAATAGCGGAGTCCTGCTTCCGAGAGCTACACCAGAAGAAATAGTAGACGAGATTGTTCTCGTACGCAGTTCTATCTGTCGTTCGTCTGTGTTGGTTGTAGTGCCTGTAGTTTGTTGTAGTTCGATGTATTTGGGTTTTTCGGAAATCCGTTCCCAATTTTTCGTGGGTGTTGGGAGTGTCGTGTGGTGGTGGAAACGGTGCCACCTCTGGTGGTATCATTCTGATTTTTCTCCACAAAAAAAGCCTGTTTTTCGAGGGTGCTGGGGAGTACTTTTGTTTATTAGATTTTCCCAAATGTGTCCAAATACACAAATGGGTGGTATCATTTCTGTGTCCAAATACACAAATGGGTGGTATCATTTCTGTTTGCCTCTTGGAGGCCACGACAAGTCTATCTGTCGTTCGTCTGTAGTTGGTTGTAGTGTCTGTAGTTCGTTGTAGTTCGATGTATTTGGGTTTTTCTAAAATCCGTTCCCTTATTTTTCGTGGGTGTCATTCTGCTCTTCTCTATGCAAAAAACCTGGTTTTTCGAGGGTGCTGGGGAGTACTTTTGTTCGTTGGATTTTTCGAAGCCATTATTTTCAATCTCAAATTGTTTTCACTAAGTATGGTGGGCGTTCGTCTGTGTTGGTTGTAGTGCCTGTAGTTTGTTGTAGTTCGATGTATTTGGGTTTTTCTGAAATCCGTTCCCGATTTTTCGTGGGTGTTGGGAGTGTCGTGTGGTGGTGGAAACGATGCCACCTCTGGTGGTATCATTCTGATTTTCTCCACAAAAAAGCTTGTTTTTCGAGGGTGCTGGTGAGTACTTTTGTTTATTAGATTTTTTGAAGCCATTATTTTCAATCTCAATTTCAAATTTTTTTTACTATGTATGGTGGGTGTACAACCAGACGGTTTCGCGGTTTAAAAAAAAATATTTCAGTGTTGGTGGCTAGTTTATGTTATTGGACAAAAACACCGTTTTTCGATACTGTTGGAGCTGTAACGAGGGTCAATAACGCTTCCCACCTTTGGTGGTATCATTTTGACTCCCTATATACTACTTAGGAAGTATATTTTTTCATGTTTTTCATGTCAAAATGTTACATACTGCTGTAAATCAGATCAAAGTGTTTTAACGGACTGGTCATGGCAATATATAAGCAAAATCAATGCATTTAACATAAAGCTGCTCCTAATAGATTTGTTACAAACCAAACATCTTTTATAATCTTATTTACAAAATATGTAAAGGAATTTCAATAATGTGTATGTAACATTGACAAAATTGACAAAATGGTTACATACATCAATTGCCTCAAATGTTGAAATAGTCCGTTCATGATAATAATTAATTTATAAAAAGTTTATAAAATAAAATAAATCCTGTCCCTGTAGGTTTATTATAAGTTGTAAATAGCTCATGTAGTGCTATTTGCTGTATAAATAAAGGAAGGTATATGATATGTATGTAACATTGACGAAAACATGTTACAGTACCTTAAAGATGTTGCAATGGAGTATTCAGGGTATTTTAAATTATCAAATTGTGGATTTAAACAAAATTTGGTGATAATGGGATGGTTGCAAACTCTAATCTACTCATGTAAACTTATTACTAACATAAATAAATAAACCTGAAAAATGTGCATGTAACATTTACAAGAATAACATATTGCAATCTATTTATTTATTACACATTAATCAAAACATTTTCTGTGTAAACTGTTAATAATCATCTTATCTTTAAACAGTTTATTGTCTTACAAGAAGAAATTCCAGTTGCCACATAGTAATAAGCATCCAGTCTCTAAAAAAAAAGTGTTGCTTGGCATATTTGTCAATGTTACATACGCGATGTCACAATATACTTCTCAAGGTAAGGCATATGATTTAAAATAATGCCTCTACAACAAATAAGGTCCAAATAGGTTTGTTACAAGCCATAAACATATAGTATAATCTCATTTCTAACAGTTTAAAATGAGCATGGAATATGTGTATGTAACATTTGACAAGAAAAATATATTGTAGCCATTTTTTCATCAACCAATAATCAATGCATTTTCTGGTAAAGGTGATTGTTAGTGCACAGTAAAACACGTCTTTACACAACAAAGAAACTAAGATCCCATTTGAAAGCAACATAGGATCA
Source organism: Conchocele bisecta (assembly GCA_029237695.1). Classification (NCBI taxonomy): domain Eukaryota; kingdom Metazoa; phylum Mollusca; class Bivalvia; order Lucinida; family Thyasiridae; genus Conchocele; species Conchocele bisecta. The sequence goes on along the minus strand of CM055279.1, from coordinate 22,553,674 downwards.
CCAAATACATATTACCTCTTTGTCAATGTTACATACACGAGATTCAGCACATTTCTATCTCTCCGTAGTCAAAGGCATGTATATTCTGCAAACAACTGCAATTGTCCAAACCATAGTAGCTTGGACTATGCCACGTTGTAGTTCTAACAAAGCACAAAATCCAAAAAAATCTCTTAAATGCCCCTCTATTAGGCCAAATACTGAATTCTGGCCCATATACATTACCAGTAGTTTAAATTTTTACCGACTGTAGCATAATGACCAAAGTGGTCCCAAACGTCTTGGTCCAAAATGTCCATAAACTGACAGTACAATCAAGTCCCTTCGTTATGTTTTTGTTCAGATAGTAGAAAATTGTAATTTTTTTTTATCATTTTCCCTTTGCTGAATAACACTTACCTCTATTAAATGCCCACCCAGGACTTCGGAGCCAGTGGCGATTCTAATGTATCTTTATGGTAATTAGAGTTATGTACTCAGAACTAGCTTGGCAGGTAATATTTAAACTTTCAACCTGACAAAGCACAACGTGAGAAATTTATCTGCCGCATGACAGTAAATTTTTGCCATTTTGTTTAGCTAACAAATGTCTCTTCAACTCGACATTGAAGATATTACACATTGGAGAAACTCTTACAAACATGTTGACGTAAAAGTACACGGACGGAGCAACGCAATATGCCCCTTCAGGGCTCCAAATAAGGAATTAGTAATCGAGTATTGTCACTCCATCATTTCTGAAGCAATTGGGTATTTCAATATTTTAATTGGGTAAAATAAAATCACACAACAGCAGACAGCAATTATTGATCAGTTTGCTTCGAAATGAAAACATGTCTTGGCATTTTATTAGAATTGTCTCCTTGGAGACCATTCTAATGAAATACCAAGATGTGTTTTCACGGAAAAGAAGAAAATACGTACATTTGTGGTCTGTTTATTGTTTTCTGCAGCATGATAAAGGTACAACAACATTTCTATTGCTTTTTAATACTCACTTCTGATTTCAATTGGGTTTTTGGCAATTTTAATTGGGTTTTTAAGCAAATAAGCAGCTTATATGGAGCTCTGCCCTTTGCTATCGCATAGGGGGCATAATTACACGATCTACAAACATCTGATGTTTGTGTAAGGTTACTGGTTATATCCGAAAATAGGTTCAGTTCATTACATGCTAACTTAAGGTAGCAGTCCACTTGAAAAAAAGCTTAGTTTCGTAGCTTTTTACTGAATATTCCAAATCTGCCCGTCTGTGGTGATTGAATGTGGCTTTAAATTAAATACTCGGCCATCCTATGCTATTTTCAGCCAACAAAAATAAGTATGTGTAAAATTATGTGCTAAATTGTGATTTGGCCGTTTCAGTGAGCATATTCAGATTCAACTTGTATGCATCTTCCGCTCTAAATGTGTGTTTGCTGTTTGGGGCGCGATCTTGCCAGTCTGAAACACAGGTCGAAGTAATGGACCAAGGTCTATAAATACATTAAATATACCTAAACGTATCAATAAGTGAATGAAAATAACTTCTTTACTCCCTGTTAGAACACATTACCAAGGTTTCTATGTACTCGGACAGCCTCGAGATAACGGACGCGCACAAAACAATTAACATATTTATATCAGGATTGCCTATTGCAGAAGTTAGGCGAATGTTAGCCCTCCACAATGATGTATTCCACGATGCGCTATGTCAAGGTAAACAGGTGACAGGCTGGTAACCAGTCTGTTCAACAGGACGCTTACGCGTGGCACTCCACGATTATCAGTCAATCATAAGCTTAACGACGACGTCATCGTGGAAAACCCATCAAGATTAGACAACATAGGTTCCCGAAAAATTATACAAATGTCGGTGTATTCAATTGCCTGTTGTGACACATTGGACGGGTATAAATGTAGGTTTGATCAAATGTTCGTGGAAACAATGTTGTTTTGATGCAAACCGTTTCTTATCGGGCCCGCATGACGTAAAAGTGTAGTTTGAAGCAGATGTGTGCGCTGCCATATAATAGTATACAGGGATCCTCCAGATTATCGATAAAAAATGGCAGTTTATTTTTACGATATTTTTCTCTTAAAAGCTACGGGCATAAACTTTTCACAGAACAATCGTCGGTTCTTGCTTTCTCAACGCATATAAACTATTTAGCAAAATGTGCCATCTTTCTCACTTAAAAGTGGGTTAGATCATCAGTTGTAAGATTGCCCAAAATTAACATCGACAATCACTTATCGAGACAAACACCGAAACATATACTCGTCTTATAACTGGTGTTCTCAACATGAAATCATAATTTTATCACCTGTAAACCAGTGTAAACACGCTGTGTAGTTTTGCAGAAAAAACAATCACTATTCCCTTCTTGGAAAAAAACATATTTATAGAATTCATTGTATTTATAGAACAACTCTGAAATGACGTAATGGGCGCCCTCGATTGCAAGCCCCCGCGAGACGTTTGACGTTGTAAACAACTTGTGCACAGTTGAGGAATATTTTCAGAAAATCATACTAAAATGTTTACCTTGGCAATATATTCTTCACACTGGCATGGAAACAGCAAGCACCTGCGTGACTTAGATGTATTTGTTGCAAATTCTGATCAAACGAATGCGCTTAATTAAAAAGTATTTTCATTTGTTCGATAAACTGATTGTCCAGATAACTAGTATGACCCCTGTAGGCCCGAAAAATGTTACCGAAGTCTTACGACTAAAGATAAATGTGGATTATTTTTTAGCAAAATAATCTCTAGCTAAAAAATGTGTTGACATAGCGTATCGTGGAATATATCGTTGCGGAGGGCTAACATTTACAATTGGAGGAAATTATATAATCGGTTGACTGCTTCGTGACAGTCCGCTGTCTCGAGGCCATCCGAGTACGGACCATTAAAAACATAGGCACCTTGGTAATGTCTTCTAACAAGGAGTAAAAAAGAAATTCAACTTAATGATACTTTTGGTATATTTAACTATTTTATATAAACCTTGGTCCGTTACTTCAACCTGTGGTCTGAAACAGAGGTTTGTAGCTCGAAAACAAAACACTCGGTACCAGTACAGACTGCATGTATGATCAGTGTGGGCAGGTATACAAGTAGAATTGATTCACACATTATTTGTTAGTGCAATCTCTGCATGTCACATAGCTTTCTGGCGCCTTTAGTCCACGGCCATGACGGAATAAGTGCAGAAATTGACCACCACATGCTAACTTTTACACATTATAAATGCTCCTAGCCAATTTGTCTGGCACGTAGTTACTAAAGTTTCTCGACATATAATGTAACAGGTATATACTCTGTGAATACATTGGTGTCGGCTAATTATGCGCACCTAAGGCTTTCCAAACAAATTTATATGTCATTAACATCCCCATATTCAGTAAAAGTTTACTGAATATTCAAGGCAGTTCAAAGACGTCAGTGCAGTCTTCGAATTTAGCCACTGGTCCGATGCCCGAGGCCAGTAAAATTCAGAAGCTGGCAGGCCCGGCGGACCAGTAGAAATTTTCAGCATAATTCAGAATATGCGAAACCCAAATTTGTCTTGTTTATTATTTTCTATCAGGAAGCACCGTAAACTGGTCCCCAAAACTTAGCCAAGCTATGGAGGCGAGATGTAACCTAATTTCATCTGCACCCAATAGCCGACAGATTTTCAGTTTCTGAAGAGGGGGGTTCAACAAAACATGGGGGGGGGGGCACTAATCGTACCGGCTCCTTCGGGCCAACAATTACGTCTGGACCAATTGGCATTTTTAAATTTTAGAAGCCCTGGTAAGTATTGAGTGAGAGTGACCGTGATGAGTACCGCATAATTTTTCGGGCCAGTAAAATTTTGTTCGGGCCAGTAACTTTGGGAAGTTGACTGGCCCGGGCGGCCAGTGGTTTGAAAAGTTTTTTGTGAAGACTGCAGTGCAGGTAAAATGTCATAACGTTCCCACGTCAGTAAGTGACGTAAATTGTATGATGTATGTCACATGCGTGTTTGCAACGTCACATATTTTTCTGCAAATCCTGCGCATCTGGTAGTGTAAACAAAAAAGGTGAACTGCATACTGGACCAGTATAGCAAAATTGGTATTAATCTTGAACTTGAAGCAGAACTAGTGACATCATGACAGGTTAGTTAATTTAGTAAATAAGACAGCTATTCTGTCACAGGGTGAGAAAAATGTGCTCCGGCTCGGAGCTCGAACCCGGGACCTCAGGTTTACCGTACCATCGCTCTAACCGACTGAGCTAGACGGGCACAAATACACATTGCCTCCCCACAGAGTTACGTACCGTGACAATTCCATCAGCAGGGTCTGAGGATTTTACACATTTTGAGTAGTATATTCAGAATAACTTTTTATCAAACTATCGGAATGTGATAAAATTGTGTCCAGTGCCTGGTCCAGTGTAGTAATTAATCAGCTTGTCTATTCCGAAATCCACATATTTTATTACGACGTATGGAAGGCTAAACTTGATGTGAATTGCGCATTATTCTATGCGCATAATTAGCCTAAATGACAGTATATAAAGGATATCCGAGAGAAAAAACATGCGCAAATGCTCCCTCGGCAAGAATACTTGCTAAAAAATGTCTTAAAAAAAATCTTAATCAAACATCTGAACACATTCTTATTAACATTCGCTCTAGTTATATCGTCATCTTCTTATCTTTATCTTTAAATAGAAAATGTAATAGAATATCAGTTGAAACTCAAGTGTAACAGCCTACGGAAAATGCAACGGAAAAAATGTGCACCGACCGGGGATCGAACCCGGTACCTTCCCAATACCAGCGGGTTGCGCTAACCAACTGCCTACCGGAGCACGATGCTGCCGATCGGTATTTTTATATCCACACTCATGATTACACATGGTACCATTTCCGTTACACAAGACAAGAGTAGAATAAGAGTAATTTTATTGACTTTTTTTTTACATATTTTTCTTCTTTGGGTCACTGCTGTTTGTTGGGATATTTCCCCGATTCCTGGATGGTTTGGGGAAAAATCTAATGAATACATACGTGAGATTATGGAATAATCTCTGTATACTTAGACTGTCAAACAATGTACTTCTATTGATGACTCACAAACGATGACAACTGTATACTAATTTGGGCTAAATATTTGCAAATATGGCGGTGTAATTGCAAATGATGTCATCTAATCCGGGACGTTATGGGGATATCATTGAATGCGGAACAAACTTTATAAGCGAAATGGACGAAATGGCTAACAGACCCCACCATTCTCGTCTCCCTCTCTCTACCTCCCTCCCACACTTTCCCCCTTTCTCTCTCTCTCCTTTCTCTCTCTCTCTCTCAGTATGTCTGTCTGTCGTTTTCACTGTTTCTCTATCTCGCTCCTCTCTCTCTTTCTCGGTATCATCACCACCACCCACCTCATCATCATCGCCATCACCATCTCGATATAATATTTGCTGCAGCCTTGCCACCATTGTCTTTCAAAACAAATCCCACACCGACTGGTGTGATATCTGACTGACGATATTGAACAACTTATATCATTTGCTAACAGTGTAGATCCAGATCAGCCTATGAATCCGCACAGTCTGATCAGGATATGCACTGATCGTCACGCAGTCAGTGAAATACATCGCCTGCTTCTATCAAACAGCATAGCTCCTTACCATGCTGTCGCAGGACTCTGCTAGAAGGTCAGGAGCTGGAATGGCCACACATCCCATTTCTCTAGTCACATATTTGATCAGCACGCTTGCTTTTATTCGCTCATGTTCGGGTGCATTGGCCGCTGCATTTAGCCTGGGACTAATGCTTACTGTCTGTTTCACGAAACCTGCCCAATTATACGGCTACGGTATATAAACAATGCAAATACAATATTTGTTGTCCATAATATTAAAGTTTATCAAAATGTAAGAATCAGCCTTTTTCTATTTCGTAAAGTCTGGTCAAATATTGACTTTATTACGAAAAATGTTTTCTCTATGTGAATTTAACATGGGGAAAAGAAGCGAGCGAACATGGAGGAGTCGAAAAACGGAACATTTTCGAATTTGACTCAGAACTCTGGCTAGAGACCTTGAAAATGATCTAAGTTATCGGTCTTTGTGGGGGTCATTTCCTTTCTTTAACACGGAGGTCAGTGTGCCGCTCTTAGATGCGTCAGGAACTACACGGCTACTGAGAATGTTAGTGAATGTGTCACATAAATACGGCACAAGCACTTGTTTTCCTAACTTGAAGTGTTCAGGTGATATGTTAAATTCGTACGCTGCTGTACCGGTGTTCAGTTTGTTTATGGCCTGTTCCACTCAAGGAGGGCTAACTGAGTTCATAGATGGTGCTTCGTCTGAGTATATACTGTTTATAATAATGTGTATAATATGGCATACCGTTATTGTCTTTTGGTACTGCTATGTCTTCATAGATAGCCAAAAAGCATCCTCGCTGTTCACCAGGCTCAAAATGGTTGTCTCCATTGTGGGTGACACAGGCTGTTCCCGAACAGGCAGACGAAAAACCATGCCAACAACAATATTGAGCTTGGGTTAGACATTATTATAAAAGTCCTTTATTTCAAGACACTTGTCTTGTCTAACTTGCTAACGCAATATAGTTTCTTAGAGCGTTGTTTCTGAAGGTGTAACTCTCCAGTCAGGTTTCCCAGCTTTCAGCCATGAGGAATGATTTAAAGGAATACAGAAGGCTAGCTGCTTTCGATAAATGTGATTTAAATGACTGTGATCTATACGGATCGCATTAGATAATACCCGAATCATATTGCGTTGAATTATATTTCGGAAAAATGTTCGTCATTTTTAACAAAGTACCGAAGTATGTAAGCCGCCATTTCGCTAAAATAATCTCCAATGGCAAAGACCACAAAAGTCGCGGTGACGTCACACCTGAAATCAATTTCACGTCTCAACTGTAAACAACAATGGCGAACGTAGGATTGAAGATTGAAGGATTACGGCCTTATGATTTCGAACCAGAGCATGAATCGGACAGCGAGGTTTCGTTGTCATCTGATTCCGAAGACAGTATGGATATTGTGGATGATTGCGATCAAATTTATTCCACGAACTGGTGCCAGTGTGATAACTGCGTGGCATTACCAACTGTGGCCGAGTGTTTGTGTTGTTGCGAGCTACGAGAAATGAGTTCTAAACTGAACAGTCAGAATATTGAATGCATCACAGAGCACACTGACTTTGGGATTGTCTGCATGCATCCGGAGGTTTTACGTACAGCCATACTCGCTAGGGCGGATATTCGGCAGGACGAAATGGAAAATCCCACAGCAAACGTGTTTTCATCATGGCATTGTGTAATGTGGTTTAATTGACGATATATATGACGATACATGTACAAGGAATTCTGGGATGTTTTTATTTTCACGTATATAGGTACATAAAGATCAGATTTCCTATCTTGATGCGTTCAACTAGTTAGAAAATATGATAGTTATGTACCGATATCAGTGAAAATAGAAACAACCCAGCGGTCCTAGTGGCGTCATAGAAACAGAAATTATAAGATATTTACCCGAGCATTACAGTTTTTGACGCACCAAGTATGTGACATTGACTCTGGGCTTAGCGGGGGCATGATGAACGTGGATTTGTAACACGGCTGTAGAGGACCATTAGAGCAATGCATATATGAAATATGAAGCTAATCCGTGCAAGGAAACAGAAATTATAAAATATTTACCCGAGCATTCAAGTTTTTGGGTCATGGTCTATGCATGTGTGAATTTTCATGAAAATATTCCAAAGGGTGTTCGAGTTCACGAAAAAAACATTTTTAGGGAGATAACTTAACAAGAGGGCCATGATGGCCCTAATTCGCTCACCTGACTCCATGAACACCAGAGGAGAATGTGACATTGAGTTCATGTGTTTTAAAAATATTGTGCTATTTTTAGATGGCGGTCATCTTGGATTAAGCGATGACTCTCATTTTACCTAATTTGAAAATTCTTCACCCAAGGATCTTAACTTCCTATGAAGTTTGGCCAGCATCGGCCATGTGGTTCCTGAGAAAAAGACGTTCAAAATCTTGAATAAATGGACCTTTTGGTGGCCATCATGGATGACATAATCGTCCGATTCCGACAAATATTGCACCAGAGCAATCGCCTCATTGATACCTTCAATTTGATATATGGCATGAGCATATTCGGTCAAAAATAAAATTTGACCCCAATTTGACCCCACGGGCCATGCCCATTTTTGACCCCGGGGTCACCATTTTCACAACTTTGAAAGAGCATTGTAAATCGATCATTCCTACCAAGTTTAGTCGAAATCCGGCCAGTGATTTTTTAAGAATTTATGCTATTTTTAGACGGGGGCCATCTTGGATTAGCCATGACCTCCATTTTAACAAATCTGAAAAGGCTTCACCCATGGACCATAACTTTTAAGTTTGGCTACCATGGGCCAAGCGGTTCATGTGAAGAAGAATTTTGAAATCTCTATAATAAAAGAACGATCTTTTGACATTTCGGCTGCCATCTTGGATGTCATAACAATCCGATTTTGACAAAAAAATTTACCAGAGTGATCGCCTGATTGATACCTTCGATTTGATATATAACATGACCATATTCGGTCAAAAATAAAATTTGACCCCACGGGCCACGCCCATTTTTGACCCCGGGGTCACCATTTTCACAACTTTGAAAGAGCATTGTACATCGACCATTCCTACCAAGTTTCGTCGAAATGCGGCTAGCGGTTCATGAGAAGAAGATTTTTTAAGAATTTATACTATTTTTAGACGGCGGCCATCTTGGATTAGCGATGACCTTAATTTTAACAAATCTGAAAAGGCTTCACCCATGGACCATAACTTTTAAGTTTGGCTACCATGGGCCAAGCGGTTCATGTGAAGAAGAATTTTGTAATCTCTAATAAAAGAACGACCTTTTGACATTTCGGCGGACATCTTGGATGACATAACAATCCGATTTCGACAAAAAATGTACCAGAGTGATCGCCTCATTGATACCTTCGATATGATATATAACGTGACCATATTCGGTCAAAAATAAAATTTGACCCCAATTTGACCCCACTGGCCACACCCATTTTGGACCCCGGGGTCACCATTTTAACAACTTTGAAAGAGCAATGTACATCGATCATTCCTACCAAGTTTCGTCGAAATCCGGCTAGCGGTTCATGAGAAGAAGATTTTTTAAGAATTTATGCTATTTTTAGACGGCGGCCATCTTGGATTAGCGATGACCTCCATTTTAACAAATCTGAAAAGGCTTCACCCAAAGACCATAACTGTGAAGATTGGCCACCATGGGCCAAGTAGTTCGTGTGAAGAAGAATTTTGAAATCTCTAATAAAAGAACGACCTTTTGACCTTTCGGCGGCCATCTTGGATGACATAACCATCCGATTTCGACAAAAAATGCACCAGAGTGATCGCCTCATTCATACCTTCGATTTGATATATGATATGACCATATTCGGTCAAAAATAAAATTTGACCCCAATTTGACCCACTGGCCACGCCCATTTTTGACCCCGGGTCACCATTTTAACAACTTTGAAATAGCAATGTACATCGATCATTCCTACAAAGTTTTGTCGAAATCCGGTTGGCGGTTCTTGAGAAGAAGATTTTTGAAGAATTTGTGCTATTTTTAGACGGCGGCCATCTTGGATTACGTAATGACGTCATTTTAACAATTTTGTAATCCCCCTACCTAAGGACCATGACCATGAAGTTTAGTGACTATAGGCCCAATGGTTACCGAGGAGAAGACGTTTGAAAATGTTCACGGACGACGGACACATTGCGGTAACAATAGCTCACATGAGCTTCGCTCAGGTGAGCTAAAAAAACAAGCGGCTCCAAAGAAACGAGTTAAACCAATTTGCTAAAGCAAATGTTACACACGGACGGACGGACATGGACTAACGTTATATCCCCTTTTCGCTATACGAGGGGATAATAACAGAAGGTACACAAGTTACAGAAATGTAAACTTTGACTTGCAAATATGTTCATTTCGTTCGAGAAATAGTAAATTTTGACTTAGAACAGTGTTACGTTTTGATCACTCAGGTATGAGAACTTTCAACCACTCTCGGGTAAAAAATAACACACATTCAAGTTGCATTTCTCATTATAAAATGGTATTATTTATAAATAGAAGATGGTAGTGTACGAGACCAAGTGGGTGGGGTAATGGGATTTTTTTTAATAGGCATTTTTTTGGTGTCATAGGTCCGAGTCTTCCACCTGTGGCAGCAAACATGACCAAGCATTGGGCTATTCCAGTTTATATAAGTACCCCCCTATGGAAGAGACTTTTACCTACCTCAATTTTTTATCCAGATCACCCCCCCCCCCCTCAATAAAACTCTTCCATACCCCATCGGCCTATATACCCCCCTCAATGTTTTATACAACTGACCTCCCCCCCTCAATTTTCCACCCGGAATACCCCCCCCCCCCCCCCCTCAATAAATCTCTTCCATACCCCATTGGCCTATATACCCCCCTCAATTTTTTTATCCATCTGACCCCCCCCCACCCCCCTCCTCAATTTCCCCCCCGGAAGACCCCCCTCAATTTCCCCCTGGAAGACCCCCAAACCCTCAATAAATCTCTTCCATACCCCATCGGCCTATATACCCCCTCCAAATGACACATCCCACCTCAAATTTTTACCCGGATACCCCCCCCCAATTTTCCCCCCGGAAGACCCCCCCCCACAATTTTTTTGCATGACACCCCCCCCACTCAATTATTCCCCTGGAAGACACCCCCCCCCCCTCAATAAATCTCTTCCATACCCCATCTGCATATACCCCCACCCCCTCCAAATGATACACCCCCCCCTCAATTTGTTATCCAGTGACCTCTCAATAAATTAATCTCTTCCACATCCCCATCAGATTGTATACCCTCAATTTTTTAGTATAATGCCCCCCCCCCCTCAATAAATCTCTTCCATACCCCATCGGCCTATATACCCCCTCAATTTTTTATCCAACTGACCCCCCCCCCCCTCCTCAATTTTTGGAAGACCCCCCTCAATTTTCCCCCTGGAAGACCCCAAACCCTCAATAAATCTCTTCCATACCCCATCGGCCTATATACCCCCTCCAAATGACACATCCCACCTCAAATTTTTATCCGGATACCCCCCCCCCCAAATTTTCCCCCAGGAAGACCCCCCCCCACAATTTTTTGCATGCACCCCCCCCCCCCCTCCCCCCCCCCCACTCAATATTCCCCTGGAAGACACCCCCCCCCCCCCCCCCACCCCCCCCCCTCAATAAATCTCTTCCATACCCCATCTGCATATATACACCCTCCAAATGACATCCCCACCCCCCCTCAATTTGTTATCCAGATGACCCCCCCCCTCTCAATAAATTTAATCTCTTCCACATCCCCATCAGATTGTATACCCTCATTTTTTTAGTATAATGCCCCCCCCCCCCCCACCCCCCCCTCAATAAATCTCTTCCATACCCCATCGGCCTATATACCCCCCTCAATTTTTTATCCAACTGACTCCACCCCTCAATTTTCCCCCGGAAGACCCCCCACTCAATAAATCTCTTCCATACCCCATCGGCCTATATACCCCCCTCAATTTTTATTCCAACTGGACTGACCCCCCCCCTCATTTTTTTTCAAAAGATGACCCCCCCCCCACCCCCCCCCCCTCAATTCCCCCCCCCCTGGAAGGCCCCCTCCCTCAATAAATCTCTTCCATACCCCATCGGCCTATATACCCTCCTCAATTTTTTATCCAACTGACCCCCCCCCCTCTAATTTTCCACCCGCAATACCCCCTCCCCCCTCAATAAAATCTCTTCCATACCCCATCGGCCTATATATACCTACCCTCAATTTTTATCCAAAAGATCTTTACCAGGATGACCCCAATCCCCCCCCCCCCCCTCAATTGTTTTTACCCGGACGACCCCACAAACCCCCTAAACTCAATAAATCACCCTATCAGCCTATATACGCCCCCCCTCAATTTTTTACCAGGATGACCCCACCCCCTTGCTCAATAAATCTCTTCCACACCCCTATCGCCTATATATCCCCTCAATTTGTTTGTATGACACCACCCCCCCCCCTCAATTTGCCCGGAAGAACACGCCCACCCCCTCCATAAATCTCTTCCATACCCCCAAAATATATATTCAGCCCTGTAATTAGAATAACCTGACCTGGTGCCACCACAATCACTTAGCTCCAACCCCAGAAGTATAAGAATTAGAACTATCTGTATTACTTTAATGGGGTATAACAGGATTTAGCTCTCAGAAGTATCGGAAGGCAGCAAATGTACCTGAGGGCCAAACCATGTAAATTTGGCATTCTGAATTACCCGTGACGTAATGGTTAGTGTGTCGGACTACTGATCCAAGGGTCGTGGGTTCGAGCCTGACTAGCGGCGTGCGTTGTGTCCTTGAGCAAGACACTTTATCCACACTGCTCCAGTTCACCCAGCTGTAAATGGGTACCGATAATTCGTAGTTGCTCTGTAAATACGAATTACCGGCTTCTCTCAAAAATCTATACCTCCGTTCTTTCTCCCATTCTTGGGAGACGGCATGCAAGGTCCTAGAGCCAGTGCCGCCGTTAAATATAAGCTAAAAAAAATAAATTACCCATCAGCTACGTTCTAAGCATCCACCCACTATCAAAGAAAGACATAATATGTGTAACTGTATATATTTCATTTTCAATATATTATCCATATTTTGTATTGTACGTTACATTTTCATGATTGTGATAATATTCAATCTATAACACACACAAAATAGCCACAGAACCATTTCTTTTGCCACCGCTTAGACAAAATACCTACTAATCATGCTAATTAGCACTAAACTAAAATAAAATATTGTACTAAAATAAATAAGTCTGTTTACGATAGACATGTCGTGGGTGAATAATGAATCACTTTGGGGTATAACGAATCACTTCATTTGTTAGGTGCATGAGGTGGAAATGTGCTTAAATATATACTTCAGTCTTGGAAACACTTGCAACGAATGTACAAGAGTCATTAAGTGGGTGGCAGGTGGGAGCACGCGATGGGTAATTTAACGATCGGGGTTCATCCTTACTGGAATTCCGACTGGAGACTTGGTTTGGCCCTCACATACGTCTTTGGCATTTTGTATGTGACAGTTGAATCTGGTTATACCCCTTATGTGAGTATTGCGATTATTCGTAATCCTATTCTAGGGGAAGGGGCCAAGTGACTTGGTGCGGTATGGACCTGGCACCAGGTCAGGTTATTCTAATTTCAGGGCTGAATATATGTTTCTCGATGTAAATATTCCGTTCTGATTTTGGGATTTTCCCCCCAATGCAGCAGGTTAAAACGGGATTGAACCCGTTTGCCCGGCCTTACATGACCTTAGCTGTTGATAGGCCGTTAAATGCCAATAAACAAACAAACAAACAAACAAGAGTCATTAAACGCCTCTCATCAATTTCAACCGATAACCGCAACACGCTTTATCGATACTCACCAATTTATACGCCGTTATAAAATGTGTTCTTATGCATGACATTATGCATGGACCTTTCAGGTATTGTTAAGTAAATGTATATCATGTTAGAACATAATTTGAAACGACAACTTGTTTCCTTCGCCTTTATTTAGCACCTTTTCCAACACGTTTAAATTGGAATCGGCCACCACTGATAAGCAAACACTTTACTGTCATTTGATTACGTCATAAAAAATCACTTAGTAAGACGCTGAATTTCAAAATATTGGGCATTCGCCTCTAGAGTTTATATTTTTCCCGCGTCTTGACATGCAAAAGTGACCCGTTTTTCCTTATTCGTTTACTCACCAATGAACTGTACAGACAAAATATGATGGTTCTTTTTACAAAAGTCACAAATATATACATAATATATATAAATCTATGTTGTGTACATCAAATATGTTTTAATAACTTCATACGTGTACTATGTAGTAAGTCATATGCATGAATAACAAATAGGTATGGCTGTAAGCAAAACAAAATTCTGCATTGCATTGTTACATAAAGCATGTCATATCATTTGAATGTTGATTGGTTTCTTACATTTGAACAATGTCTACAGAGGTATAGCACTTGGTTCGGCAGATGGCAGTAGTTTACACCATTTCCGTATGCATGCATGGATACATTATGTCAATAACAACATAGTTATGTGCTATACTTTCAACTAATAACTAGAAAATGTGTTCATAGAACACGGATGCCCCACATATCGCTTTGATAATAAATGAGGCCAAATTTACCGGAGCGTTAAAGTTTCGTGACGGACGGACGGGACGGATGGACAAGGGTAACACTAAATGCCCCCTCCACTATCGTGGTGGGGCATACAAATCATATGTGGAGCACGCCCTTTGAAATGCGAAAGTCGTATTTATGATGTCACGTATCGGGATATTATATCGCATTTTACATTTCATTTTATAAACTATATAATTATGGTTTGGAACATGTCAGAAAATGTTTCTTTAACCGTGTAAGCTGATTAGCATGATTTGTTTCTATCTTTTTTTCTATCTTTTTTCGCTATGCTTCCTTGTTTGTTTAGCAGAAGGATCAAATCACGAATTATATCACGGTAAGAAGCTCAGCTCTTTAAAAAAATGTAATAGTGGTTTACTCATTGCATTCATACTCCATTTTATTATATGATCTATAAATTAACAGTACATGTACATGATTGGCCAGACTGCTATCGGCGAAGAAAAATATAGATAGTTAGCCATAGAATATGATCTGATATTCACTGGCAGAAAAGTCATATTGACGAGGCTTCATACATATACTTCAGATAGTTGATCCCAGTAGCCCAATGGAATCACAATGATCAGAACTGAATATTTGCATCGACCATGTATAGCAATACCTCAAACACAGTAAAACTACAGCAAGTGAGCAGGGGCTCACAGATACCCCTGCCAACCGCATTGACCCACCAACCATTTAATCAAACAAATTGGATTGAATTTATTTGAAGAGTAAAAAGTGTCATACCAATGTGATGTAAATTTGTGATCGAGAATGGTAGCTGGTTATTTTATAAAAATTTGGTGTCGGTATTATTTATATGGGCTGGAGATTTAAATGCACAATTAAATCCAAATGTCTAAGTGGAAAAGGTATGTCAAGGTCATAATTTATCCATCATGTTGACGACGTGGGTGGGGTAATTTAGTAGCTACTTTACTGTTCAATTTGGAACGTATTCTGGAATATGGTAAACATGGTAAACTACAAATATTAAAATACCTTTAGTTGCATTAGTTCCGCTTCTAAATCTCTGACGAAGCAGTCGTCCGTGAAATGGACTTCGCACAGAACTGTGCGAGTGTGTCAGTGCACAGGCAATGTTGTGTAACGGGGATGACCTATCTATGTCAAAACACCCATGTCCGCCATCAACAATTATCATACTTATTGTCCCTCTAAATGTTTATACAAGTAACTATATTTTGTACTACACTGTACTCTAAATGTTGTACCTATATTTTGTACTACCCTGTACTGTACTATACTGTACTCATACATATAGCCTCTAATAAATATGAAGCTACATGTACGAGGCTTGTAAACGTTTATTGTTGGCGGCGGTCATGGCGTGTATTGACATAGACAAAATCTGTATTATAATCACTGGTCATACAGTCTATTTCGTATTATCTTAGATCCACCTTCATACTTACGAGGGGTTCGAGATTATGGCCATGCACGTGCATGGTCATAACTCGCTATATAAGCCGAGCAGACGGCTAGTTCGGGCCCGACTTATGTTCAATCTAAATTGACCGGCACTCTTGATAACTACAGGTGAGTAATCGCCAAGTTTGAAACCTGCCTACATGGTCACCCTAAATCTCAGGGAACCCATTTATTTTGGCACGGGGGTCTAAAATGCATTAATACCAGTTAGGGGGTGGGGGGTTGGTCATAATATATATATAATACTTTAATAAGCTCACTTGTACACCAATAATCATTCATGAACTGCACATTGTCCAGAGTTATTATTTACCTTGTCCTTTCAAAAGCCTATACCCGTACAGTCATACTGTTACCTATGGATCTAGAGTGAACGAACCTCAAACAATTACACAACGCCCGATATGATTCCGGTTACAGTTGAATATCCCCCACCCACTTGAATTCATGTAGTATAACAGACTCTTATCTATACAGATTGAATACAATGGAATTATTTTAGTAGCCCTGTCGGGCCTGTGTGTCAATGTGTGTCGTGTTGGAACAAATTGACCACGCTTCAGTTTTGCAAGCCATTCCTTTCGCAACTCGTCGCTACGTTGGAGCATGTAGTGATAACCGATGCCCCGCACCTTACGCGAATCGTTATTGCAACCTACGGCTGCACAACGAACAATATTTGTATGTTTTACATTCACTTTTACAAAAGAAACAGGAAATGGGAAAGTCGTTCAGTCGTGACGTCACACGGTATTGATAAGTGTTTCGTCGCGCGAGAGTATTAGCGGGAGGTAACTCCATTTGACCGACAGGAATAGTCAAAAGTTTCAAAAAGTAAAATAGTTCGAAATACCCCTACAATTCACTGATTCACGCGGAAAAAAATATATTTCATTAATTTTATTAGTTTTTAATACATATTTGACAGTATACTGAATTTACTACATTATCACAGCCATTTTTTCTGTGATAATGTAATAAATTCAGTATAATAATTCTGCATACTGTTAATCATCAAATATATGCAGTCGTTAGTTCAATATGAAATAATGCATTACTATACGGGAAATATAAATGATTACTCCCTCAAAGTATACTTTGCTTGATAAGTATACTTTGCAATTTTGGTGAAATCGGCGAATGGAGTCACTGCCACCGTGGATGTGGTGCCCATAGAGTGGCGAATCTCAGATTTTACGTCTGAAATTAGAAGGTGGAATTTATACTGAATTTACAACATTATTTAGTTTTTGAAGTGCAATGATCATATTTTATAATCTGTCGAAAATATTATTTTTTCAGGTGACGCATTCATTTAGTATAAATAATTAAAAAAATATCATGCCTCATTTAATAGCCTGATACCACCGGCAATCACTATCAGTAAAATAAATATTACTAAATGACTATATCTGTATAGCGGGATAGGGCAGTGGGTAGAGTAGACTTGGGATCTAAGGGCCCCGGGTTCGAATCCCGCCAGCGCCATAATTTTCGGCTTGTTCTTGTGCAAGGCAACTCGTGATAGCCTAGTCCGATCGGATGGGGACTTAAAAAAAAGTCGGTCCCGACATGCAAGGTTGAGCCAGTGCCGTCGTTAAATTTGACACACAATTTCGAAACATCGAAACATCGATACAACGACAGTGACAAAAACTGCGGTGTATTCTAAAATTTAACATTTACTGCGTTTTACTTCAAACTTACGTTTTACTTCCGCTGTCAATGTTTATTACCTGATTGCACCAATCGTTATATAGTAAATGTAATGTAAATACTACATTATATTCACTCGTGACAAAAGCCCGGTAATTTAACACTTACTGCGTTTTAATTATAATAAAACTTCAAACTATTACTTGCTACGTCATTTTGCACTATAAAAAGCGCCCGGCAAAATTTGCTCGGCAATTTGGGTAATAAATTACACGAGTGAATATAATTTAGTAATATTTACTTTATTGGGAAATATTGGTGCAATCAGGTAATAAATTATTATAATAATATTTACAATTTAGTAATATTTACTTTATTGGGAAATATTTACAATTTAGTAATATTTACTTTATTGGGAAATATTGGTGCAATCAGGTAATAAATTATTATAATAATATTTATTATTCTAAAAAATTACGAGTGCAGATAAAATAATTTATTAATATTTACTTTATTTATTTTACGCGCGGTCTGCAAATATTTTTTAATTTATACCGCTTATACCGTGTCACCCGAAAAAATAATATTTTCGACAGATTATAAAGTATGATCTTTGCACATGAAAACATAAGATACAGATACTAAATAGTAATAGCCGTGAACATTTTAAGGAAACACAGTCATCGCTCCTGATATCGGTGTGGAAATTTACATCTGATATCAAATTTACATCTGAATGCAAATCAATATGTGGGGTAGTGGTGAATGAATGCTTATTTTGCCAGAAAATGTATCAGATGATGTCTCCGATATAAAGAACATGTGGGTACGGCTGGGTTTATTTTGTTTTGCATTTTAAAGCTATTTGTAGGTGTTGACGTGATAAATAGAACAGTAGGTTAGTGCCGTGAATGGGAAAAATTATCTGGCGCGGCACGGAAACGGGATGTGCTCGGCAGAGCCTCGCCCATACCGTTTCCAAAGCCTTACCAGATAGTTTTTCCCATTCCTACACGTATATGCGATCAATATTCAAGATCCTTTCAGCATTATTAAAACTTATATGGAGTATTTTTTATACGCCCGGTTGAACAAAATAATGACACGCCAGAGCTCCAGATAAGCTTTGTGTCTAAAGCGTACTACACCCCTTGATTCCAAAAATCATTGCGTATTTTACTTTTACAAGTTATAATTAACTAAACTAGGAGTACATGGTTATGACGGCATGACGAAGAATCGTATAGATTTTGAAACATTCGGATTACTTATCTCCCCGTAGCATTAGTTATCCTTGTCCGCCGAATAACCCACGCTATGCGTCTCACATTTGAACCAAATTCGCGATACATGTTTACCATGGCAAGATAAAGAATGTTTTAGGTTTTCAAACAAAAATCTGAATAGTTATTTCCTATTAGCGATCTTAGCGGCCATGATTAATTTTCGCCTTCTGTATCATTGCCCGCGTAATAACACAACTAATCATTGCAGTCACCGTGTAATTCTTATTATATAAATGTTGGCGTTGTATAATTACGGTGAATGCATTCTTTAAAATGTTCACACATACTTCGATAAGCAAATACTATTTGTAGTTACAGTGCAACCTCACTACAACAGCCACCCATGGGAAGACGCAAAACTGGCTGTTGTAGAGGTGGCTGTTGTTGGGAGGTTAATGCTAAATTAGATGTTGCCCTCCGCTGTTTATTTATTTTCTTCGATAATTCTCATCAAAAACATGCTTTTGCAACATTTTAGAATCATTTCCAATGGAAATGATTCTAAAATGCTGTCAAAACATGTTTTTATTGAGAAATAAAGCAAAAGCAACAGCAGACGACACTTTTAGTGCTTAGCAGTACAAAGGTTAAATACAGAGGAAATGATCCATTTGGGATACAAAATAGCGGCTGTTATAGAGAGGTTATTGTTGTAGAGAGGTGGCCGTTCGGGGAGGTTCGATTGTACGTATATTGTTAACTGCTGTACGATTACAGTTAAAGGTACATGCCCACTCAGTAGGCACAGACTGTTATGTAAAGGAATTAAACATGTGTATAATAGTGTCACGTACTATTCCACAAGTTCTAAAAAATACGAGTGACTCGCGTTGGTATCAGGCTATTTTCATATGCACATTTTTCAATTATTTATACTAATTAAATGCGTCACCTGGAAAAATAATATTTTCGACAGATTATAAAGTGATCATTACACATCCAAAATTAAATTTTCTGCTCTAGTCCTTTCGGATGGGGACTTTAAACGGCGGTCCCGTGTATTAGATTTGAAGGAGAGTCTGGGCACGTTAAAGAACCAGAGCGGACTATTCTAATAAGAGCTAGGCCTCCTGGGGCCGGGTTCCTCTGCACCCACCTCATTCCTTTCTCCCCATCTTGGGAGACGACATACAATACATTTACATCAATACGTGGGGTAATGGTGAATGACTGTTTATTTTGCAAGAACAAGTCCCAGATGATGTATCTGATATAAAGAACATGTTGTGCCTACTAAGTGAGCATGTACCTTTAATGATATATGGGTCGCGCTCTGTGAAAACCAGCCTTAATGACAAAATGTTCGAGTTGTACTTTTTTTACATAATTTGATGCGGACACCTTTCAAAAACAATATGCTAAAAAGAAAATGCAAATATGTTTCATAGTTTTTGTTTTATGTTACTTTTTGTAGCACCATGTGAATCATACAAGGAATAAAAAGTAACGTCATCGAGCAAGTGACGTTATTGAAACGCCGACGACACAACATGTGCATGTACATTTACAAAACACCCACAATACTCTGTTTCATACTGGCAAATAGGTGGGTGGGGTATTTTCGCGTAAGTATACAGAAAACAAATAACTCGTCATTGGAATATTGCTTAATTGATTTTAAATCATCCGACGATAACATCACACCATATCAGTTTCATCATGTATGTAAAGTTTATGCCAACGCGAACCCGTGTGTTATAGTAAAACAGTGGGTCGGGTATTTTCGTCGGCCTGTAAAAAGTTAAAAAAATAAAAAGTAAAATTGCCACTACGTTTTATCTGCTTAATAAGTCCCTCAACACTTTCAACAACAAAAACAAAATAAATTTCGGCAGACATATCGCACGGGAGCCTGTATCCTACCGTCCAGTAATATACTATTTGTACAATGCAACACAACGGCCTACAGTAGAAATGCGTGTGCATAGACTCATTGACGGTGCTTGCTGTAAACTGTATTCGCTGAAAACATTTGCTAATTGATAAAGTATTAACAATGTTTAACAAAGCTTAGATGTTGTGCATCCAAATGGTATTAGGCCTATATACTATGACAAATGAGTGTATGTATGGTCCCTGCTATAAATAAACTGTTATAATATATTACGCCAAGGACAAACGCTCGACCAATCATGAGCTGTGGTGAATCATCTGTACACATGTGTAAATTCTATCACTGACCTGGAACAATACATTTGCTAAATATGGTAGTGTGTACTACATTTTACTATTATAGTGGACTTGTGAACCAATCAGCAGCAAGAACACACACCACGTGTCGGCTCTAGGTCATTGAATGTTAAACCACACTAGTGACCTCGATTTGGTCGAAATAGACCTACTGCGTATTTATTTTGAGTGTGGAATTTCGCGCTTTCCAATTTTGCGCATCCCAATTTCTTTCTTTGCACAGCTCACACTGTGGGTCATGCACTAACTATACATCTTATTTGATAAATAAAGGTTACTTATTATGCATCTCTACACTGTAAGCTGTATTTGGTAGACATATGCTATTTATAGTACATATATATCTACATGTTGGTTCACTTGCCACTTTTTCACCTACATGTATGTGACAAAGCTTTCTCAGGGCGGGTATGGTGTACCACGAGGACATGGGGGCCGTGATTATTATACCATGAATTCTATTAAATGGAGCTGATGCTTGGAATTTGTTCATTTAAAAGGAAAAAAAATAACATTCACGTGCATTCGTGGCCTGTGCTGATCCAGCTCTGACTGACATCTGTGTAGCCCGGACTGTATCACCACTGATCACGTGCACGACAGGTGCTTTGGGTCGGATTTTATTATTATAATAATAGTAATAACCCGCATTAAGATATGCCAGGCTGAGTAAATTGATCATTGTTTGAAAATTTCTCATTGATTATCGATCAATTAAGTAATGTTAATTCATTTTAGTAGTATGTGGACCCCATCTCGTTGTGGCGCATCGCCTGCCCACATGAGCTTTATAGACGTCACCATGCTTAGTACTTATCATACATGCCTTGTTTGTTTCTTATTCCACCTGCGTGTGGACTGAAACTCTATTGCGAAAATAAACCATTTGTTCTGTTCTGTTCTGATAAGTTACACTAAATGTATCTACAAGGGTTAGTATGTATACTGTGAAACATTGAACAGAATAAAACTATGATACATGTTACCCCCACTCAGATATGCTTTGTATCGTACTGGCTCATATACCACTGTGTGGTCTGAGACTGATCATAAATAAAGTTTCTGTTCTGTTCTGTTCTGTTCTGTAGTGATCAAACCAAACGCACCACTATCGATTTTAAATCTATAATTAGCCGACTTGTGACTTAGTAATTAGTTATCATCGCCAACTATAATAGATGATGCATACATGTACCGTCAGAAAGATACAGTGTAATTAATTTCAGAATTTAGATCAGTATCTAATTGACATCATTTACGTAACAGTTAATTGTGATGTCATTTATTGATGTAGACATGATGTCACTCACCAAAGACCAAAAACTAAACGGCATTCCTGGTGTTTGAAATTGTAAATTATATGCACATCTATTCGTTGCTTGAAACAAATGCATTTTTTTCTGGAGAAATGCATGACCATAATTTGGATAGAATTTGGACAGGCCTATGGCTGCACATATCACTGGGAAGTGAGGGGGGGGGGGTGGCAAATATTCAAAAATGTCCAGGCGAGCATGCCCCCGGACCCCCCAGCAATGCAGGAAATGGCGTTTCACGCTTCTTCGATTTCAAAAATGTTCGGGGGGAGCATGCTCCCGGACCCCCTAGCAACATCGGGCCCTTTGTGCACTCAAGACTGCACCCCCCCCCCCAATAATTTTCAGGTTCCGCCGCCTATGTTCCCGACTCTCGGAATTAAATTTACATCTCAGAAAGCGGGAGGCCAATATGACTGACGGACATGGACATGGTTATATGTACCCCGTACTAGCTGGTAGCAGGTCTATGGGAACAATGCTGCACTGACCCCCATTCCCTCTTATTTTTGATGAGTTTCTTGGTCATTTATCTCGGGTGATAATGTCTGTTCGTGATCGTATAACACGCAACTACGGCTCAGAATGATCAAATGCCTGGCGTACGTACTACATGTATTTTGAATTCATATATGTACACTATCCTAATCCAGTCAGTGATTTACACACTAAATTTGTCCCGATCTCAACATTGATTTCGTTGGAATGACGCTGCCCGAACTTGACCCTGCGACATTTGTTCGAAGCGGCTCGTTTGAATTTAGTGGCGTTGGTTCTGCAAATCTGAAATGTGTGTATTTGCTTTATATTATTTACACGCCTCCGA
>CM055279.1:22277747-22530146 GCA_029237695.1 Conchocele bisecta | reverse complement strand
TAAGAGTCATAATGATTACAAGTTTCGTGTGGAAGCCACCACACGTAGTGGGGTGGCTTCCATATAAACTTGTATCATTATGACTCTTATATACTACTCATAGCAGTACCAAAAGACAATAACTGTATGCCATATTAGACACATTATTATAAACAGTATATACTCAGACGAAGCACCATCTATGAACTCAGTTAGCCCTCCTTGAGTGGAACAGGCCATAGACAAACTGAACACCGGTACAGCAGCGTACGAATTTAACATATCACCTGAACACTTCAAGTTAGGAAAACAAGTGCTTTTGCCGTATTTATGTGACACATTCACTAACATTCTCAGTAGCCGTGTAGTTCCTGACGCATCTAAGAGCGGCACACTGACCTCCGTGTTAAAGAAAGGAAATGACCCCCACAAAAACCGATAACTTAGATCATTTTCAAGGTCTCTAGCCAGAGTTCTGAGTCAAATTCGAAAATGTTCCGTTTTTCGACTCTTCCTCCATGTTCGCTCGCTCCTTTTCCCCATGTTAAATTCACATAGAGAAAACATTTTTTGTAATAAAGTCAATATTTGACCAGACTTTACGAAATAGAAAAAGGCTGATTCTTACATTTTGATAAACTTTAATATTATGGACAACAAATATTGTATTTGCATTGTTTATATAACGTAGCCGTATAATTGGGCAGGTTTCGTGAAACAGACAGTAAGCATTAGTCCCAGGCTAAATGCAGCGGCCAATGCACCCGAACATGAGCGAATAAAAGCGAACGTGCTGATCAAATATGTGGCTGTGACTAGAGAAATGGGATGTGTGGCCATTCCAGCTCCTGACCTAGCACAGTCCTGCGACAGCATGGTAAGGAGCTATGCTGTTTGATAGAAGCAGGCGATGTATTTCACTGACTGCGTGACGATCAGTGCATATCCTGATCAGACTGTGCGGATTCATAGGCTGATCTGGATCTACACTGTTAGCAAATGATATAAGTTGTTCAATATCGTCAGTCAGATATCACACCAGTCGGTGTGGGATTTGTTTTGAAAGACAATGGTGGCAAGGCTGCAGCAAATATTATATCGAAGATGGTGATGGCGATGATGATGAGGGTGGTGGTGGTGATGATACCGAGAAAGAGAGAGAGGAGCGAGATAGAGAAACAGTGAAAACGACAGACAGACATACTGAGAGAGAGAGAGAGAAAGGAGAGAGAGAGAGAAAGGGGGTGTGTGGGAGGTAGAGGAAAGGGAGACGGAGAATGGTGGGGTCTGTTAGCCATTTCGTCCATTTCGCTTATAAAGTTTGTTCCGGATTCAATGATATCCCCATAACTTCCCGGATTAGATGACATAATTTGCATACACCGCCATATTTGCAAATATTTAGCCCAAATTAGTATACAGTTGTCATCGTTTGTGAGTCATCAATAGAAGTACATTGTTTGACAGTGTAAGTATACAGAAATTATTCCATAATCTCACGTATGTATTCATTAGATTTTTCCCCAAACCATCCAGGAATCGGGGAAATATCCCAACAAACAGCAGTGACCCAAAGAAGAAAAATGTCAAAAAAAAAGTAAATAAAATTACGCTTATTCTACTCTTGTCTTGTGTAACGGAAATGGTACCATGTGTAATCATGAGTGTGGATATAAAAATACCGATCGGCAGCATCGTGCTCCGGTAGGCAGTTGGTTAGCGCACCCCGCTGGTATTGGGAAGGTACCGGGTTCGATCCCCGGTCGGTGCACATTTTTTCTGTTGCATTTTCCGTAGGCTGTTACACTTGAGTTTCAACTGATATTCTATTACATTTTCTATTTATTAAAGATAATAAGTATGACGATATAACTGGAGAGAATGTTAATAAGAATGTGTTCAGATGTTTGATTAAGATTTTTTTTAAGACATTTTTTAGCAAGTATTCTTGCCGAGGGAGCATTTGCGCATGTTTTTTCTCTCGGATATCCTCTTTATATACTGTCATTTAGGCTAATTCTGCGCATAGAATAATGCGCAATTCACATCAAGTTTAGCCTTCCATACGTCGTAATAAAATATGTGGATTTCGGAATAGACAAGCTGATTAATTACTACACTGGACCAGGCACTGGACACAATTTTATCACATTCCGATAGTTTGATAAAAAGTTATTCTGAATATACTAGTCAAAATGTGTAAAATCCTCAGACCCTGCTGATGGAATTGTCACGGTACGTAACTCTCTGTGGGGAGGCAATGTGTATTCGTGCCCGTCTAGCTCAGTCGGTTAGAGCGATGGTACGGTAAACCTGAGGTCCCGGGTTCGAGCTCCGGGCCGGAGCACATTTTTCTCACCCTGTGACAGAATAGCTGTCTTATTTACTAAATTAACTAACCTGTCATGATGTCACTAGTTCTGCTTCAAGTTCAAGATTAATACCAATTTTGCTATGCTGGTCCAGTATGCAGTTCACCTTTTTTGTTTACACTACCAGATGCGCAGGATTTGCAGAAAAATATGTGACGTTGCAAACACGCATGTTTTATGATGTGACATACATCATACAATTTACGTCACTTACTGACGTGGGAACTTTATGACATTTTACCTGCACTGCAGTCTTCACGAAAAATCTTTTCAAACCACTGGCCGTCCGGGCCAGTCAACTTCCCAAAGTTACTGGCCCGAACAAAATTTTACTGGCCCGAAAAATTATGCGGTACTCATCACGGTCACTCTGACTCAATACCTACCAGGGCTTCCAAAATTTAAAAATGCCAATTGGTCCAGACGTAATTGTCGGCCCGAAGGAGCCGGTACGATTAGTGCCCCCCTCCCCCCTCCCCATGTTTTGTTGACTCCCCCTCTTCAGAAACTGAAAATCTGTCGGCTTAAATGGGTGCAGACGAAATTAGGTTATATCTCGCCTCCATAGCTTGGCTAAGTTTTGGGGACCAGTTTACGATGCTTCCTGATGGAAAATAATAAACAAGACAAATTTGGGTTTCGCATATTCTGAATTATGCTGAAAATTTCTACTGGTCCGCCGGGCCTGCCAGCTTCTGAATTTTACTGGCCTCTGGCATCGGACCAGTGGCTAAATTCGAAGACTGCACTGACGTCTTTGAACTGCCTTGAATATTCAGTAAACTTTTACTGAATATGGGGATGTTAATGACATATAAATTTGTTTGGAAAGCCTTAGGTGCGCATAATTAGCCGACACCAATGTATTCACAGAGTATATACCTGTTACATTATATGTCGAGAAACTTTAGTAACTACGTGCCAGTCAAACTGGCATACAGCTAGGAGCATTTATAATGTGTAAAAGTTAGCATGTGGTGGTCAATTTCTGCACTTATTCCGTCATGGCCGTGGACTAAAGGCGCCAGAAAGCTATGTGACATGCAGAGATTGCACTAACAAATAATGTGTGAATCAATTCTACTTGTATACCTGCCCACACTGATCATACATGTAGTCTGTACTGGTACCGAGTGTTTTGTTTTCGAGCTACAAACCTCTGTTTCAGACCACAGGTTGAAGTAACGGACCAAGGTTTATATAAAATAGTTAAATATACCAAAAGTATCATTAAGTTGAATTTCTTTTTTACTCCTTGTTAGAACACATTACCAAGGTGCCTATATTTGTAATGGTCCGTACTCGGATGGCCTCGAGACAGCGGACTGTCACGAAGCAGTCAACCGATTATATAATTTCCTCCAATTGTAAATGTTAGCCCTCCGCAATGATATATTCCACGATGCGCTATGTCAACACATTTTTTAACTAGAGATTATTTTGCTAAAAAATAATCCACATTTATCTTTAGTCTTAAGACTTCGGTAACATTTTTCGGGCCTACAGGGGTCATACTAGTTATCCGGACAATCAGTTTATCGAACAAATGAAAATACTTTTTAATTAAGCGCATTCGTTTGATCAGAATTTGCAACAAATACATCTAAGTCACGCAGGTGCTTGCTGTTTCCATGCCAGTGTGAAGAATATATTGCCAAGGTAAACATTTTAGTATGATTTTCTGAAAATATTCCTCAACTGTGCACAAGTTGTTTACAACGTCAAAAGTCTCGCGGGGGCTTGCAATCGAGGGCGCCCATTACGTCATTTCAGAGTTGTTCTATAAATACAATGAATTCTATAAATACGTTTTTTTCCAAGAAGGGAATAGTGATTGTTTTTTTCTGCAAAACACACAGCGTGTTTACACTGGTTTACAGGCGATAAAATTATGATTTCATGTTGAGAACACCAGTTATAAGACGAGTATATGTTTCGGTGTTTGTCTCGATAAGTGATTGTCGATGTTAATTTTGGGCAATCTTACAACTGATGATGATCTAACCCACTTTTAAGTGAGAAAGATGGCACATTTTGCTAAATAGTTTATATGCGTTGAGAAAGCAAGAACCGACGATTGTTCTGTGAAAAGTTTATGCCCGTAAATATCGTAAAAATAAACTGCCATTTTTTATCGATAATCTGGAGGATCCCTGTATACTATTATATGGCAGCGCACACATCTGCTTCAAACTAGACTTTTACGTCATGCGGGCCCGATAAGAAACGGTTTGCATCAAAACAACATTGTTTCCACGAACATTTGATCAAACCTACATTTATACCCGTCCAATGTGTCACAACAGGCAATTGAATACACCGACATTTGTATAATTTTTCGGGAACCCATGTTGTCTAATCTTGATGGGTTTTCCCCGATGACGTCGTCGCTAAGCTTATGATTGGCTGATAATCGTGGAGTGCCACGCGCAAGCGTCATGTTCAACTGACTGGTTACCAGCCTGTCACCTGTTTACCTTGACATAGCGCATCGTGGAATACATCATTGTGGAGGGCTAACATTCGCCTAACTTCTGCAATAGGCAATCCTGATATAAATCTGTTAATTGTTTTGTGCGCGTCCGTTATCTCGAGGCTGTCCGAGTACATAGAAACCTTGGTAATGTGTTCTAACAGGGAGTAAAGAAGTTATTTTTATTCACTTATTGATACGTTTAGGTATATTTAATGTATTTATAGACCTTGGTCCATTACTTCGACCTGTGTTTCAGACTGGTAAGATCGCGCCCCAAACAGCAAACACACATTTAGAGCGGAAGATGCATACAAGTTGAATCTGAATATGCTCACTGAAACGGCCAGATCACAATTTAGCACATAATTTTACACATACTTATTTTTGTTGGCTGAAAATAGCATAGGATGGCCGAGTATTTAATTTAAAGCCACATTCAACAGAGCTCTCCATAAGCGACAGCTGCCGGCGATTTAGCCGACTACTCGATCAGTTGGCACCGGCTACAATTCATAATGTAAAAAAAATCACACTTTTTTTTTACAAAACACGGATTTAGCGCTCATTCATTATTTTTCACATTAAAAAAACGTAGTTTGAAATTGCAGCAATGTATACGTGCAGTAGAGAACATACGACGTATTTCGATGTCACATAAGCATACAGTAAGAATTAATTGTAGACAATGTGCGGTGTTGTTTAATTACATACATCAATGTACATGTACGTGTACAAATGGTATACAACTTGGAATGTTTGCAAGCAGTATAACTCCAGTCTGCACTATGACAGGGTGACTAACCTATTGAAAAATAAATTCCTTAATTTTTATGCCTCCATGACGAAAAGTCAGGGGGCATTATGTTTTTCACCTGTCTGTCTGTCCGTCCGTCTGTCCGTCACACTTTATGTACACCTCGTGCATTTTTAAAGTCCGTTTCTCAGCCACTGTAATAGATACAGCCACCAAACTTGGACAACATTAACAACTAGAAGGGTCGGTAAAACCGACAAATGCTCCCCGACGTGGCTTTGATAGCAAACTACTATTCGGCAGCCATACCCCTACATCCATCTGACTATTTGGCAGCCATGCAACTAACTGGGAGCCACCAATGGAAAAGTGGGTCACGGTCACATGAGGTTCAGAGATTAGAGTGGTTATTGACAATGATTCATGTAAACTGCAGGTGATCAATGTGTGCAGGTTTGGCAGCTGTAGCTGTAATAGTATTGAAGATAGACTAAAAACCTTCACCAAGGGGAAATAACTAAGTAATTTAAGTGGGTCAAGGTCACAGATTTGATAGTGGTTATAGATGTACACTGCAAGGTGATTAATGTGTGCAAGTTTGGTGGCTCTAGGCCTAATAGTATTGAAGATATGGACTTGACTAAAAACCTTAACCGAAATGTGACGCCGACGCGGACGCCAGACGACGGACAAAGCGCAACAATATGCTCCCCGAAAAAACATTCGGGAGCATAACAACTTCAGATTTGTCCTGCTATCAACACGTTAACTTTATTTTTGCAACAATATATGCAGAAATTGTCTTGAACAACTTCAAATATATGCACCGTAAAACTCACCAAGTTGAATATCAATTTCAAAATTTTCTTTGGGGAGACCAAACCCCCCTGAAGCCCTCCCCTTCGTCGCCTATGGCGACTCGGCCATGCAGCTGTCAATTTTACGGAAACCTCTGATTCAATCACCACAGACGGGCAGATTTGGAATATTCAGCATTTTTAGCTCGACTATTCAAAGAATAAGTAGAGCTTATGTTGTCACCCCGGCGTCGGCGTCACCGTCACGCCTTGGTTAAGGTTTTTAGTCAAGTTTGTATATGGAATGCTACTGGCCCTACACCCACCATACTTGGACAACTTCATCTCCTAGTGATGTACATCAATAACCCCTGATCTATATTTGACCTTGACCTACATTTCCTCTTGAATTACTTGGTTAATTCCCCTTGGTTAAGGTTTTTAGTCAAGTTTGTATATGGAATACTACTGGCCCTACACCCACCATACTTGGACAACTTCATCTCCTAGTGATGTACATCAACAACCCCTGATCTATATTTGACCTTGACCTACATTTCCTCTTGAATTACTTACTTAATTCCCCTTGGTTAAAGTTTTTAGTCAAGCTTGTAGATGGAATACTCCTGGCCCTACACCAACCATACTTGGACAACTTCATCTCCTAGTGATGTACATCAACAACCCCTGACCTATATTTGACCTTGACCTACATTTAACCTTGAATTACTTACATAATTCCCCTTTGTTAAGCTTTTTACTCGACCTTGGTTAAGCTTTTTACTCAAGCTTGTACATGGAATACTATGTGCATACAGACACCATACTTGGACAACCTTTTCTCATAGTGATGTACATCAATAACCCCTGATCTATATTTGACCTTGACCTACATTTCCTCTTGAATTACTTACTTAATTCTCTTTGGTTAAGGTTTTTAGTCAAGCTTGTAGATGGAATACTCATGGCCCTACACCAACCATCACTGGACAACTTCATCTCCTAGTGATGTACATCAACAACCCCTGACCTATATTTGACCTTGACCTACATTTAACCTTAAATTACTTACTTAATTCCCCTTGGTTAAGGTTTTTACTCAACCTTTAAGGTTAAGGTTTTTAGTCAAGCTTGTAGATGGAATACTATTGTGCATACAAACACCATACTTGGATAACTTTTTCTCATAGGGATGTACATCAATAACCCCTGACCTTTATTTTACCTGCACCTACATTTAACCTGGAATTACTTGCTTAATGTTTATAGTCAAGCTTGTATATGGAATACTTCTGGGCCTACATCAACCATACTTGGACAACTTAATATCCTAGTGATGTACATCAATAATCCCTGACCTATATTTGACCTTGACCTACTTTTATCCTTGGATTATTACTTATTATCTCCCCTTGGTTACGGTTTTTACTCAAGCTTGTATATGGAATACTCCTGGGCCTACAGCAACCATACTTGGAAAACTTTATCTCCTAGTGATGTACATCAATAACTCCTGACCTATATCTGACATTGACCTACATTTAACCTGGAATTACTTACTTAATTTCCCTTTGTTAATGTTTTTAGTCAACCTTGGTTAAGGTTTTTATGCAGGCCGCAGCCACCTTCTTTGTCAAGCTATGTGTACATCGACAACCCTCGTAGTCGAGCTATGCTGTTCTCCTACAGCTCTTGTTACAAGTGGACTGCTACCTTAAGTTAGCATGTAATGAACTGAACCTATTTTCGGATATAACCAGTAACCGTACACAAACATCAAATGTTTGTGGATCATGTAATTATGCCCCCTATGCGATAGCAAGGGGCAGAGCTCCAGATAAGCTGCTTATTTGCTTAAATACCCAATTAAAATTGCCAAAAACCCACTTGACAAATCAGAAGTGAGTATCAAAAAGCAATAGAAATGTTGTTGTACCTTAATCATGCTGCAGAAAACAATAAACAGACCACAAATGTAGCGTATTTTCTTATTTTCCGTGAAAACCCCCTTGGTATTTCATTAGAATTGTCTCCAAGGAGACAATTCTAATGAAATGCCAAGACATGTTTTCATTTCGAAGCAAACTAATCAATAATTGCTGTCTGCTGATCTGTGATTTTATTTTACCCAATTAAAATATTGAAATACCCAATTGCTTCAGAAATGATGGAGTGACAATACTCAATTACTAATTCCTTATTTGGAGCCCTGAAGCGGGCATATTGCGTTGCTCCGTCCGTGTACTTTTACATCAAAATGTTTGTAAGAGTTTCTCCAATGTGTAATATCTTCAATGTCGAGTTGAAGAGACATTTGTTAGCTTAACAAAAATGGCAAAAATTTACCGTCATGCGGCAGAAAATTTCTCGCGTTGTGCTTTGTCAGGTTGAAAGTTTAAATATTACCTGCCATTTTAGCTAGTTCTGAGTACATAACTCTAATTACCATAAAGGAGGGCGGGGGACAGCAAACCGGTGATACGGTGTAGAAGGGGGCGGAAAACAGTGCACCGGGGGTCGGTAAACAGTGTACCGTGGGGGCGGAAAAAGTGATTTGTGTACACGGTAACCAGTGAGGGAGGGAGGTGGGAGAGGGGGGAAGTGGGAGGTGGGGGTCGGGAGGGGGAGAGGTGGGAGATGAAGACCCCCCCTCCCCCCCCCCTCCCCCCCCCCTCCCCCTCCCCCCTCCCCCCCTCATAAAGATACATTAGAATCGCCGCTGGCTCCGAAGTCCTGGGTGAGCATTTAATAGAGGCAAGTGTTATTCAGCAAAGGGAAAATGATAAAAATATACAATTTTCTACTATCTGAACAAAAACATAACGAAGGGACGTTACTCTCAAACGTCTGCCAGATTTGATTGTACTGTCTGTCAGTTTATAGACATTTTGGACAAAGACGTTTGGGTCCACTTTGGTCATTATATATATGATGCTACAGTCGGTAAAAAAACTACTGGTAATGTATATATCAAGACAGCGTCGATCATTAATGCTGATAAGATTTACAACTGTCACCATTTCGGACCATGGACGTTTCGGTCTGTATCAGTGCGACTAATTTCGGGCCAGTCTAGAACAAGCCATATTTAGTTTTGCTCATCTCCTAGGAAATATCAACATTATGTCGAATTCACCCATATTATACGAAATGCTTTGAAAATGTCGTCTCCGCAACCGTGTAAGTTCTCATCATCCTGTGTCCGTGCAAATAGCTACTACCGATGAGGAATTTACTGCGACACCGGAAACAGTTGAATTTCGCTTCCGCTTTTGAAAGTGAAAGTAGCAATTATGTTTTTTTCACGATTTTCAAGGAAGTTACCTTCGAAATACTGGAAAGAAAAGAAATCTAGTTCGACAATTAGGCTGCAAAAAATTAATGTTTAGATTCTCATCCCCGCCCGCCCCTAATAAAACGGCCGCCCAAGGGTTTTTTATTAAAAAAAAAACATTTTAAAAATTAAAAAAAACATTAGGTAAAATTTACGAGAATGATGCGGCCCGCGTATTATACCGCTCCCACAGCTTTTTATCTGAGTGCAGCATGCTTTACGTAGCGCAATACAGCAACCCCGGAACCCACCCCCTCCAGATTAGCAATACTTCAGTATGAACATGTTATTACAAAACACTATTGCACGCAACTGCGCCTTGCCGTTCAACACCTCGTTTTAGTATTGCCTGAAAATAAAAAATAAAAGTGTCCCACCCGCCCCATTTTGCCCCAAAATTTGGATGAGAATCTAAACATTAATTTGTTGTCACCTTGGCTCCAATTGTGTTTCAAGTTATATAGTACTGGGCATTTATTAGAGGCAATTATTTCATGAAAATCGTCCAATAAATTTGTCATTTTCAACGTAAAAAGTGGGGGGTGGGCGTCTATTAGAGCATGGGCGTCTATTAGAATCTTTGCTGTACATTTCATTACACTGCATACACAAGAGTTATGAGGGAGTAGTCTTTTCAAATGTGAGTTTGAAACGTGGAGAGTGGCCTAAGAATTTTGCTAATACACACGTTATTAGGTGAGTTTGTGATAATATTTCTGTCTCATATTGTAGAATTTTCTCTCGATAACAATATAGCGAAGTTCGCTGCACTGCAGGGCGTTTATATTTTACTATATTGTTACTGAGACAATTCTACAATATGAGACAAACATATTATCACATACTTACCTAACAAAATGTGTATTAGCAAAATTCTTAGGTCATTCATCGCGAAGTAGAAGCAAACAAAGAACGCTTCAAACGCAAATTTGGAAAGAATACTCCATCATAACTTATGTAATGAAATGTAATTAGAGTTACAATGTATGCAGTGTTTTATCTACCTCTGCGTTTTGCCTCAAATACACATACTACGGATATGATGCAAAGAATTAACCGCCGATCAGTATTATTGATGCACAGAGTTAAAATTGTGCAGTCACTGCTCTTCCCGTGGGACGCAATTAAATTTTTTCGAAGTTACGTTCATATTTCGTCATTCCGTGTTTCACAATTCATTTATCAAGAATTTCCGACGCTCAAGTGGATTGGTTCTTCGCTTTGGATCATATATCACATTAACTCGTTACAATTTAATGGAACCAGTCCATTATCAGGAAAACCTAGTTTTCTTTTGATTCGCCTGCAGGTCAATTCATCTGTTTTATCTACCAAAGTCGTACCATATTATGTTAACTCATCGCAAGGGCGGATTCAGGGGTTCTACGTTGGCGTTGTGAATTTATTGTTTATTGTCTTTTTTTTGCTCCAAAATGCGCCAGAACGCAGGAAATGTGATATAGATTTCAAACCCCCCTAGCGCGTTCGATAATATAGTCAAGTATTGCAAAATAGTTACGCCCCCCCCCCCCCCCCCCCCCACCCCCCCCCCCCCCCCCCCCAAAACCGAAATCCCCTGGATCCGCGCCTGCATCGGATAATATTTAAACTGGTTTACCTTTTATTAACCCTCAGACCGCTATCTTATTTTTGTTGTTATGTGCTGTTTATTTTCTATTTTTTATTTTTATCATCAAAATCATGCTTTGACAGCACTTTAGAATAATTTACAACATGCTTTGACAACACTTCAGAATCATTTCCATTGGAAATGATTCTGAAGTGCTGTCAAAGCATGTTTTTTTAGAAATAAGGCAAGATATAAAAGCAATAGCAGACGACAATTGTTGTGAGTATCGGACTAAGGGTTTACACATCAAACTTTATTACTGTTTAATGGCAGATAGAAATCACTACGTAAACTTGGAAAAGTATTGGCCGAATTGACCGACCCGTCCGAATCACCACTGGCACTGGACAACTTGACCTTGACCTCGCTAAGAAAATAACAGAACAGTGAGCAATTTTTTTTCAAATACGCAAAATAGAGAGAATTTCTGTTGATACTGTGTCACAATTATTAACTCAGTGCTCCAGATAAGAAATTGAGTATTGTCACTCCATCATTTCTGAAGCAATTGGGTATTTCAAAATTTTAATTTGGTAAAATCAAATCACACTACTGTTTACACATCAACAGACAGCAATAATTGAATAGTTTGCTTCGAAATAAAAACAAAAACTTGTCTTGGCATTTCATTAGAATTATCTCCCTTGTGTTTTCATGGAAAATAAGAAAAATATGCTATAATTGTGGTCCGTTTATTTTTTCTGCAGCATGATAAAGGTACCACAATTTTATTTATTGCTTTTTGATACTCACTACTTTTGATTTCAATTGGGTTTTTGGCAATTTTAATTGGGTATTTACGCAAATATGTAGCTTATCTGGAGCTCTGATTAACTAGTAATACAAATATTCTCGTAAAATTACCTGTTCGCTGTTTTATAACAGGAGTGCTCGGCACATGCCGGTATGCATAAACATATTAAGAATGTTGGAAATTCGGTTTGACATGCACCGCTAGTGACTTTATTTTTTAAAAGATTGTAATAAGCACTGCAGCTAACATAAATAATTTAATCTATAATTAATGTGTCTCCTTCATATATGGGGAGACATTGTTTTTGGCATGGTTGTCCGTCCGTCACAAAATTTGTGTCGCGTGTCTCTCCAAAAGTTTTTGGTTAAGTTCTTTGGTTAAAGTTTTTGGTTAAGTTTTTTGGTTCAGTTTTTGTCGCGCCCGCTTGCGGAAAGCGCGATATAGTCAGCACCTTTAGGTAGGGGGATTACAAAATTGTTAAAATGACGTCATCACGTAATCCAAGATTGCCTCCGTCTAAAAATAGCAAGAACCGCTAGCCGGATTTCGACAAAACTTGGTAGGAATGATCGATGTACAATGCTCTTTCAAAGTTGTTAAAATGGTGACCCCGGGGTCAAAAATAAGCGTGGCCCGTGGGGTCAAATAGGGTTCAAATTTTATTTTTGACCGGATATGGTCATGTCATATATCAAATCGAAGGTATCAACGAGGCGATCACTCTGGTGCATTTTTTGTCGAAATCGGATGGTTATGTCATCCAAGATGGCCACCGAAAGGTCAAAAGGTTGTTCTTTTATTAGAGATTTCAAAATTCTTCTTCACGTGAACCGCTTGGCCCAAGGTAGCCAAACTTAAAAGTTATGGTCCATGGGTGAAGCCTTTTCAGATTTGTTAAAATGGAGGTCATCGCTAATCCAAGATGGCCGCCGTCTAAAAATAGCATAAATTCTTAAAAAATCTTCTTCTCATGAACCGACAGCCGGATTTCAACGACACTTGGTAGGAATAATCGATGTACAATGCTCTATCAAAGTTGTTAAAATGGTGACCCCGGTGTCAAAAATGGGCGTGGCCCGTGGGGTCAAATTGGGGTAAAATTTTATTTTTGATCGAATATGGTCGTGTCTATATAAAATTGAAGGTATCAAAGAGGCGATCGCTCTGGTATATTATTTGTCGAAATTGGATAGTCATGTCATCCAAGATGGCCGTCGAAAGGTCAAAAAGTTGTTCTTTTATTAGAGATTTCAAAATTCTTCTTCACACGAATCGCTTGACCCATGGTGGCCAAACTTCACAGTTATGGTCCATGGGTGAAGCCTTTTCAAATTTGTTAAAATGGATGTTGTCGCTAATCCAAGATGGCCGCCGTCTAAAAATAGCACAAATTCTTAAAAAATATTCTCATGAACCACCAGCTGGATTTCGACGAAACATGGTAGGAATGATCGATGTACAATGCTCTTTCAAAGTTGTTAAAATGGTGACCCTGGGGTCAAAAATGGGCGTGGCCTGTGGGGTCAAATTTTATTTTTGACCAAATATGCTCATGCTCACGGACTGACGACTTCCGTGGAGACTGGAATTGGTAAAAGAAATGTTTATAATACTGAAAAATAACTAGCGTTTGCGTGTTTGCATGTTTTTCAATCGATGGTTAGTAAATTGTTTTATTTAAGTTAACTACACTAGCGTGTACAATGGAAACTTGATCAATTGTATCGCCCCAATTTGTACATGTACTTGAACATGTACATGTACGTGTACTTGTACAGGTAATATATGGGATTTAGTACTAAAC
Source organism: Conchocele bisecta (assembly GCA_029237695.1). NCBI lineage: Eukaryota > Metazoa > Mollusca > Bivalvia > Lucinida > Thyasiridae > Conchocele > Conchocele bisecta. Next base: position 22,516,246 of record CM055279.1, on the reverse strand, counting down.
CAATTGACCCTGCCTTAAATGACCTTAGCTGTTGATAGGCCACTAAACCCCAACAAACAAACAATTGCAACTCGTGATTTTGTCATGATGGAGATATTTAAAATTATGCACAAAAACAACACGCCTTCCTGGAATCCTGTTGGAGACCCTAGCTGTCCTGATACAAAAATAGACAAAATGTATTAGAAAATGATAACCCCTGTTTATCAGAGTCTGATATAATGGAATACATGTATAACAATTGATCAAATACAATGAAATGCATTAGCAAAAATTATCTCCCCTGTTTATCAGAGTCTGATATAATAGAACATAACAATTGATCAAATAATAAAAAATGAAATGTGTACATTATCTCCTCTGTTGTCTGATACAGTAAATATCAAATAAAATTGCGCATTTTGTGTATATCGGTCATTTGCAGTCCATAAGCGAAAGAACACATATAAGATATCATCATTTGAGACATAATTATATTGTGGGATACAAATACACTAGTGTCAAAAATTTAATGAAAAAAAATCCTATTTTCTTTATTTCTTCTCGAAAATATATATTGTTACCACCCATTTGAACCGTCCCGATGAGACGGTTCAAATGAGTGGTAGCAGAGTATACTTTTATGGAGAATTAAAGAAAATAATCAGATTTTTTAACCAAAGAAAATTGTTGTTTACGGAGACGTCATCTGAGGTGAATTAAGTTCCTTTAAGAGTACATGTAAGGTAGCAGCTCAAGAACAGCTTAAATACAAGTTGAACGGTCAGTACTGTACTTCACGTATCTTGGCGTATTACCTGCAGACTTGAGTGCACAGTGTTTGCCAAAAATACGTGGTAAGAGAATACAAAGTCGTAATGACGAAACATTGCCGTGCTAAACAGCACTCAAATGATATTTAAATCAAATTTACAAGATCATTGAATTCACGATATACAATTTCATATCATTGTCACATTGCCAGGAGACCCAGAAACAAATACTCGTATGACATTACGCCAAGTTAACACGCTTTTACACCTCTTCTGGCAATCTAGGTCAATAACTTTTGATATTTAAAGTTGGGGTCCCATCTAATAGGCATAAAATGTTCTTTACATGTGTATATGAATTAAGTTTTGTTTTTTTAAAGGTACATGCCCACTCAGTAGGCACAAAATGTTCTTTATAGGAATTAATGTCACTATTCCACCAGTTCTAAAAATTACGAGTGCCTGCTATACAGATATAATCATTTAGTAATTTTTGTCTCGCCCGCGAAGCGGAAAGCGAGACATAGGTTTTGCTTTTCCGGAGTCGGCGTCGTCGTCGTCATCATTCAATGTTAAGTTTTCGTGTTACGGTCATTACTTCAACACCTTATCAGCTACAGTCATCAAACTTTATACATACCTTTACTATGATATGTACATGAATATAGGACTCTTAAAAAAAAATCCGGGCTCCAGGGTCAAGGTCAAACTCTATTTCTTTCTATGCTACAAACTGAACATTCATTAATGCATGAAGACCCGTTTTCTCGTGCGCTCTGTACACCTTACCTGTAGAGAGAACAATAGCCTTCTCCAGTTGAACACATGGTTTTGACAGACGATGTCTTCTCGAAAATGTGATCAGTTTTTGAGAAATAAACATATGCATGTATTAGGATACGAAGAGTAAACTTAGACTGGCCAAATACGTCAGAAGTTGTATAGTTTATGAAAAGGTTGACTTCTAATATACCGACACCAGGTAGCGAGAGGTTGACAATGCGAATTAAAGAGGTGCGCGAAATCACCGGACGCGCGAAATCACCGGGCACAATTGTATATTCAGATAACCTCTGCAGTTACCGCAATGCTTGTCCCGGCACTTCGTTTTCGCCGCACCTAGAGTCGTAAGACGGTCGCGAGTAAAAAAAGATGGGTTGTTTAATATATCGGGTATTAAAATGTCATTTACCAACAAAGTTGCATGAAACATAGAATGGGTGCGAGACAAAAGTCACAAGGAGAGGGATAAAAATTAACAAAATTAACAAAATAGACAAACACTTTTTTTCTTCTGCTGAAATGTGGAAAAAAATAGGGTCGGCACATTTTGTTAATAAAATAGCTGGTAGCGTCGGGTGCCCCGAAACAAGCAATTTTTTTTGACAGGCCGAACTAAAATTTCGAAATACCCAATTGCTTCAGAAATGATGGAGTAAAAATACTCAATCACTAATTCCTTATCTGGAGCCCTGACATCCTTCTGTCTGTCCCACTGTAGCATGTGCTGGGTAGGACAATATTGGATTCTGTATCTGGCTGTATTGATCTCCAGCCTGTATAGTCATATATGTGGCTGTCACTGGAGGATAGGACTTATGGGTTTTGCGATCAGTGTAGATCCAGATCAGCCTGTGCATCCGCACAGTCTGATCAGGATCTGCTCTGTTTGCCATGCCATCTATGAAACACCCATCAAGCTGCTGATACAAAATATACCGTATATCATTATCAGGCTACAAAAGTGCTATTTGATCAGGAACTACACTGGTCACAAATCCCATAGACCTGTCACTGGTGTTATCTCTCTTGTCACATCCACAGGCACTTTGTGGTATGAAAGACAAATGCCTCTTATAAATCATGCCTTATTGTACTCTGATATTAAATATCTACAAGGTTGGACACTCGCCATCTTTATATACTTAGTCTCTTTACAGAACTTAACATACGTTATAACTTCTATTTCCTTCATCTAAAATGCTTAATATTTCACACCTGCATTCCTGTAAGGCTCTACTACCATGCTGTGCCAAATCCACCCCCGTCCAACCCCCGCTGATCCCAAGGTCAAGGTCAAATACTTAGTCTCATTACAAAACTTGACATCAGAGAAATCGGTTACAACTTCCATTTCCTTGCTTGGATTACTAGAGTTCAATTACTACAGGGCTCCAGATAAGGAATTAGTAATTGAGTATTGTCACTCCATCATTTCTGAAGCAATTGGGTATTTCCAAATTTTAATTGTGTAAAATAGAATCACACTACTGTTTACACATCAGCAGACCGCACGTATTCAATCGTTTGCTTCTAAATGAAAACACATCTTGGTATTTCATTAGAATTGTCTCCTTGGAGAAAATTCTAATGAAATACCAAGATGTGTTTTCATGGAAAAATAAGAAAATATGCTATATTTCTGGTATGTTTATTGTTTTCTGTAGCATGATAAAGATACCACAAATTTGCCATTGCTTTTTGTTACTCACTACTTCTGATTTCAATTGGGTTTTTGGCAATTTGAATTGGGTATTTACGCAAATACGCACCTTATCTGGAGCTCTGATTACTATAAATGAACCTGTGAACAAAGTCCAGATTTTTCTCTTCCCATGGCTGGGCTTTATTCACAGGTTTGACTGTAACATCGAAAGTTGGCATAAAATTCAGAGCTCATGCAAACTAGGTTTAGTGTTCTGTCATAACTTCTACATCCCTTGATGGATTACTTTAATATTTCAATACATGATACTTGTGGACAAATGCTGCACATCTATGCTGCCCGTAATATGACCTTGAACTTTTGACCTTCACAATATTTAACTTTTTAACACGTTAAGAAGTTTGCCGGAGCTTCTCAATTCTGTCATAACTTCTACATCCCTTGATGGATTACTTTAATATTTCAATACATCATACTTAATTGTGGACAAATGCTGCACATCTATGCTACCCGTAATATGATCTGGAAGGCTTGAACTTTTGACCTTCACAACTTTGAACTTTTTCACACATTAAGAAGCCCCGTGCAGGCACCGGGGCGGGATCAACTGATCCTGAGAATAGTGCTGCAGTAGCCATTGCTTGTCGTAAAAGGCGACTAAACTGGCTTAACGATTGGGTTCATACTTTCCGGAACACACTATACCGGATTTGGCCCTCATGTACATTTTTGGCTTTCTTGTATGTGAGAGTTGAGTCAGGCTATGCCCCATATATAAAAGTAAGATTAGCGCTAATCCTATTACTTTTAGGGGATGGGATAAATGATGCTGGTGTGGCGAGGGCCTGGCACCAGATCAGGTTGTTCTAATTTCAGGACTGAATATATATTTTGATTGTAAATATTGAGTTCTGAAGTTGGGATTTACCCCCCTCGGACAGGTGGATACGGGACACGACCCCGTTGACCCGTCTGCGTGTAGACTCCCTGAGGCTTGTACCTCTATGTCAGAAAAGCGAACGTTAAACCCTATTCACTCACTCACTCACACATTAAGAAGTTTGCCGGGTTTCTCAGTTCTGTCATTCATCTCTTCTCTATGATGTATCCCTTGAAGTATTACTATAATATTTCAATATATCATGCACATGTGCACAAATGCCAGACTTCCATGCTGCCCTTAATATGACCTTCACAACTTTTTAGTGAATTTTGATTTTTTATTTAGCTTCCGGGACATGGATTATCTCCCCCTTTTGGACTTTAAATTTTGCAATTTTGCCTTGTAAGCAGTAAACAAATTTAAACCGTAATAGTTGGAGACTTCATATTTGGTAAATTGTATGTACATGTAGCTTCCTTATGGCGTTTTGATGTGCAAAGATAATTTTGATATTTGATCCCGATGTCATTGCTTATATATAACCCCCATTCTGACTTTCTGTGCATACATGTACATGTATCTGATACAACATGCCTTTAACCCTTACAATGCTGAATTCAAGGTACCGGTACATGCCCACTCAATAGGCACAAACTGTTCTTTATAGGAATTAAATAAGTGTTTAATTGTGTCGCTAGTTTACAAGTTCGAAAAATTAGAAGTGCACGCTAGACAGATATAATCATTTAGTAATATTTATTTTACGGATAGTGACGCGCGGTGGTATCAGGCTATTTTCATATGCAAATGAGGCATGATATTTTTTAATTATTTATACTAGTTAAATGCGTCATCCGAAAGAATAATATTGTCAACAGATTATAAAGTATGATCATTGCACATCAAAAAATAAATACAGAGAATAAATAGTGATGTCCGTTTACATTTTAAGGAAACACGGTTATCGCCCCTGATATCGGTGTGAAAATTTACGTCTGACATAAAATGTATAATAATTCCAATCATTACGTGGGGTATGGTGAATGAATGTTTATTTTGCCAGAAAATGTCTCGGATGATGTCTCTGATATGAAGAACATTTTGTGTCTAGTGAGTGGGCATGTACCTTTAATTTGTGTCGTCTACTGTTAATTTTTTATTTCATTATTTTCTCATTATAAACATGGTTTAACAGCACTTTAGAATCATTTCCAATGGAAACAATTATAAAATGCATGCAAAACCATGTTTTTACTAACAAAAGACAAAATGTGAAACAACAGCAGTGGACAATTTTCGGTCCTAATTTGGATTAAAGGTACATCCCATGCCCACTCAGTCGGCACAAACTGTTCTTTATAGGAATTAAATAAGTGTATAATTGTGTCCCTATTCCACCAGTTCTAAAGATTACGAGTGGCCGCTATACAGATATAATTCTTTAGTAATATTTATGTTACTGATAGTGACGCGGGACAGATTATATAGTATGATCATTGCACATCAACAAATAAATACAGAGAATAAATAGTAATGTCCGGTAACATTTTAAGGAAACATGATTATCGCCCCTGATATCAGTGCGGAAATTTACGTCTGATATCTAATGTATACTAATGCCAATCATTACGTGGGGTAATGGTGAATGAATGTTTGTTTTGCCAGAAAATGTCCCAGATGATGTCTCTGATATAAAGAACATTTGTGCCTACTGAGTGGGCATGTACATGTACCTTTAACCCTCACTACCTGCGAGACGAAAATTGTTGTCTGCTGATTTTCATTTTTGTCTTAATTCTTAACAAAAAACCTGTTTTGACAGCACATGAGAATCGTCTCCACTGGAGACGATTCTCATGCGCTGCCAAAACAGGTTTTTATCAAGAAATATTTAAAATAAATAATTTCCAGCAGACGACAAAATTTTGATGAAATCGGCTACAGAGCGGGAATAAAAGACTTAAATAAATACTGTTCTGATACACAGAGCTCCAGATAAGCTTTGTCTAAAGAGCATTGTACTCCCTGGTTTCAAATTAAATGCGTATTTTATTGTTACAAATGGATTATTGATGTTATTCATTATTAAATAGGGAACAAATGATCAAAACAAATTTAAACATTCACTTATTTGTGTGTATTATTACTTATTCACTTATTTATACTGTAATACAGTTGAAAATGTACAATGTTTGATTTTTGCAGCTGAACTAAGTACATTGTCAACTTTCTTATAGTATTTAATTTTTGTACTTCCAATGTTGGTAATCAATGCGTATTTAGCTAAAATAAGAGTGTAATATACGCCAATACGCACCTTATCTGGAGCTCTGATGCACATGTATCCCTCTGTTTGGTCACTAACATAACATAGTTCTATGTCATATAACTTCGGCAAATTTATTTATCTTTTTTTTATGCCACCGGGTTTCGAAGAAACGGGTGGCATATAGTGTTTGGACCGTCCGTCTGTCCGTCCGTCCGTCCGTCCGTCACACTTTTCGGTTAACCAATTTGTCACAGTTTCTCAAATATGCTGCAGGTGGCATCCGCGTTCGACAGACGCATTTCTTATTTTCATTAGCTCACCTGAGCGAAGCTCATGTGAGCTATTGTTACCGCAATGTGTCCGTCGTCGTCCGTGAACATTTTGAAACGTCTTCTCCTCGGTAACCATTGGGCCTATTGTCGCCAAACTTCATGGTCATGGTCCTTAGGTAGGGGTATTACAAAATTGTTAAAATGACTTCATTACGTAATCCAAGATGGTCGCCGTCTAAAATTATTCAAAAATCTTCTTCTCAAGAACTTTTAACCGGATTTCGGACATTTTTTTTTAATTTATTTTCTACTTGGTAGGAATGATCGATGTACAATGCTCTTTCAAAGTTGTTAAAATGGTGACCCCGGGGTCAAAAATGGGCGTGGCCCGTGGGGTAAAATTTGGGTCAACTTTTATTTTTGACCGAATATGGTCATGTCATATATCAAATCGAAGTTATCAACGAGGCGATCGCTCTGGTGCATTTTTTGTCGAAATCGGATGGTCACGTCATCCAAGATGGCCGCCAAAAGGTCGTTCTTTTATTAGATATTTCAAAATTCTTCTTCACATGAACATGTCTAAACATACTGTAACATTAATACTTAACAAATATTGTTTAAAGTAAAACTGAGAAATAGACAGAATTAGAACTACAGTGGAACCTCTCTATACCAAACAACCTTGGAACATCGATGTGTTAAATTATGATCGATTTAACTGTCAAATATTCCAAATTTGGCTTGCAAGTCGTAAAACGTTTAAACCGTACTAAGTCACTACTAACTACATACCGATGCGCAACATTTATTTTGATATTTTATTTGACCCCGGGGTCATGGATTATCTCGCCCTTTTCAACTTAGAATTTTCCAATTTTGGCTTGTAAGTCGTAAATTTTTTAAAATGTACTAGCTACACACCTGAAACTTGGTATGTAGCTTGCTTCTGATGAGTCGATGCACAACATTTTTTTCAATTTTTTATTCGACCCCCCCATGGATTTTCTGCCCCTTTTTGACTAAGAATTTTTGAATGTTGGCTTGTAAGTCGTAATAGCTACAGACCTGAAACTTGCTTGACCCCCGGGTCATGGATTATCTCCCCCTTTCGACTTAGAATTTTCCAATTTTGGCTTGTAAGTCGTAAAACTTTTAAATTGTACTAGCTACACGCTTGAAACTTGGTATGTAGCTTCCTTATGATGTGTAGATGCGCAAAGTTTATTTCGATTTTTAATTCGACCCCGGGGTCCTGGAATATCTCCCCCTTTTTGGTATGTAGCTTCCTTCTGATGAGTAGATGCACAAAGTTTATTTCAATATTTTATTTGACCCCGGGGTCATGGATTATCTCCCGTTTTTGGTATGTAGCTTCCTTATGATGAGTAGATGCACACAGTTTATTTTGATTTTTTATTTGACCCCGGTGTCATGGATTATCTCCCCCTTTTTGACTTAGAATTTTCCAATTTTGGCTTGTAAGTCATAACATTTTTAAATTGTTCTACATGTAGCTGCACACCTGAAGCTTGGTAGCTTCCTTATGATGAGTAGATGAGCAAAGTTTATTTCGATTTTTTATTCGACCTTGGGGTCATGGATTATAACCCCCTTTTCCACTTAGAAGTTTCTAAATTTGGCTTGCAAGTCATAAAACTTTTAAACCGTACTGACTACATACCTGAAACTTGGTATATAGCTTCCTTATGATGAGTCGATGCGCAGCATTTATTTTGATATTTTATTTGACCCCCGGGGTCATGGATTATCTCCCCCTTTCAGGGTTTCCGCTGGCGATCGCCACATTCGCAATTGGTGAATTTAAAAAGAAAGTGGCGAAAAAAAATCTGATTTGGCGGAAAAAAATATCTCTAGTTACAATTTTCCGACCCGGCAGCCATGCCAGGATTTTCCCTATCCACCGTCTATAACCACGTTTTCCAGTGAATAAATCAATAATCCCAAACACACGAGACACAACAAGCTTTCTTATCTAAACATGGAGTGTATTATACTGGTTTGACATGATTTCTTTCTTGATGGTTCCCATGGCGTTAGTCTAATCAAATAATTATGTGTTAATTAATCTAAACATGGAGTGTATTATACTGCATTGACATGATTTCTTTCTTGATGTATCCCATATCCTAAATAATTCATTAAGCTGAAGTATAATTATGGTGAACTCTTTTCGCCAATAAGCCATGATGGTTAATTACCGATTGGCGACACTTGGGTCAAAGCTAATTAGATCGCAATTAACGCGATTCTCAATAATGGGCGTGTAGGTGAACTATTTTCACCAATTAGCCATGTCGGTAATTTAGCAATTAACGATCATCGATGGCTGTTAACGGCGTTAGTCTAATCAAATAATTATGTGTTAATTAATTAACTGAACGCAGTTCAGAAGATGTATTTAAAACGATGCTGGGCAACACCACGCAACATTGTCAGTATGGGACGAAAGCATCAGTACGAGATTAGTCGGCTGCCAGCGAAATGCCGAATGATTTCTGACCTATTTGCCAGAAAGCCGTGTTCTTCAATAGACGACTTGTTCGACAACAGAGCCGGTGACAACATCGTAGAAACAGTCCCGTCACCAACTAAGCAAACTAAGCTAACCGCTACCAAAGGTCGACTGTTGCTGCAATATGAGGCCCAGAACAAGGAAATGTACTGCGACACCTGCAAACGGGCCCAGGTAGTGAACACCTTCACCAGCGGCTGCGCATGAAGCTGGAAAACGTCACAAAACATTTGAACGGAAAAGGTGCGTACCGCATTCATTAGTGTATTAAATAAAGAAATACACGAGTATTTAAAAAAATTCTATCATATTTTATATTAGCGTCAATTGCTTAATTAATTATGTAAGTACTGTATTAAAGATGCACAGCCACAACCGAATAATTAATAATTGCATGCATATAAGCGCTATGTTATTGATATTCTGCCAATATATCGTTAATCACTTCTTTTTAGGTGAAAACAGTCATAGTGCTGCAGAAAAGATCGTCGCAACCTGCAACAACTTCAAGGCTGCACAGGCACACCACGTACGCAAGTCCGAGGAATCGATAACCGGGGCTCTGCGGAACATCTACTTCATGGCAAAGCACAGTCTGCCAAATTCGTTATTCGGCGATCTGAACGAACTATGCATCACAAAGGGAAGCGAGCCACTACGCCACATGAAGGTTGACCGGCATACTACATACGAACACGCCGAGAGCATAGGCGATTTCCAGTCGGCTATTTGTGACGTTATTCGGGATGATATGATTTCGGCAATCGGGGGCAAACCATACAGTGTAATGATTGACGAGTCAACAGACATTTCTACTGAGCAGAACTTAATAGTGTACGTGCGCTTTCTAGAACAGGATTTGGGTAGATATGTGCCAAAGAGTTGTTTGTTTGATGAGAGGCGTTTGAGAGAAGGGGCGACTGCGGAGAAGATATGTACCGAGTTATTGGGTAGTTTGTGGGATTGTGGTCTTGATGTTGGGAGAATGTGTGGTATGGCGACGGATGGTGCGAGTGTTGTGGTAGGTTGCAAGTCAGGTGTAGTCACTAGAGTTAATGCAGAAGTTTCACATAGGTTGGCATTGGCCAGTGGTGGGGCAGCATACAAGGTACAGTATTTAGTTAAATATCAGGAGTTGCTCTATTTGATTTATAGTTATTTTGATCAGGCTGCGAAGAATGTTGCGAGACTGGATAACATTTTGGATGTGTTGAATCAGAGTAGATCGGAGAGCAAGGCAACTAGGTTCAAGCAAGTGTTTCACACCAGGGTGAACCAGTATTGTTCGTACTACTTGGTAGATGTATTGCAGCAACTATATACATATATAGGCATCATGTGTAGGGCCTTCTAGCAAAATAGATCACTCGCATGTAGGTTGCCTTTTAGAATTGACGGTTCAGAGTATCAGGGCGCTTGAATCAGAGAGTGGGGTGAACATGAGAATGTTCGAGAGTGTTGTACCTGTAGTATCGGCAGATAGTTTTGAGTTTGATGGGCATGTTGTACGTGATAGTGAGAAGCAGAGAGTGGAGGCGAAAGGTGCGTGCAGGAAATTCAGTGAAAATTTGTTGGAGAACTTGGAGGCACGATTCAGTGATAAGGGGGACGGGGTGGTTGTGTCTGCAATCTGCACAGTGTTTGATCCACTTGTGTTTGGTAAGAAAGGTGGTAATAATGAAAAGTTGGCCGAGAGTGTTGAGGAAGTTTGTTGAGAAATCAGGAGTGGGGCAGAGTGGTGGAGAGAAAGCTCATGAGGAGATTAGTACTTTCCATAGGATGGTAGTTAGTTCTTATTCACAGTCTTGTCATACTGTATATGATGTAGTGCAGATATCCTTCAGGTTGAAAGAAAGTGTGCCAATTGTCTGTGAGCTAGCTGTGATCTTGTTGACCATGCCAGTATCATATTTTGAGCGTGGGTTTAGTAGGCAGAACCTTATAAGACAAAACTTAGAAATAGGCTTAGTACTAGAAAACTGTATGATTTGATGTCGATAAGTTTAGATGGTCCAAGTGCAGATATGTTTGATTTCAAGAGAGCATTTGATAAGTGGGTAGAGAAGAAGCAGAGGCGAATCTTGAATGTATGGAAGTGAAGTTGTAGTGAAACATGCTGAATGAAAGTTGAAAATAATGCTGTATTATGTCAAATGACATGTATTTAATTTTATTTCTCATTTATCACAATGTGTCAAATCTTATCATGAATGATGTGTGACAAAAACAAGAAAATAAACATAATGATACCATCTTTTATTGTTCTTAGTAGATACACTGTACATGATGTATATTTTTTTTGTCAAAGCGCGCGCAAAAATATATTCAAATTTGAACAATTTTCGCGTGCGCTTTTACACAAAAAAAAAGTGGCGAATTTTCTCCAGTGGAAACCCTGCCCTTTTCAACTTAGAATTTTCCAATTTTGACTTGTAAGTCGTAAATTTTTTAAATTGTACTAGCTACACACCTGATGAGTAGATGCGCACAGTTTATTTTTATTTTTGATTCGACCTCGAGGTCATGAATTATCACCCCCTTTTCGACTTATAATTTTCCAATTTTGGTTTGCAAGTCGTAAAACTGTACTAACTACACACCTGACCTGAAATTTGGTATGTAGCTTCCTTATGATTAATCGATGCACAGCATTTATTTAGATTTTCGACAAGTTCATGATAATATTTTGTTATCATATTGTACATTTGTCTCTCAATAACTATATAGCTATGAATGTCAACGCCCTGCAGATTATTGCTATATTTTAGTGAAACGTTATTCCGCATAATTTAAACCGTTGACTGGTGTTGCGATATAGTAAACCTATTGCCTATAAAGCAAAAAATGTGCAGCTATAGCAAAGGGTATAACCAGGTATTGTGAACTATTTCAGTCTTTGTGAAGTTGTGTGCAGTGACAGTCCCACTCCAGGGTACAATCGACGGTCGGCGCCATCAACAATCAGTTTATTCGTGACTCGGTCCGGGATGTAGCAGTCATTGAAGTTCTTGGAAGGGTAAGTTGATTATACTAACAAATGCCCCACCCCTATCCTGTTCGTTTCAATTTACCAATGTAGACAGCAGAATAATATCGTTGATTTCAATGCAATTTCTTACCATAAAAGCACTTTTAGTCTCACCCACGAAAGTGGAAAACAAGACCTAGCCGTCGCAATTCCGTAGTCGAACAAAAAAACATTTTGGACGCAAGTAAAAAAAAAAATGTGCATATCTCTCGATCCGTTAGTCGGATCATTAGCAAACTTCATCACTAACTTCGTCACAGGTGACATTCACCTTCGTGTCAATAATTTTGGACATACGTCCTCACATTGATGGCTATTCACTGACCCAGTGTCATTGTGTGACCTTGACCTTCATATCAATAATTTTGGAATTTCTCGTATCTTGACCGACCTTGACCTGTGTGGTGATCGCCTTGTTTAGTGGGCGAGACACTTCCTGGCGTTCGCCTTGTTTTTGAAACGTCAGCGATCACCTTGTATTATCAAAGCTGCCAGCCAGGGGATTAGCTTAGTGATAGCAATTCACTTATGGCATATGTGGGCAGTCTGACGCTTGTAGCTGATTTCACCAAAATCACTAACTACATTTATCTTGCTAAGTGTACTTTGAGGGAGAAATTTTCAAATTATGCATAAATTAATTTCTTTATTTAATGATAATGGAATAAATACAGTATAATACATGTACTTCTGCATAATTTTAATAATCAAGTACAAATTTATTTGTTATATATGAAATAATGCATTTCAATACAAATAATAATTACTCCCAGTGCTAAGTGTAGATAAGTTTACTTAGCAATGTTGGTGAAATCGGCTACCAATCTTGATATGTGGCTGGAGGATTGAAGCTTATGTCATTTGTGTGACTGGAAGATTGACAGTCTGACTCCTGATCTTTATATGTGGCTGGAAGATTGAATCTGAATCTGATCTCTACATGTGGTTGGAGGATTGGGGTTTCTGGCAATTGTGGCCAGTCTGACTCCAGATCTCTATATATGCTGGAAAATTACGGCTTATGGTAATTGTGGCCAGTCTGACTTGATATATATGTGTGGCTGGAGGATTAGGGCTTATGGCATTTGGAGCCAGTTTGGCCCCCGAGTGACCGTGACTTTGTGTCTTCATACGTGTGGTGCTAGCGAAACCAATTACTATACCTAGACACACGTTATGGCCAAATATTATTAAAATCGATAAAGTGGTTCAGAAGTTATTTAAGAAAATGAAAGGTGTTACTAACAGGTATTATCGCTACATGCCTTTTGACAATGGCAAGGTCACTGAGGGTTCATGTTATTATTGTAAAGGCTGCCAGCGAGGGGATCTTGAAAAATGTGCATGTTGTAATCATAATGGTTACTCCTGGCAAAGAAATATAATATGTTGTTCTTGTGTATTTGCAGGAGTATTTGGTGCCGCTGAGGTGTGAACATAGTGTCAACCCTCAACTCCGCAGAAGACTGTTTCCCTTTGATGTCCTTGGGACGTGTGAAATAGGACAGGACTAATTGCCTGTTTAATTAATGGAGTTTATTGGGAAGTGGAAACTGGGACAGGAATACTTGCCAGTTTAATTAATGGAGTTTAACGGCATGTTAACAGCTATGGGAATTTTAGGCCAGGTTAACAGGGTCAAATCCCATATTTCACTTTCATCGATGGGGAGAAAGTCACTGAAATATATATATTCAGCTGTGAAATAAGAAAAAAACATGATCTGGTGCCAGGTTCTCGCCACACCAGTCACTTAGCCCCAGCTCCTAAAAGTAATGGGATTAGTATTAATCTTACTACTTTTTTGATGGGTATAACCTGATTCAACTCTAAAATAACAAGAAAGACAATCATGCACCTGAGGGTCAAACCATGGATATTGGGATTCCAGTATGGATGATTTGATCGAATGGTGTTTAATGGCCTGTCAACAGCTAAGGTCATTTTAGGCCAGGTTAAAGACTTGATGTGATGAAGCCCATCATGAGGGTAAATCCTAAAATCAGAAACTAAATATTTACAGATAAATTTATAACACAGCCCTGAAATTACATGTAGAATAACCTGACCTGGTGCCAGGTACTCGCCACACCAGTCACTTGAACCCAAAGGCAATAGGATTAGTACTAACATTATTACTTTTATAATGGTATAACTGGATTTAACTCTCATATATCAAAAGTGTACCTGCGGGTCAAACCAGGGATATCGGGATTCTGGTAAGGATGAAACCCATTGTTAAATGTACCCTTTGCATACTCCCAACCAACCACCAACAGTAAGGATGAACCCGTCGTTACATTTATTACCCTTCCATGCTCCCGACCAGCCGCCCACCAGATGAGATTTGAAACCGAACTACCATTCCTACATGACCTTGGCTGTTGCTGGGACATAAAACCCATTCTCTTTCACCACCCATGTGGCTTAAATGGCCAATGTCAATGCCAAGATTTGGCAAACACTAAATCATATTGACTTGAAACATCATATACTTATGTGTCATCATCTGTATTTTCATTCTATAGCCCGCCCATTATTCACCTGTGTTCAAGGTCAAATGAGGGATGGGTTGTGGTATAGGGGTTAGAACACCTGACTCCAATCCGGAGGTTGTGGGTTCAAACCTTACCTAGGGCATCCAAAAATACTTTCATAGTATTTCCTTCCCACTGGTCTGTCTGATGAGACTTTAAACTGTTGTCCCGTTTCTATATGACCTTAGCTGTTGCTGGGACGTTAACCCTTTCTGTTTCACTTTCACTGTTTGTTTTTTTGAAGGTCAAAAGACTAAGGAAAGTTGACATTCTTGACTTTCAAGTCAGAATTCTTGAGTTTCCAGTTGAAAGCTTCAATTTAATATTCTCGAGTTTCAAGTTGAGAACATGGAGTTTCGAGTTGCAAGACACTAATGTCATGTTGAGGACATAATTATGGGACCCCTGATCATCATATGATTCAAACAATTGCTTCGTAAAAATGATGGAATATATGTATAACATATATATAAACACTGCCTCCTTACTGTATCATATACGTACGACACATGGAGTGGCCAAGTCGGCCATTTTTGTGTGTGTGCCAGCCATCGGCTAGTTTCACCTCTTCCGGCATTTGACAAAGAACTGACAATGAGAAGTAGAACATATGATATAATGTGGCCAATCATACATAGAAAAGTCAGGACAACGGACTCGTATAAATTATACTACACCAAGATGTACTTCAAGTGAGATATTGGTGTACTTTTCAAAATGTACATAAACTAACGTGTACACTTTTCCTCGACTGTACTGTGATACATGTATATGTAAATACATATGGGCCAGATATACTTTCACCATATGAAGCTCCACTGCACTATTGTCATAGTCTCATAATAAAGAGTAAATGTAAATGTATTTACGAAGCAATTATCTTTGAATCAAACATGCTCAGGTATAGAACGGTTCCTCAACTTAATTATAGAAGTAAGTTTTTTATGTACATCATATACAATGCATGTCCCCTCACCCCAGCGATGAAAATTCACCTAACAACATTAGTGACCAGCATCCCCCCCCCCCCCCCGGCTATTGTCCATTGTCGCACTTGTCGCTATTCTGACAGTTGAGCATATGCTTATTACTGCTGTGCATAATGATTAAGATCTACACTTGCCACAAATGTCACAAGGCCGTCGTTTGATCAGGGCAGTTCTCATAGTTGTGTACTCGAAACAAGAATTCTGATGCAAACTTGAATATTGTAATTCTAAACATGCTAAACTTGAAGATGATCCCAAAGTCAGAACTGAATATGTACAAATATATATCCTCAGCTCACCAGAATAATTGAGCACCACTTCCTAAAAGTAAAAGGATTAGTACTAATATTCTTACTTTTATGATGGGTATCACCGGACTCCACAATCAAGTATCAAGAAATGTCAAAATAAAATGTACTCTATTTTTCATGAAAACTATTGGTTTATTACATTGTAAAGAAAATCTACTGTAAAAACGACATCACAAATTATCTAGCGTCGTTCTGAAATCGCGTGACCCCATACCCTGAAAGGGCAAATGGTTATGTCATGGCTTTTGTAAGCTTCTACAGAACAAAAGGGTAAATACTATCGTTACAAAGAAATAATGTAACATTCACTTTTTATCAACACAGATCACATATGTGGCTGTGACTGGAGAAATAGGGCTTATGGGTTTTTCGACCACTATAGCTCCAGATCAGACTGCACAGTCTGATCAGGATCTGCACTGTTCGCCATTCCGTGATTGATGTCATGCTTCTACCAAGCTATATATACCACCAGGCTATCAGAGTGTGCTATTGGATCAGGAGCTACACTGGTCACAAATCCCATAAGCCCCATTTCTCCAGTCACAGTCACATATAGCCACCAGCCAAGACAATGGACCTGACAATATGTCTTAGGGCTATGATATTACCTGTAACAAAATCCTGATTGTCCCACATGGAAAATGACCAGATTTAACAAATGTGGGACAATCAGGACTACACCTTGTAGGTAGAGGTCCACTTGGCAGTATAAAATCTAATTATTTTGCTGATGACAGTAATTCAAACAACGTAGGTCATGATCAGATCTATGCACTCACCATGCTGATTTCACATGTTCTAGGGTTCCTTTTCTCAGCTGGTAGCTCCTAATATTCCCAATAACCCACACTTTTCAATATCTGTATCATCGACGGCATTTATTGATGAAATTGTGAAGTTGTGAACAATGAGGAGCCTGATCAGATACAAGTAGTGTTATCTGATATCGTAATGGTTATCTGCATAATTAAAAAAAAAACGCACATGTAGATTTCAGATGAATCATGAAATCAGTCCGATTTTCGTGTATTTACGGATAATTTCTGAACTGTTCACAAAATATCTGTAACGGGTGCATTAAAGGCACTGGGTCTCGATCTGCATATAATGTGATGAAACAGATTAGGACAAAATAGGTTAATTTAGATCGTATTTCTGGAACCAAATTATGTGTCCAAGTCGTCTGTAAAAATTTGATATTTATACAAATAATAAGTGCATAATACAGAAAAATAACTAGAAAAATGTGTTTCATTGAACGGATGCCCCACATGCATGTATGTATCACTTTGATAGTAAACGAGGCAAAATTCTAAGTCGAAAATGGGGGAGATAATCCATGACCCGGGGGTCGAAAGAATCAAAATAAACTTTGTGCATCTACTTGTAAGAAAGCTACATACCAAGTTTCAGGTCTGTAGCTATTACTGTTTAAAAGGTTGGGGACGAACGCAATGGCAACACTAAATGTGCCCTCCACTGGATCTATCCGAGACACAATACCTTTAATGTGAGAGAGTTATCATATGTGCTACAGTGTGTAGGCTCAACATTACATGTACAATCATTTAAATGAGGAAAATAAAAGCAGCAGCAACTGTTATATTTTGTGACTCATTATATTCATGTACATGTATCTACATGTATTTAAGTATACTGGTTGTCATCAGTATAATGCTGAAAAAATTAATAGTTTTTGAGATGACATGTACTGAGAAAATGGATCTTCTGACCGTGTGATAGATGTAGTAGACCCAGATCACCAGTCGCAGTCGAGCAGTCTGATCCGGGTCGACACTGTTTGTTATAACTCTAGGTTAGCGCATTAAATTTAAATGAAATTTAAATAGTCAAAATTAAAGGTTACCTTGAACAAAGTAGCTCCAATATTTGCAAAACTACTTTTTCCAATCATAACCTTTCAGTAGCCAAATTCTGAAATATTAGTAGCCAAATCACTTACAGTAACACAATGGTTTCAGCAGCTACCAGTAGCACCAACCTGTTATTTAACAATGGAATGTCTAGCATACTTTTACACGGTGGGTATAGTACGTCACATGTACCTGCTAATGGATGTGATGCACTGAATCAGGTAAGAACATTTTAACGCAATTAAGCGCAGATACCCCGGAAAATTGATCAGCAACACCTGTCGATGTTCTAGTCCCCGTAGATTCAGCCATTTACGAGTTATTTCGAGAAAATCTACATATACATTTGGCTGGAATTAAGGAAAGATGGGATGCACTAGGGTGTACGATTCAAGTTTTCCCGACTGATTGGTGAATGTGCAATATTATTGCATGCGTGTTCGTGCATCTGTTTTCGTGGCTATAAACTGCCTTTTCTAACGATTTTGGGGCATATCGGAGTGCACCCATCAGTCCTTATTTCCAGCAAAAAGGGGGCAATGGCAGGTTTGCTTATCAATTTTCCGGGATAGCTGTGCTTAATCGCGAATGTAAAAAAAAAAAAAAGTATGGTCTGAATTGGAGGGTTTTTCCTACCTGATTCAGTGCACCCCATCCAAATAGCAGGTACCTGTGACAAACTATATCCACCGTGTTTGAACAAACATAGTCACATATACTGGTAGCCAATCTAACTGCACAAAGTCTGTAAACACTTGTAAAATAATTGTCCGTCGGCTGTTCTCTATCTGGCCAAGGGTCTTGTGTACATGTCTTCTCTTCTCCACCCTCCCTGCTGATTGTTGATATCAATCGATCTAGATCTTGCTCAGTGGACAATCCGGTGTTCTCATGGCCCAGTTCGAGTCCAATCTTGATGCATTGCTGTTTTCCTGAAGAAAAACAAACACATTTTTTATGTCGAAAATTGTTGATACGGTGACTGGTCAAGGTCAGTCGAAATACATTGCTATGGATGAAATTATGGTCATGGTTAAGGTTCTGACACCGGATGGATAGCTATCAATGTGAGAAGCTATTGATGAAGTTTGGTAATTATCCGCCTAACAGATCAAGAGATATGCGAAATTTGGACTTTGTCCAAAATTGGTTATGAAGATGACACCATAATTGTGACCACCGTCTCGCTTTCCAGTATCATGAGCTAGGTGCAGGCACCGTGGCGAGATCAACTGATCCTGAGAATAGTGCTGCAGTAGCCATTGCTTGTCGTAAAAGGCGACTAAACTGGCTTAACGATTGGGTTCATACTTTCCGGAACCCACTATACCGGATTTGGCCCTCATGTACAAAAATGTACATGAGGGCCAAATCCGGTATAGTGGGTTCCGGAAAGTATGAACCCAATCGTTAAGCCAGTTTAGTCGCCTTTTAGTCGGCAGTTTAGTCGGCTTTCTTGTATGTGAGAGTTGAGTCGGGCTATGCCCCATATATAAAAGTAAGATTAGCGCTAATCCTATTACTTTTAGGGGATGGGATAAATGATGCTGGTGTGGCGAGGGCCTGGCACCAGATCAGGTTGTTCTAATATCAGGACTGAATATATATTTTGATTGTAAATATTGAGTTCTGAAGTTGGGATTTACCCCCCTCGGACAGGTGGATACGGGACACGACCCCGTTGACCCGTCTGCGTGTAGACTCCCTGAGGCTTGTACCTCTATGTCAGAAAAGCGGACGTTAAACTTAAAAGAAAGGAAAGAAAAGAAAGGAGCTAGGATGGTCGCAATTTGGCTACTCAAATGGCCATTTGGCTACCAATATTTCAGAAATCATTCAAATGGCCATTTTTGCTACTGATATGTCAGAAATTATTCGAAATTGTACTCTTATAAATAGTGGAGCTAATATCAAATAGTATTGTTTATTTTAGTATTTTACTGTGACAGTTAATTTCGGCTACTAATTTTAAATTTTACCGCCAATCTAGTATGAGTGAGACAAAAGATATTGATGAAGTTTGGCATATATCCAACAAACGTATCCGGATATATGCGAAATTGGGACGTACGTCCAAGTTTTGAAGGATGTGACATATTTTGAGAAAAGTAGATCAGTGTCACCCAAAGGACCCAGGATGGTTTCTATCAATGTAAGGAAGCTACTGATGAAGTTTGGCGAACATCCAACTATTTGGACCTACAATGGACATATGTCCAAAATGTTGGACGACGACGACTGATATGCGATTTCTATGTTCCACTATCGTGGGTGAGACCAAACAAGTAGGTCATGGTCACTTGAATGACCCAGGGTGGTTAGGTATCAATGTAAGGAAGCAACTGATACAGTTTGGCGAACATCCGACTAACACATCAGGAGATGTATACAATTTTGACGGATGTGACTTGCATTTCGCGAAAGTAGGTCAATGTCACCTAAATTACACAGAGTGGTTATATATCAATCAGTGATCCAGATAGGCAGCGCATTTGCTTAAATAACCAATTAAAATTGCCCAAAACCCATTGAAATCGGAAGTAGCGAGTATCGAAAAGTCTGGTACATGTATCATGCTGCAGAAAACAATAAACAGACCACAAATATAGCATATTTTTCTTATTCTTGCTGTCTGTTGATGTGTAAACAGTAGTGTGATTTTATTTTACCCAATTAAAATTTTGAAATACCCAATTGCTTCAGAAATGATTGAGTGAAAATACTCAATTACTAATTCCTTATCTGGAGCCCTAATCAATGTAAGGAAGCTATTGATGACGGTTGGCGAACATCCGATTTGGTGGCCCATACATGCACATTGTATATACATCCTATGAACGTGGTGGGTCCTGTTCCATCGCCCGGGAATCGCTATTTAGTACCTCAGGTAAATTGCCAATTAATTAACAACACAAAATATCATAAACAATTACATCAACAGATATGCATCGAACTATCTGATTACGTCACCAGATTACAAAATACAAGTAATTAACACCAAAGACTTTTGTTTCAAACATATATGTGACTGGAGAAATGGGGCTTATGGGTTTTGCGACCAATGTATATCCAGATCAGCATGTGCATCCAGAGTCTGATCAGGATCTGGACTGTTTATCATTCCATTAATGAAACACCCGTCATGCGTCTAACAAGCAGAGTTCATTCAACTACCATTTTGAAATACCGGATATATATCCCGAGACATCTGGAAGTCTTATAAAGAAACGAGCGAGTGCGGAGCACAAGTTTCTTTGTCGGATTTACATATATCAAGGGAAATAAAGCTGGTATTTCAAAATGATAGTGTATATTACATGCTTTTCGAAAAATGTGAAATTTGCTCTTAGACCAGCTTATAACATCAAAATTGACAATTTTGACGTTAGATGTAGTGTATGAATTGTTTCTTTGCCGGAAATGACGTTTCGCTATATATAATGTCTAGGAGGAAATATTTCCTTCAAGGAAATAAATGCTACCAGAAATATGGTAAATCACTGGGCAGCATGTAATATATATCTCTATCAGGCTACACGAGTGTTCTATTTGATCAGGTGCTACACTGGCCACAAATCGACTAAGTCCCATTTCTCCAGTCACAGCTACATATGTACGTCATGATATGAGTAGATTGCTAATGCTAAATAAATGAATAACCAACACAAATTGAAAGGGGGAACAAGGGAGCTGTATTAACTAACTACGCTCCAACTAAAATGCATGCGCGCACAAAACATGTAAATAACCGTAAGAATAATTAATTCGTCGTTATAAGTCATACCAATTATGACGTAATAATACATAAGCGCATTCAACCAATAAACCATTGCGTAAGATGAAATAAGTTATGCATAGCTTAATATTGAGCAGTGTATGCAGAAATACTTCTCCTGACACAGCAACAATAACAAAAACACGTTAGTCAACAAAGCTCCCAAGTATGCAATTCATTAATGGGGTGGGAAAGAAAACACCGCTAACAGACGCGCTTACGACATAGAAGTGCCAGACCCCGGCCGGGCGAGCGTGGCATCGGCGTTCCCGCCGAGGTCAAAAGTGCAGCCGTAAATACCAGCGTATTGGTCATTCCTTTAAATACAATTAAACGTTAATTCAACTTAAATTAATAACCAACACAAATTAAAAGGGGGAACAAGGGAGCTTTATTAACTAACTACGCTCCAACTAAAATGCATGCGCGCACAAAACATGTAAACATTGGATTTCCAACCGCCAATGGTTTGTATACTGTCTGCGCTCAGTCCTATTGAGTAACACCAAGTGGCCCCTCCCCGCCGGAACGAGTGTGTGGCGTAATCATCACCAGGAAGCCCACTGGCTCGCAGACAAGCTTTGACACGCTTGACAAAGCAATATTGTGTTAGCGGTTTGAAACTCCTGCCCTCTTTGTAGACGAACGCAGGTCCCTCCGGGTTTGTGCCACGTGTAAGTGCCATGGAATTGAAAACGGCCTTGACCGGACACAGGTTGTTTCGATCCAATCGCGGCAGTGGTACGTCGAATGTTTGCTCTCGAAATTGCAGCACTTTACTCCAGCGAATACGCAATAAGATGCCCCATGGGGAGATACAACACATCCTGCCGGCGCAGTTGCCTTGTGCTATCAAACCGCGATAATGAATCCACGAGAACATTGCTTTTGCGTAATAGGCCGTAGAACATGATTAGGCACACTGACCACACACTTGCATCTAGTGACACAGATACGCGAAGATTCCGCAGAATAGCTCGTAGTATATCTGGGGTAATAACAATTTTCCTCGTAACGGTGTCGCCCAGATGGCAGCGTATCCCCTTCAACACATTATCAACTTGCAAATGTTTATCCAGTGGGTTTGGTAGCCCCCTTTCTAGATGTAGCAACCGCACGATATTGACATATTGCTTTATGGAACTGAATTTGAACTTCCGGGCCAAGAATGTTACGTAGCGACAAATCGTAGATGTGGACGCGGGAACTGGTGCATAACCCATTTCACGACAGAAAGACAGATAGCTTGATCTATGTGTCCGATACGCCTTCTTGGTATTGTCAGAAAAAGCCTGACCTAAATACGCCCGGACTGCTGTTCGACCAGACTGGTTCCTGCAAATACAAATAACCAGTGTCACGCATGGCATCAGTCAACCTTGCAAGCCCGTTTCTTTCATGTAGCCGTGAAACAGCGTCCGCCAGGACGTTGTATACTCCCGGGTAATAAACGGCTTCGATTCGGAAATTGTACACGGCAGACAACCAAAATACACGTCTTAGTGAGTCCATTACAACCATGTTTTTACTACACCCATTGTTAATTATGTGGCATGCAGCCTTATTGTCCGTATGTACATAAACCTTCTTATTTGCCCATAGATGACCCCAACGCTGAGCTGCCGGCTCAAGCGCTAATACTTCTAGATAGTTGATCGGCAATGATATGATGGTGTCGCCTATCCACGGAGTGTACGCTATATCACCATTGTAAAAGGCACCTCCAGCTGTCTTGCATGCATCAATACTCACTGGGGATGCTGGTCTATTGTCTACCATAGGCATAGTGCCATTGAATATTGGCATAAATTGAATCCACCACCATGCGTCTTTCTTTATGTCTACGGTAACGATAGTTCGATGCCACTGTGATTTTAATGTATTCGCTCTCTCGAGTAGTCTGCGCATGTGATATCTACCGCCATAAACACATTGGGTAATCCAGTTCAATTTACCTGCCAGGCTTTGTATCTGCTGTTTCGTAACCTTTTTGCTTATCAGGAATTTCTTAAGTATGTTTCTATTTCATTCATTTTGAATTAGGTATACTGGTTGTCATGTGGCGGGAATCTAATAATATGCCCAAAAACGTAATATGTTGACACGGACCGCCCACTTTATTGTAATTTATGTGATATCCAAGTTCTCTCACGAGAGATAAAAGTACATTCAATGTGCGCAGACATTCGTCATATGTAGAACATACTACCAGAAAGTCATCCAAGTAACACACCATTGTTTTGTAACCACGCGCTTACATGATGGCGCGGACAGCTTGAGTAAGACGATTGAATATAAACGGTGAGCGTGATGCGCCAAACGGAAGACGTTCGTCTACGATGTATGTATCACTTGTATGTCCACTAAAACGCCATTTAAGTCCCATTGCGGAACATTTTTGATGGATGTATTTTCACGCTTCTGTATGCCTGTGATAAGTCAACTTTCGCGTAATAGCAATTAGTAGTGGTGAGGTCAACAGCATCCTGCACGCATTGATATTTAAAAGTTGTTTTCGGCGCATTGTCATTCAACGCCTTTCCTAACGGCCGATTAGCATCATGAATTATACGGACTGCATTAAAATCCTTCGACTTTGGAATAGCCCCCAATGCTGATACTATAGTTGGTTTGGAATCAACAATCTTATACCGGCATTTGTTTATTTCTGTGCGGATTTGTAATTCCACACGCGCGCGCATATCTTTATTTGTCGCCGACGTATAGTTGTCTACCTCCACGCTTTCAGTCACGGATTCTGGATCTACAATGTCGAAGCCACTTCTAATGCCAGATAGAATAAAATCACGATGCTCGTAGTCTTCATGAAGGTTTGTTTCCCATGAACTATAATCGAGGGATGATTTGTCGGTTCATTGGATGTGCTTAGGCTGCTCGCTGCCCACACTCTCCCGTGGGATACCTCTCGTGTGTTTATATTTGCAGCTGCTCCGAAGGGACACGCTCCTTTTGCCTTGAATATTCGGCAATCCTCGGAGGACATCCGCGTTGGTGTCTCGCCTGGCTGAGTATGCTGCTGGCGTGGACGCTTGGGCACAAGGAGTTGCAGTTCCATGTGTGGAGAAAAAGTGTCCCACTTGAAACCGTGCTCCACTTGCATCTCTCGGTAAGAGTTGTCGAAATTGAGCACGCTGCTCCACTCATATTTCTCTGCAAATTCAAAAATCTTGGTGGTGTATGCCAGATAATATTGAATGTCCTGTGTTACTAATTGACCGTTAGCGAGTAGGTTGTTCAAAAGCCTCATGTTGGTCGCCCCCCCCCCCCCCCCCCCCCACTCCTCGATGTAAATGCCAAGGTATGGGTGCTCGTCGTCCGTTTTCAGCACTATGGTTTCCGTGGATATAGCTCCGGACCTGATCACGAACTCCTTACGAAGAGTCTGACGACGACGCTTGCACTTCTCCGTGATGAACTGGGTAATGTGTACTGCTTTAGAAGCGGACGCCTTCATCGTTAGGATAGTACGAGGGTCCATGTATCCGCCGGCACCATAGTCGGTAGCATGCGATCCAGTATGTTGTGATGTACCCGTGGTATTGTATGACGCTAGGAGAGAGTCTAATGTCTTACCTGCGACATTTAGCGACATTTAGCGTATCACTCATCACATGGACGGCACTGGTAGTGGCGTCAGGTTCATTCGTCCATTTCGCAATGTCTCGTGCCAGCAATTTTGCACTCCCCAGCGGGATCCCCAGTGCCCGTAAGTCCGACTCGCTGATCAGGCTCAATGTTTCTTTACTGCACAATTCTTCATTTCTCAGGATGGTTGTCACTTTCCTAGGTAAGTTCAATGCCTGTGACCACGTATCGAACACGAAATCCTCGTTCTTCACTTCTTCTTCCTCCGAAGCCATAATCCTACATGTATATGTATACGCACAATAACAATCCGCTCTAGCAAAGAAAACACAGCTAACAGACGCGCTGACGACATAGAAGTGCCAGACCCCGGCCGGGCGAGCGTGGCATCAGCGTTCCCGCCGAGGTCAAAAGTGCAGCCGTAAATACCAGCGTATTGGTCATTCCTTTAAATACAATTAAAAGTTAATTCAACTTCTCTGTTAGCTGGCCAACTAACATCTATTTAACCCTTTCAACACTACCTGTATAGTGGTATTGCCAAATGGTGTAGATCCAAATGAGCCGGCTCGTGACGAGCCGTCTCATCAGAATCTGCACTTGTTACAAATAATTTTCTTATTTACAACAAAATTATCCCCTTTCTAAAAATGGACTAGTCTGAAAAACATATTGTGGCGATTGGATTGGTCCGGAAATCAACATATAAAAATCTATCACGAGCTGGCTCATCAGGATCTGCACTTTTTCCAAATAATTTTTGACAACAAAAATATCCCCTTTTCATAAATGGACTAGTTTGAAAACAATTTTATGGCAATTGGATTGGTCCAAAAATCCATTCCAATTTCCAGTTACTTATGGGTGAAAGAATTAAATTATAACATTCATTTTATTAGTCCGTTTGTCTTTAATGTCTTTAATTCCTTGGATTTGCTTCATATTTCACACACGCATTGCTCCAAGGGTCCTCTACTGCGCTGTGGCAAATCCACGTCCGTGCCGCCCCTTCTAAGCCCATGGTCAAGGTCACATACTTTGTGCATCTCGAAACCTTAACGCTCAGTCGCTCGGGTAAATAATGGCCTATATTTTCTGTTTCCTTGCCTGGATTTGCTTCATATCTCACACACGCATTTTTCTCCCTCGGTATAATGCCTACATCATGCCAGACAAATTCCATGTGATTTGGAGCAAAAATGAGCACTGCAAGATTATTTGTTTGTGCAATTTAAAGCATTTTTTAAAAATAGGCGATTCCCGTCAGGTCCGGACCCCCTGCTGCTAAGGCTTTTAAATTAAAGCGAAATTCAATGTAATTGACGAAAGGTGCGAATATGTCTGGTACGTACGAGTTCCCCTACAACGCGAAAATGTCCGCAGGAAACGAATATGTCCGCAGTGATATTAGCGGTCGTCTCAAGGTGTTCGCTGAATTTGCGAGATATAAATTATGTAGCTATATAGTTCTGAGTTCATCCATGTATGCTCAGAACAGTAGCGGCTGGCCTCAATACTTGTTTAATTATTATTATTAAAACTGAACAACATAATTATGTGACAAGGAGCCTTCATTATGTGGAACACACATTCACTCCATGACCAGCGATGTACAGTTCATAAAGGGGAGCAACAGGTTTTTATTTTATGTATGTGTAACATACACAAAACAATAAAGCGCCACCTACAACTATTCCACAATAACCAATGTTTAAAGCAAATGACATGCTCACCAGGAAAACATTCACACTAAAGTATTGTACATGACAACAACAACCGTTCCGCCTGAGAACGGTCAGTGAACAAAACAAAATATAGTGAAAGTACTGTTATGAAGTTCTGATAACTCATTAAATTCAACTCATACTACTTTGATGAATGATGTGTGGTGTGCCATTTGGTGTACTCGATCGTTTTAATTAAATTATCGAAACAATGCTATCGCAGTATTGTGCCTGTAGAGAGATAGAGTTGAAAAATAAGCGCCTGAATTACAGACATACAACAACAACAAGCTCTCGCGGATCAGGTGTTGTCATTGGCTAGGGACTGATTAACGGTAACCATGGTAACACAGTGCAACACTTATGGTAGCAGCATTATAATGCAGCGCTATCTACATAGATGAATATTCATCTCCATATTTATGTAAGATGGGTTTCTTTTATTTTGTTATTCATAATTATTTTAGTTTTAAATATCTCCTAATTATAGACGACCTTGTGCCTCTGCACATTTAAGTGGATAAACTACAAATATCTTATATTGAGTTTTAATGTAAATGAAACGGGGATAGTTGGTTGCATATACGTGATGGAAAATGCTACATACGATACTGGGATCTTAAATATATATATCTTAACATCGTAGACTCATACTTATCATGAAGCCTGGATGGCGGTGAATGGTTACTAGTGACAATTGCTTGCACTGTGACATACGTCGTATTTTAATCTTAATGGGGTTAATGGGTCGGATATGTGCGGTGGAATATGTGATATTCAAGGATCTAGAATACCTTGTGGTGCTTTTTATCAATATTTTAACACTACGATATTATACACTTTACATAGTAAAGCCTGGAACACTGTGAATATGTACAAGTGACTAACGACTGCAATGTAACATACATTGTATTTTATTCTTAAACTAAATATCTTAATTGCTTTTAACTGTTCATTCCTTTAAGACTATAGGCACACAGAGGCTAGGTATCTAAATTGTAGTGGTTAATTGATAAATAAACAAGATAAAATGCTGTAGTAACAAATGTGGGACCAGTGACTGCAACATCGAACTTTCCAATATATATGGAGCGACCAAAGGATACATCCGCTGAAAGAATCAATCGTCTCCTCCACGGAAACCAGCTCACCCACCACTACAAGCTACATGATGATACCTACAAGCTACATGATGATACCTACTATCGGCCTACAGTTCTACAGATATGAGAAATTAAATATTTTAAATGTAAAAAGTTGTGATAAAACTCATAGCCAGTGCCAATGTGTGTATATATGTACAGTTGTTTAGAATTACGTGCACAATATCTTACAAACTTTAAATATATTCTTAATACGTTTTTAATACTTTTAAGACCACAACTACATGACATTGTACAACGTATTTTAATACGGTGCCACGAAAAATCAGCGCGGGAAGCTCAACAACAACAACAACAACAAGACAGCCACTTTTCGGACTCGTCACGTGCGAGTCATGTGATCAGTTTGTTCGACATGGAGGAAGATCCTTTGCTTGACGGAGAAACTGGAATTAAAGAAGAAGAAGATGTAGGTGATTCCATATATCCACAGCGGACCAGTGAAGTGAATCACATCGTTGTTAACGATGGACATGGGAAGGTTAAGGTAAATTATAATTGCTCACATACTCGAAAACAAACCCTTTACACTGCAGGCGCGGATCCAGGATTTCGTTAGGGTTGGGGGGGAGGGGGTGGGGGGGGGGGGGGGGGAACTAACTTGGTAGGGGGTGGGGGGTCGGGGGGCCATTTCCCCCCCCGAATTTAATTTTTTTTGGAAATCTACATCGAAATTTCCTGCGTTCATGGCGCATTTTGAAGCAAAAAAAATTCACAAGGCGAACGTAGAAACGTGCCTTGTAACTTGTAAAAAATCTTTACTCGGCGAATTTTAAGGGTGGCGCGCGCCGGGTCCGCCCCCCCATGAATCCGCCCATGCACTGTATAATGGAATTGGAAGAAAACTGAGGCTAGACTGATAGGCAAAAGGCTGTAATTCATGGTAATTGCATGTCCATTGACGATAACAGCAACTTGCATTATACAATAAATGGGCAACACAAAAAGTCCTATGACAAGGTACATAACTGCTGGTACCCGCAACAAGGCTGAAAATAGACCATACAGGGGTCATGCCAGTTATCCGGGACAATCAGTTTATCGGACAAATAATGAAAATACCTGTTATGATTAAACGCATTCATTTGATCCAATTTTGCAACAAACACATCTAAGTCACTCAGTTGCTTGCTGTTTCCATGCCAGTGTGAATAATATATCGCCAAGTTAAACATTTTAGTAAAATATTTGCTGAAAAAATTCCTCGACTCTCCACAAGTTGTTTACAACATCAATAGTCGCACGGGGGCTTCCAATCGAGTGAGCCCATTACGTCATTTCCGAGTTTTTCTATAAATACAATAAATTTTATAAATACGACACGAAGCGAATGGTGATTGTTTTTTTCTGCAGAACTACACAATGCTGTTTACACACATGATTTTAAGGTGAATACAAGTTATAAGACGATTATACATTTGTCCGGATAACTGATTGTCGATGTTAATTTTGGGGCAATCTTACGACTGATGATCTGACCCAATTTTAAGTGAGAAAGATGGCACATTTTGCTAATAGTTCACATGCGTTGAGAACGCAAACTTGAACCGACGATTGTTCTGTGAATATTTTATGCCCGTAGCTGCTATTTTAAGAAAAATATCGTTAAAAAACTGCCATTTTTATCCGATAATCTGAAGGATCCCTGTATGGTACTGGTAATCCAATCTGAAAGATGCAGCTGCCTGATGGCAACCAAATACCACAGAGAACTACCAATACTATGCATCAACATATAAACTATTGTTAAATATGCTCATGAAACAACCTTGATAAGCAAAATAGCAGTGATATACCAAATGACCAACCAACGGACGGTACGGGAGTAGATTGCATGAGTTACTCAACTTACTGTTCGCAACTATGGTCCATAGGTCCTTGACCTGCATATTTTAACGTCGGACCATTTCATTTTACAAGCTTAGCAACAAGTCCACTGGACCTGTAATAAAACTGAAATTGCAATTATCGTTAACGTACAAATTTAAAAACTGCACTTGCTATACTATTAAAGTGTGTGATAGGCAACCAGCAAAGTTCACTGTAATAATATTTAACGGGTTGCGCTGTTTCAGTGTTACTGTAACGAAGATACTTTATGGTGACACAGTCTACTTTTTTGACATGGTGTGAGGAGTCCTTTTGTATGAAGCAGGCCCATTTTTCTACTGTTTTAATTCTAGCCGATTATCCTTTTGAACCTTCCATTATGTTCCTCGGACTGCTCACATTTTTATTTTTGTCGAGCCCACTTGCGGAAAGTAAGACATATTAATCACAATGATGTCAGTGTGTCCGTCCGTCCGAAATCTGCGTTAAAGTTTTTAAATACCTTATAGCTCTGCAGTCTTAAGTCACATTGACTTGAAATTTCATATCAGGTGCGGATACAGAAATAATTGCAGGGGGGGTGGGGGGGGGTCTGTAATTACAAATCCGCATAGCCGACCTCCGCGAGCGCAATGCGCATCGTAAAGTCGGGGAGGGGGGGGTGGTCATTTTTAAATGGCCAGATCGCCGCAGATGCGATTTCCTGACACCTAGGCCACGAAAAAAGTCTTCCAACTATTCGAGTATTGTTGACCTCCGGACCCCCTGGACCATCCCCTGTATCCGCGCCTGCATATGATTATTAGTCATAATCAATATATTCATGCTGTATCCCACTCATGCTGCCCCTGTGCCCAAGGTCAAATGACTTAGAAGTTTGAATGAGTTAAAGTTTCCACGTACCTACTATCTCCAGGTGCGGATTCAGGATTTCGGGTTAGGGGTGGGGTGCGTAACTATTATGCAATACTTCACTATATTATCGAATATAGTCAAGTATTGCAAAATAGTCGACCGAGCGGAGTTCAGGGGCATTCCCCCGGAAATTATTTTAAATCTACATCGCATTTCCTGCATTCTGGCGCATTTTGGAGCAAAACTATTGACACTGTCACAGTATGTTTAGACATGATTTTTTATTGAAAATGTTTAAATTTTGAAACAATAAGAAAACGACGGAAAAATGAGTGGAATACATGGCACTTGTCATGAAATGTGCCTTGTAACTTATAAAAAAATCTTTACTCGGCGAATTTTAGGGGGGGGGCGCGCGCTGGGTCCGCCCCCCCTGAATCCGCCCATGATCTCTGTATCCGTACATCAGATTTGCTTGAAACTTTGTATGCTTATTGAGCATCATCCATATATTCATTCTGTGTGCCACTCATGCGGTCCATGTGCCCAAGGTCAAATGACTTAGAAGTTTGCGTTATTATAAAATCTGCATTAAAGTTTTTACATACATGTATCTTATATCGCCACAATCGTTACTCCAATTTACTTTAAACTTCCAATACTTCCTTTTCATCATCCATATTTTCATTATCCATATTTTCATTCTATAGCCTGCCCATGTGGTGCACATCCCTAAGGACAAGGTCAAATGACTTTGAAATTAGTGTTAAAGTTTTTACATACCTTAAATTATGTCTCCACAACACTTCCTCCGAATTTACTTCAAATAATTTTTTATTATCATCCATATTTTCATTCTATAGTCCACCTATGCGGCCCAAATGCCCAAGATCAAGGTCAAATGACTTTAACATTTGCGTTAAAGCTTTTACATACCCAATATCTCCACAACCCTTAATTCAAACTTCAACTAAATACACGTACTCCGAGACCATCAAATGCCTCGGCAGGCTCGACATGTGGGCTGTGGCCATCAGGGGGCCGTTTCACTAAAATTTGTACAACTAACATATTCGTGAGTGCAAATTTACGTCACGTTGGCTCTCACGACAAAAAATTAAGATAGCAGTGTAAGGGTTACCGGTGTAACAGGCCACTTTCCCTCCCAGTCAGAAATCCCCCCCGGGGGGAGTTTTGACCATTCCAAAAGCCCCGCGGGGGGATTTTTTAACTAGTCAACTCGTCCCCCCCCCCCCCAGTCAGTAAATCCCCCCCCTTCCCCCCCCCCCCCCCCCCCCCCCCCCCCGCCAACCCGATTTATTTTTCAAGAATGTTAGTAAGAAAAAAAACCCTAAGACATAGGGTAATAGTGATTGAATTCAGATGTAGGGGTTGGGGGACATGGGCCGGTTGGGTTAATACTTATTGTGCAGCTGATTAGAGGTGGGGGGGGGGAGTTTGTTTCCGGAGGGCCAAAGGCCCAAAGTACTGTGCAGCTGTACCCCCCCCCCAATTACTTATTTGCAGCTGATTTGTATTCAATGTGACAAGTTCAGATGGGGGGGGGGTTTGAGCTGACTTATTGTGCAGCTGATTTGTGTGTGTGGTAACCAGTTGAGAGGGGGGGGGGGGGAATATGGGCCGGCCCACCCAAAGACCCCCCGCCCCCCCCCCCACAATTACTTATCTTTCAGCTGATTTGTATTCAATTTTGACAAGTTCGATGAGGGGGGGGGGGGAGGGGGGTGGGGGAGTTTGGGCCGGCCCAAAGTCCCCCCCCCCCCACCTAAAACTTATTGTGCAGCTGATTTGTGTGCGTGGTAACCAGTTCAGAGGGGGGGGGGATATGGACCGGCCCAAAGTCCCCCCCCCCAATTACTTATCTTGCAGCTGATTTGTATTCAATGTGACAAGTTCAGATGGCCTGGGGGAGTTTTGGCCGGCCCAAAGTCCCCCCCCCCCCCAATTACTTATCTTGTAGCTGATTTGTATTCAATGTGACAAAGTTCAGATGGGGGGGGGGGTGGGGGGAGTTTAGTGGGCCGCCCAAACCCCCCCCCCTCCCCCTCCCCCCCCCCCCCCCCCACCACTTAATAATTATTGTGCAGCTGACTTGTGTGCATGGTAATGAGTCGAGAGGGAGGAATATGAGCTGGCCGAATGTCCCCTGCCCCTAATACTTATTGTGCAGGTGAGTTGTGTACATCGTAAAAAGTTGAGAGGGTGGGGAGGAATATGGGCCAACCCAAAGCCCCCCCCCACCTAATACTTATTGTGCAACTGATTTGTGTGCGTGGTAACGAGTTTGAGAGGGGGGGGGGGGGGGACTTTGGACCGCCACCCCACCCCTCTGAACTCATCACCATGAATACAAAACATGCACACACATATCAGCGGCAAGATAATTATTAGGTGGGGTGGGGGGAGGACTTTGAATAATAATACAATATTCCCCCCCTCCCCCCCTCTGAACTCGTTACCATAAATACAATAATAAGAAGTACAGGGGGAGGGGGGGGGAGACTTCGGGCCGACTTTGGGATTGTCCCATATCCACCCCTCTAAAAACTTGTAACCGGGCCGGCCCCATAATCACACCCCCCCCCCCTGTCGACATGCACACACATCAGCGCAAGATAATTATTAGTGGTGTGGGGGAAGGACTTTGAATAATAATTCAATAATCCACCCCCACTCTAACGGTCACCATAAATACAAATCAGATGCAATATAAGTAGTGGGGGGGACTTTGTTTGGGCCAGCCCATAATCCCCCCCACCTAAACTCGTCAACATGCACACAAATCATTTGCAAGTATTAGGTGTAGTGTGGGGGGGGGGACTTTGGGATGGTCCATATCCCCCCCCCTCAAAAACTTGTAACCATAAATACAAATCAGATGCAAGATAAGTAGTACAGGGGGTGGGGGGACTTTGGGCCGGCCCTTAATCCCCCCACCCGCCTGTCGACATGCACACCCTCAGCGGCATAATTATTAGGTGGGGTGGGGGTGGACTTTGAATAATAATACAATAATCCACCCCACCCCTCTGAACTCGTCACCATAAATACAAATCAGATGCAAGTAAAGTTAGTGGGGGGGAAGGGAGTTTTGGGCCAGCCCATTATCTCCCCCTCAACTCGTCAACATGCACACAAATCAGCTGCAAGTATTAGGTGAGGGTGGGGGGGAGACTTTGGGATGGTCCATACCCACCCTCAAAACTTGTAACCATAAATACAAATCAGATAAGTAGTACAGTGAGGGGGGGGGGGACTTTTGGCCGGCCCATAAACCCCCCCCCCCCCCACCCACTCTCAATTCGTCAACATGCACACACATCAGCGGCAGACAATTATTAGGTGGGGTGGGTGGAGGCTTTGAAATAATAATACAATAATCCACCCCTCCCCCCTCTGAACTCATCACCATCAATACATAATAAGTAGTACAAAGGGGGGGGGGGGAGGGGGGGGGTGGGGGGGGGACTTTGGGCCGGCCCATAATCCCCCCCCCCACTTTGAACTCTAAAATATATATATATATGTATTTATGACATATTGACCATAAATACTACACTGTTAACTTGTGTCTCAATTTTTTCTTCCTTATTTCGTTCGAAAAAACAAATCCCGGAACACCCCCTCCAGATCCGCCCCTGAAATATATTGCATCAGTGACTGTGTTACAACATCAATAATAACCTACATGTACCCAAGTGTATTTGGCTTGGCCGGTCAATTGTTGGTTGTATATAGAGAATAGTAGGTTAGTGCCGTGAATGGGAAAAAATATCTGGCAAGGCTCAAGAATTTCTTTATTTCTCATCAGAAGTATATGTTGTGACCACTCATTTGAACCATCTCGCCGAGACGGTTCAAATGAGTGGTCACAACATACACTTTGGTTCAGAAATAAGGAAAATAGATAGAGAATAGTAGGTTAGTGCCGTGAATGGGAAAAAATCAGTGACTGTGTTACAACATCAATAATAACCTACATGTACCCAGGTGTATTTGGCTTGGCCAGTCAATTGTTGGTTGTTATATATACATGAAACACCTTTCTAAACAATGTACCGGTACATGTACTTAGCAATTCAAATGCTTCCGGGTATGCTGAATATATCTACATTTTTTTTTTAATGCACTGGGTGCATTTGAATTGTTTTCTACAGTGTTTTGTGTAAATATAAGTATTAAAACCATGGGCTTTAGCGTTTACTGGGGTGTACAATACATTATAGGTACATTTGGTCGGAGGATTCCACGCACTTTAAACAGACCAAATGTATTGTACACCCCAGTAAACCAAACAGCCCATGGTTTTATTCCTTAAGTGCATCAGAGCTCCAGATAAGCTGCGTATTTGCGTAAATACCCAATTAAAATTGCCAAAAACCCAATTGAAATCAGAAGTAGCGAGTATCAAAAAGCAATAACAAATTTGTGGTACCTACAGAAAACAATAAACAGACCACAAATTACGCATATTTTTCTTATTTTCCATGAAAACACATCTTGGTATTTCATTAGAATTGTCTCCAAGGAGACAATTCTAATGAAATACCAAAACATGTTTTCATTTCAAAGCAAACTATTCAATAATTGCTGTCTGTTGATTTGTAAACAGTAGTGTGCTTTTATTTTACCCAATTAAAATATTGAAAAACCCAATTGCTTCAGATATGATGGAGTGAAAATACTCAATTCTTTAATTCCTTATCTGGAGCCCTGGTACATGACATAATTATTCTTCTTTCAGGACTTCACGGGTCATCTGGCATTGGCCATCGCAGCATGCACGATCGGCGCATCATTTCAGTATGGCTACAACATTGGTATCGTGAACCCGCCGGAAGACGTGAGTATCAACCCATACCAGGCAGAGGCGATCTGTAGCTACATGAGCTGCCTGCGATAGTTATCTATCCTTGTGGAGAGATAGCGTAGCGGGGTAGCAATTATATAAGGCGATCTGCATGTTGATAGGATAGTGTATTATACCTGCCTGCGATAGTTATTATAGGAATGAATGGCCTTTTTGTGGAATTTATCGTGGTATAAACTTGGAAAAGTCGCGGGAATACTGGACGAAGGCCGGAAGGCTTCGTCCAGTATTCCCGCGACTTTTCCAAGTCGATCGGTAGCTACATGTACATGAGTTGCCTGCGATAGTTATCTATCCTTGTGGAGAGATAGCGTAGCGGGGTGGGTTTGGGTAGCAATTATAAGGCGATCTGCATGTTGATAGGATAGTGTATTATACCTGCCTGCATAGTTATTATAGGAATGAATGGCCTTTTTGTGGAATGAATGTATCGGGGTATAAACTTGGAAAAGTCGCGGGAATACTGGACGAAGGCCCGGAAGGCCTCGTCCAGTATTCCCGCGACTTTTCCAAGTTTATATCCCCGATAAAGTCCACAAAAAGGCCATTCATTTCTTATAATTCCAGCATTTGAAATAAATTCATCAAGAAAATGTGTTTATTTTCCGTTTTCTTAAGAATTATTTTAACTGCGCCTCACGGTTATGGAAAGTAGTTCGGCGTGGGAGTTTACTGGGATATAAATTTTGGACAGAGACTTGCTACGGGCCATTATCAAATGTTAGGGAATTGTGTAAATATTTGTGTGCTGGAATTATCTATCCTTGTGGAGAGTTAGCGTAGCGGGGTAGCAATTATAAGGCGATCTGTTGATAGGATAGTGTATTATACCTTTTTCAGGGATTCCGCTGGGGAAAATAATAAAATCGCCACTTCAAAAAAATAAAACAATTGGCGATAATAAATTACA
This sequence comes from Conchocele bisecta, assembly GCA_029237695.1. Lineage (NCBI taxonomy): Eukaryota > Metazoa > Mollusca > Bivalvia > Lucinida > Thyasiridae > Conchocele > Conchocele bisecta. Next base: position 22,479,592 of record CM055279.1, on the reverse strand, counting down.
ATTTTTGAAGAAAAAAATAAAAAAATATTTCTCGAAAATTCTAATTTATTATCGCCAATTGTTTATTTTTATCGCCAATTGCGAAAGTGGCGATCGCCAGCGGAATACCTGCTTTTTAGACATGTAAAATTTTTTAAAAAAGGTATTCATTCTATTGTCAATGTATATAATTGTTGATTATACATGTATACATTGACAATAGAATGAATACATTTAAAAGAAAATTCTACATGTCTAAAAAAGTATACAGTGGATATATATACTTAGGTTCTGGATAACAAGCCTTCGTTGTAATATCCTATCCACATGCCGATCGCCTATGATACCGGGCCCAGTAACATAAAAGTGACTGTGTCTGTTGAAATGGGGCTTATGGAATTTGTGACCAGTGTAGCTCCTGATCAAATAACACACTCCTGTAGCCTGAGACCAATCTATATTGCTTGTCAGAAGCATGACAGGTGTTTCATTGATGGAATGGCGAACAGTGCAGATCCTGTTCAGACAGTGCGGATACACAGGCTGATCTGGATGCACACTGGAGGCAAAATCCATAAGTTCCATGCAGTTACAGCCGCACATTATCTTTACACAGCAGTGGGTGGCAGGTGGGAGCATGCGATGGGTAATTTAACGATTGGGGTTCTTCCTTACCAGAATTCCGACCGGAGACCTGGTTTGGCCCTCACATACGACATTGGCATTTTGTATGTGACAGTTGAATCTGGTTATACCCCTTATGTGAGTATTACGATTATTCGTAATCCTATTTTATGGGAAGGGGCCAAGTGACTTTGGTTGGTGTGGTATGGACCTGGCACCAGGTCAGGTTATTCTAATTTCAGGGCTGAATATATTTGTTCTCAATGTAAACATTCAGTTCTGATTTTGGCATTTTCCCCACAATGCAGCAGGTTAAAACGGGATCGAACCCGTTTGCCCGGCCTAATACATGACCTTAGCTGTTGATAGGCCGTTACATACCACAACAAAATTTATACAGCAACTGTGGGCAATTGATTTTGATCATGCCCTATGCCTTAGCAATGGTGGTGGTGTGGCATGTTGTCGTCCTCTTGATGTGCTGTCTGTGTGTCCATCAGTGTACATCATCACGTAATTACATAAACTTGTATTGAATCACTTTCTTGTTATGGACCTGGGGCCCGTTTCATTAAACTTTGTACGACTAAAATGTTTGTAAGCGCAAAATTATCATAGTCTGTAAATTTCATATTAACAATGTTTTCTTGTAAACACTTACAAGTATTGGATTTACATTTATTGAGCATAGGCTGCACATATCTGTCACCCCTCGGGGAATGCATTGATTGGTGCATTAACCACCCACCCAAAAGTCGTTTCGCTAAACTTCATACGACTAAAATTACAATTATTGGATTTACATTTATTGAGCATAGGCTGCACATGCAGCCTATGCTCAATCAATGTAAATCCATCAATTGAAATTTGCAGACGATCCTAAATTTGCACTTACCAACATTTTAGTTTGTACAAAGTTTAGTGAAATGGCCCCCTGTATCCCAGGGCAAATTTCATGTTTGCAAACCTAATGTCTATAGTCTGTCTCACAAAAGCTGCCCAAATTTTACGGCCATATAAGCAATTCAAAAACAATATTTTGTCCGATAATATTAAATTAAAGGAAAATTAAAGAATGGGCCTTCTTTTTATTTCGTGAAATTTTGTCAAATATTAATTTTATTGCAAATTTTTGTTTTCCCTGTTTAGAATTTCAGAAAAACTGGACCAATTTTAAAAATTTAACTTTCGTTTTCTTAGTTAGATCATTTCCAAGATATCCAGCCAGGTTTCGGAGTCAATTTACAAAATTCTTCGTTTTTTTGACTCCTCCCACAGCTCCCTCCACTTCCTTTTCCTCCATGTTAAATTCCCATAGACAAATTAACTTTTTGTAATAAAATCAATATTTGACCGAATTTCACGAAATAAAAAGAAGGCTCATTCTTAATGTTTCCTTTAATTTAATATTATCGAAAAAAATATTGTTTTCAAATTGTTTATATGGCCTTAAAATTTGGGCAGCTTTCGCGAAACAGAGTATAGGTATCATGTGTAATGAGTATGCCAACTTTGCAATATCAAGCACAGTATCAGGTTCCAGTAATGAATCTGTTACATGTACAATAATAAAGTTGATGTGTTCTTTCTGGAGTTACCAATCACTCGCCATGTATGCCACCCAAAGAGACGTCTAACCTGTTCCTCTGTATTGTTGGCTCACGCACCTGACACAATTGACCTTATTGTATTTCCGACTTGTGTGGATCTTACGGAGCCCCGCAGGTGACGTAGTATTCCGTTTTTAGCTCGCCTGCACAAAGTGCACATTAGCTTATGGCATAACCCCGGCATGGGCGTCCACAAACTTAACGTTAGGTAAATGTCTTATAACTTCTGTTTCCTTTCATGGAACACCTTGTTATTTCATACATGCATTCCTCAGATGACCCTCTATCATGCTGTAGCAAATCCATGACCCAGCACCCAACCCTTACCCCAAGGTCAAGGTCACAAACTTAGCATGTTCATAAACTTAACGTTGGGGTAAATGTTGTGTAACTTCTGTTTATTTACAGGGGATGCCTTCATATTTCATACATGCATTCATCTGATGACCCTCTATCATGCTGTAGCAAATCCACGATCCACCACCCAACTCTTACCCCAAGGTCAAGGTCACAAACTTAGCACATTCATAAACTTAACGTTGGGGTAAATGTTGTGTAACTTCTGTTTATTTACAGGGAACGCCTTCATATTTCATACATGGATTCATCTGATGATTCTCTATCATGCTATAGCAAATCCATGACCCACCGCCCATCCATGACCCCAATGTCAAGGTCACAAATTAGCATGTTCATCAACTTAACGTTGGGGTAAATGTTGTGTAACTTCTGTTTCTTTACAGGGAACACTTTGATATTTTGTATATGCATTCATCTGATGATTCTCTATTGTGCTACAGCAAATCCATGACCCACCCTCTGCCACCCCTTTCCCCAAGGTCAAGGTCACAAACATAGCACAATCATACATGCATTCCTCATGTGAATAGCTATCATGCTGTAGAAAATCACAAACTTAGTGCGTTCATAAATTTAATGTTGGGTTCAATTTTGTTTTACTTCTGTTTTCAGGGAGCGAATTGATATTTGATACATGCATTCATTTTAATATGCTATATTATGCTATAGCAAACCCACGACACACCTTGCGCCACTGACCCCAAAGTCAAGGTCTACCACACGCCCCTGAACCCAAGGTCAAGTTATATAATATTCATGTTTTTTTATGCAACTGTGCCAAGTTTGAGTGAGGGCTGCCAACAGGCGAGCTTCGTTGTCTTCTGACAACTCTTGTTATTATTTTGTTGCCACGAAATAACAATTTGTTCCCTTAATTTAACAATTCGTTCTCACCAATTAACAATTTGTTCCCCCGGAATGAATTGTTACTTTGTGGGAACGAATTGTTATATCGTGGCAATGAATTGTTAATTTGTTGGAACGAATTGTTAAATTGAGGGAACATATTGTTATTTCGTGGGAACAAATTAATAAAATAAAAATCCTGATCAGCTGACAGTTTGACAAACTGTTGAAACCAATGAGCAGTTAGCATGGACAATTCATTTGTTGAATACAAAATTCATTATAGTAATGAATGGCCTTTTTGTGGAATTTATCAGGGTATCCCCGATAAATTCCACAAAAAGGCCATTCATTCCTTATAATTCCAGCATTTGAAATAAATTCATGAAGAACATGTGTTTATTTTCCGTTTTCTTAAGAATTATTTTAACTGCCTCTCACGGTTACGGAAAGTAGTTCGGCGTGGGAGTTTACTGGGATATAAATTTTGGACGGAGAATGTTAGGGAATGTGTAAATATTTTTGTGCTGGAATTATGATTCATTACTATAATTGTGGACAGACGAGGCCCTGATCAGTCTCGGTGGAAGCACAGGCTGCGGTTGGGTATGTCTTTGTGAATGTGAAAACACAGTCAAATGTTGGTCCGAATGACCCATGAAATCAATCAATCAATCGTGTTGACCACTGAAGCCTGGTTGTAGGTGCTGCAAGCCTTCTATAACCGGACTTACAGCGATCACCATAACGGCCAAAAGATCCCGAAAGCACAGCTGACTTTTCTCTGGTCGCTGACCGTGTCTATATATGCCGTGGGTGGGATGCTGGGTGGAGTAACGGCAGGTTACTGGGCAGACAGGTTTGGCCGGTATGTATGTACGTGTCTATATATGCCGTGGGTGGAGAAACGGCAGGTTACTGGGCAGACAGGTTTGGCCGGTATGTATGTACGTGTCTATATATGCCGTAGGTGGAGAAACGGCAGGATACTGGGCAGACAGGTTTGGCTGGTATGTATGTACGTGTCTATATTTGCCGTGGGTGGAGAAACGGCAGGTTACTGGGCAGACAGGTTTGGCTGGTATGTATGTACGTGTCTATATATGCCGTTGGTGGAGAAACGGCAGGTTACTGGGCAGACAGGTTTGGCTGGTATGTATGTACGTGTCTATATATGCTGTGGGTGGAGAAATGGCAGGTTACTGGGCAGACAGGTTTGGCTGGTATGTATGTACGTGTCTATATATGCCGTGGGTGGAGAAACGGCAGGTTACTGGGCAGACAGGTTTGGCTGGTATGTATGTACGTGTCTATATATGCCGTGGGTGGAGTAACGGCAGGTTACTCGGTAGACAGGTTTGACTGGTATGTATGTACGTGTCTATATATGCTGTGGGTGGAGTAACGGCAGGTTACTGGGCAGACAGGTTTGGCTGGTATGTATGTACGTGTCTATATATGCTGTGGGTGGAGTAACGGCAGGTTACTGGGCAGACAGGTTTGGCCGGTATGTATGTACGTGTCTATATATGCTGTGGGTGGAGTAACGGCAGGTTACTGGGCAGACAGGTTTGGCTGGTATGTATGTACGTGTCTATATATGCCGTGGGTGGAGAAACGGCAGGTTACTGGGCAGACAGGTTTGGCTGGTATGTATGTACATGTCTATATATGCTGTGGCTGGAGTAACGGCAGGTTACTGGGCAGACAGGTTTGGCTGGTATGTATGTACGTGTCTATATATGCTGTGGGTGGAGTAACGGCAGGTTACTGGGTAGACAGGTTTGGCTGGTATGTATGTACGTGTCTATATATGCTGTGGGTGGAGTAACGGCAGGTTACTGGGCAGACAGGTTTGGCTGGTATGTACGTACATGTCTATATATGCCGTGGGTGAAGAAACAGTAGGTTACTGGGTAGACAGGTTTGGCTGGTATGTATGTACGTGTCTATATATGCCGTGGGTGGAGTAACGGCAGGTTACTTGGTAGACAGGTTTGGCTGGTATGTATGTACGTGTCTATATATGCTGTGGGTGGGATGCTGGGTGGAGTAACAGCAGGTTACTGGGTAGACAGGTTTGGCTGATATGTATGTACGTGTCTATATATGCTGTGGGTGGGATGCTGGATGGAGTAACGACAGGATACTGGGCAGACAGGTTTGGCTGGTATGTATGTACGTGTCTATATATGCTGTGGGTGGGATGCTGGATGGAGTAATGGCAGGTTACTGGGCAGACAGGTTTGGCTGGTATGTATGTATGTGTCTATATATGCTGTGGGTGGGATGCTGGATGGACTAACGGCAGGTTACTGGGCAGACAGGTTTGGCTGGTATGTATGTACATGTCTATATATGCTGTGGGTGGGATGCTGGGTGGAGTAACGACAGGTTACTGGGCAGACAGGTTTGGCTGGTATGTATGTACGTGTCTATATATGCTGTGGGTGGGATGCTGGATGGAGTAACGGCAGGTTACTGGGCAGACAGGTTTGGCTGGTATGTATGTACGTGTCTATATATGCTGTGGGTGGGATGCTGGATGGAGTAACGACAGGTTACTGGGCAGACAGGTTTGGCTGGTATGTATGTATGTGTCTATATATGCTGTGGGTGGGATGCTGGATGGACTAACGGCAGGTTACTGGGCAGACAGGATTTGGCTGGTAGTAGTACTGGCTATATGCTGTGGGTGGGATGATGGGTGGAGTCGACGGTTATGGGCAGACAGTGGCTGGTATGTATGTACGTGCTATATGCTGTGGGATGCTGGGTGGAGTAACGACATTATTACTGAGCCTCTACTATGTCTATATGTGCCTCAACATAGTAATGCATGGCTTATTGAGCAACCAATGTAGCCCCTGATCAGCCTGCACATTACCGTAATAAAATCTCGAGGAGATAGACAGTCAAACAATACATCAGGTGAGTGCGGAATTAAATTCGGGTAAGTTTCACTGTAATATTTTTTCATGTCTGTTGATGATACAAAATACATACTCATTATATATATATGAATTACAGTGGAACCTCTGACACCCTAGCGACTGCAGTGTGTGTAATTTAGATGTCTGTTCATGATTACAAAGCACATACTCATGTCATTGATTGCTCATATGTGGTTGTGACTGGAGAAATGGGATCTATGGGATTTGTGACCAATGTAGCTCCTTATCAAATAGCAGACTCCTGTAGCCTGAACACAATGTTTCTTGATTGTGAGAAGCATGACGGTTGTTTCATTGATGGAATGGCGAACAGTGCAGATCCAGATCAGACTGTGCGGATGCACAGGCTGATATAGATCTACACTAGTCGCAAAACTCATAAGACCCATCGTTTTCTGTCACAGCCACATATACCTGAATTAAAGTGGAACCTCTCCAAACCTGACACCCGGATGATTTCCAGGTGTGTCATGGGGCCGTTTCACTAAAAGTGCAAAATTATGATAGTCTGTACATTTCACGTTAACAATGTTTTCTTGTAAACAATTATTGGATTTACATTTATTGAGCATAGGCTGCATATGCAGCCTGTGCTCAATAAATGTAAATCCATCAATTGAAATTTACTAAAATGTTTGTAAGTGCAAAATTATGATAGTCTGTGCATTTCACATTAACAGTGTTTTCTTGTAAACAATTATTGGATTTACATTTATTGAGCATAGGCTGCATATGCAGCCTGTGCTCAATAAATGTATATCCATCAATTGAAATTTACTAAAATGTTTGTAAGTGCAAAATTATGATAGTCTGTGCATTTCACATTAACAGTGTTTTCTTGTAAACAATTATTGGATTTACATTTATTGAGCATAGGCTGCATATGCAATTGAAATTTCCAGTCGATCCTAAATTTGCACTTACGGACATTTTAGTCGTACAAAGTTTAGTGAAACGCGCCCCTGGTTTGGAGATGTTCCGCTGTTTAAATTGTGAACCATTATGACATTGACCTTTCAGGAAAGGCACGCTACTGAGAAACAATCTGATATTACTTATATCCGTGGCTGTGGAAATGTCGTCCAAGTACGCGAAGATATACGAACTGTTGATTGTGGGGCGGTTTTTAATCGGCATCAATGCAGGTGGGTGGAGATAAATGTACATGGGGTCGTATATTGTGACCCATGTGGGTATTTAACACTTGGAATCTACAGGCCTGTACGCAGGAATTTAATTTAGTGGGGTGCATTATCGACGGTGCGAAGGGCTTAGCATTTCTTTTGCACATCGAGGGACAGACCTCGGCAGATTAACCCGTTCACCCCTAAGTAACTGGAATGGAGTTTGATATGTTAATTTTGCAACCAATCCAATCATCACAAAATGATTTTCAGACCAGTCCATTTATGAACATCGGGTGTTTTTGTGAAAGTTTATGAAAATTACTTGCAAAAAGTGCAGAACCTGATGAGACGGCTCGTCACCAGCCGGCTCATCTGGATCTACACTTGTTGCCAATACCACTATACAGGCCTGTGGTGTTGAAATGGTTAAAGGTAGTTTGTATGTACCCGTCGCACCTCCTCTGCGTACGAGCTTGATATACAGTGCAAGCTCTCTACAGCTCTACTAGAAACAAAATTGCTACCTCACTGCGATATTCTCCCACATATCGTAGGCACATTATTGTAGCTAGCTCTCTACAGCTGCATATGGGGAGACACACAATACTGGCTGTTGTACAGACACGGCTGTTTTACAGGTGACTGTTGTAGTGAGTTTAAAGGTACATGCCCACTCAATAGGCACAAAATGTTCTTTATAGGAATTAAATAAGTGAAAAATTGTGTCTCTATTCTACCAGTTGTAAAAATTACGAGTGCGCGCTATACAGATATAATTATTTAGTAATATTTATTTTACTGATAGTGACTCGCGGTGGTATCAGGCTATTTTCATATGCAAATGAGGCTTTGTATATTTTAATTACTTATATTAATTAAATGCATCATCTGAAAAAATAATATTTTCAACAGATTATAAAATATGATCTTTGCACATTGAAAAATAAATACAGAGAAATAAATAGTAATGTCGGTTAATATTTTAAGGAAACATGGTTATAGCCCCTGATATCAGTGTGGAAATTTACGTCTGATATAAAATGTATAATAATGTCAATCAATACATGGGGTAATGCTGAATGAATGTTTATTTTGTCAGAAAATGTTTCAGATGATGTCTCTGATATATTTTGTGCCTACTGAGTGGGCATTTTTTTGTGTTTTGACTCCTCCCACAGCTCCTCCACCTCCTTGTCCCCCCATGTTAAAGGTACATGCCCACTCAGTAGGCACAAAATGTTCTCTATAGGACTTAAATAAGTGTATAATTTTGTGACTGTTCCACCAGTTCTAAAAATTATGTGTGCCCACTTTACAGATATAATCATTTAGTAATATTTATTTTATTGATAGTGACTCGCGGTGGTATCGGGCTATTTTCAAATGCAAAATGAGGCATGACATATTTTAATTATGTATACTAATTAAATGCGTCACCTGAAAAAATAATGTTTGACAGATTATAAAGTATGATCATTGCACATCAAAAAATAAGTACAGAGAATAAATAATAATGTCCGTTAACATTTTAAGGAAACACGGTTATCGCCCCTGATATCAGTGAGCAAATTTATGTCTGATATAAAATGTATCATAATGCCAATCAATATGTAGGGTAATGATGAATGAATGTCCTATGATGTGTCCGATATAAAGAACATGTTGTGCCTAGTGAGTGGTATGTACCTTTAACCCTTACTACGCTGAATTAAATGTTGTCGTCTGCTGGAAATGTTTTATTTTCAATATTTCTCAACAAAAACATGGTTTTGACAGCACATGTGGAGACGATTCTCATGCGCTGTCAAAACCAGATTTTTGTTAAGAATTAAAGCAAAAATGAAAAACAGCAGACAGCAATTTCCGTCAACAGCATAGAAAGGGTTAAATTCCCATAGACAAATCAATGTTTCGTAATAAAATCAATATTTGACCAAATTGCACAAAATAATAATGAGGCTCATTCTTAAACTTTGATAAAATTTAATATTATAAAAAAAAAAATTGTTTGCATTATTTATATGGTCATTAAATTTGGGCAGGTTTCGTGAAACAGACAGTAGGTTTAATATGTGGCTGTGACTGGAGACATGGGGCTTATGGGTTTTATGACCAATGTACTTCCAGATCAGCATTTGCTTCATCACAGTCTGATCAGGATCGTCACTGTTCGTCATTCCATCAATGAAACACCCGTCACTATGATGCTTTCTAACAAGCATTATAGATCATTATCAGACTACAGGAATGTGTTATTTGAGCAAGATCAAGACTGGTGAGTGGTCACGAATCCCATAAACCCCATTTCTGCAATCACAGCCACAGATATAGAGAATACCAGGCTAGTGTCTTTTGATATCAAGTTTATCAGGCAAGGCTAGGAAACGCGTAGGAATTCCGAGGCTTGCCGAGGAATTCATACCGTTTCCGAGCCAAGCCTGATAAACTTGATATCAAAATACACTAGCCTGGTATTCTAATTATCAGGTAACGTTTTATGCTCGAAAATGACATTAAATGACGTTGTATTCTATGGACAGAATGCAGACTTGTTTACGTTGCGTCATTACACTGACGTCATTCGGTAACGTCACGTGACGTCAACCGACCAATGGAACATCAGTTTTCACTTTGTTGTAACCCGGATGTTGATATCAGGTCAATGCCTGATACAACAATATGTTATCAGTCAGTACGTATTCGGTCAATACAGGGCAGGTTACCTGATAAAATCCACATCCGTTTTGTGTTACAGGGATAAGCACAGGGCTGGCCCCTATGTATCTGTTTGAGATAGCCCCTACATCCCTGAGGGGCCTATGTGGGACGTTCAACCAGTTGACTATAACGTCGGGCGTCATGTTGTCCGAGGTGATTGGGCTCAGGCATGTCCTGGGGACCGAAAATGGCTGGCCATTCGCCTTTGGTAAGTCTGGTGCCCCTTTGGTAATACAAACTGTACCGTGGGTGGTTGGTCGGGCGAACGCGACGGCGTAAATTAACGGTAGGGATTCCTCATTATAGGAATCACGATTTGCCTGGTTTGGCCCTCGGGTACGTTTTTTATCTTCGGCTCTTTTGTTACCTGGGAGTTGAATTGGGTTATTGCCCATTATAAAATTGCCCATTATAGATTATTACTGATCCTACTGCTTTTGGGAGGGGGCCAAGTGATTCTGGTGTGGCGACGACCTGTCATCAGATCGGGATTCAGGGCTGAGTATATAGTTTTTTGTCGAGCCCGCTTGCGGAAAGCGAGACATAGTGATCACAATGACGTCCGGGTGTCCGTGTGTCCGTGCGTCCGTCCGTCTGTCCGAAATCTGCGTTGACTTGAAACCTCATATACTTATTAGTCATGATCCATATATTCATGCTGTATCCGACTCGTGCGGCCCCTGTGCCCAAGGTCAAGGTGAAATGACTTAGAAGTTTGCGTTCCGAAATCTGCGTTAAAGTTTTTAAATACCTTATATCTCTGCAGTCCTAAGTCACATTGACTTGAAACTTCATATACTTATTAGTCATGATCCATATATTCATGCTGTATCCCACTCATGCGGCCCCTGTGCCCAAGGTCATGGTGAAATGACTTAGAAGTTTGCGTTCCGAAATCTGCGTTAAAGTTTTTAAATACCTTATATCTCTGCAGTCCTAAGTCACATTGACTTGAAACTTCATATACTTATTAGTCATGATCCATATATTCATGCTGTATCCCACTCATGCGGCCCCTGTGCCAAAGGTCAGGGTCAAATGACTTAGAAGTTTGCGTTCCGAAATCTGTGTTAAAGTTTTTAAATACCTTATATCTCTGCAGTCCTAACTCACATTGACTTGAAACTTCATATACTTATTAGTCATCATCCATATATTCATGCTGTATCCCACTCATGCGGCCCCTGTGCCCAAGGTCAAGGTCAAATGACTTAGAAGATATAACCAACATTGCTAAGCATACTTTTCTTGCTATTAAGTACACTTTGAGGGAGAAATTTTCAATTTAAGGATAAATTTATTAATTTTTATGGTACTGAATTTATTACATTATCACAGCCATTTTGGCTGTGATAATGTAATACATTCAGTATAATAATTCTGCATACTTTTAATCATTAAATATATGCAGTCGTTAATTCTATATGAAATAATGCAGTTTGGGAAAAATAAATGATTACTTCTTTGCTAGAACAGTATACTTTGCTATGTATGTGAAATATGCTACATATCAAAATGTGATAAGGCCGTTTTTGTCATGGAGAGAGTACTATGTGTCATTGACTGCAAGTGTCTCGGTTCATGACACAAATAGACAAGTGCAATAAAACCACTTGTCGTGTATCGTCGTATACATGTAATATGGTTTCATGTTTGACGATTATCCTCGGTCGCTCAACTTGGCTTTGGAATTTGTATGATTCAAGCGACATCAGCCAGGGTCCACACCTGGGGCCCGTTCGCTAAACGTTGTAGGACTAAAATGTTTGTAAGTGCAAATTTAGGATCGTCGGGAAATTTCAATTGATGGATTTACATTTATTGAGCATAGGCTGCATAAGCAGCCTATGCTTAATGAATGTAAATCAAATAATTGTTTACATGAAAACAGTGTTATTGTGAAATTTACAGTCTATCATAATGTATGCACTTCCGAACATTTTAGTTGTACAAAGTTTAGTCAAACGGCCATTCAGTCCTACAAACACCTATCCTGATGCTAATGAATTGTACTGGTATACGATCATGTTCCACAGACTGTCAGTTCCATAGGCACTTTAATGCTATCCAAGAATCTATAGTGAGTGGTTGGTCGGGCGAACGTGTCAGCGTAATTTAATGGTAAGGGTTCCTCCTTATAGGAATCACGAGTTGCCTGGTTTGGCCCTCAGGTACGTTTTTATCTTTGGCTCTTTTGTTACCTGGAAGTTGAATTGGGTTATTGCCCATTATAAAAGTAGTAAGATAATTACTGATCCTACTGCTTTTGGGAGGGGGTCTAGCGAATCTGGTGTGGCGAGGACCTAGCATCAGATCAGGATTATTCTGATTTCAGGGCTGAATATATAGTTTTTTTATTGTAAATATTCAGTTCTGATTTTGGTATTTCCCCCCATTTATTTATTTTTTTTTATTTTTTTTTTCAAGTTTGAAAATATTTATTTTTCCCGTAATAGGTTTGTGGTGGGTCGGGACCATCCCCCACAAACCGTACATAATATACATGTAATAGTCAGGTACAAATACAAAATATACAATTACAGATATTCACCCTCTTTTGCTCTTGCAGTACTGGGTAGAAATCACTGTTCTATTAAGACTTCATGGTTGAGTGGTACATTAGAATCGTCATTAATGAGAGACCTGAATTTTTAATAAAAAAAACTTGCACGTGTTATTAAAAAAAGACTAATACTTATAATAAACCCGCAGATGACAATGTCACTCTCCAGCGCTGCAAGAGCCAAAGTTTGATTTAGCATATGTACTACATGTAGGTAATTGATTACATGTATATGTTATCATTCATATTACCTATATGACCCAATTGAACCAGCCCCACTCTGACATGTATATGTACATGTACTTGTACAGATAATATATGGGATTTAGTACTAAACCCATTGACCCAGCCTTAAATGACCTTAGCTGTTGATAGGCCGTTAAACCCCAACAAACAACCAAACAAGAATCTATATATGTATAATTCCAGCACAAAAATATTTACACAATTCCCTAACATTTGATTGGCCCGTAGCAAGTCTCTATCCAAAATTTATATCCCAGTAAACTCCCACGCCGAACTACTTCCCATAACCGTGAGGCGCAGTTAAAATAATTCTTAAGAAAACGGAAAATAAACACATTTTCTTGATGAATTTATTTCAAATGCTGGAATTATAAGGAATGAATGGCCTTTTTGTTGAATTTATCGGGGATATAAACTTGGAAAAATCGCGGGAATACTGGACGAGGCCTTCCGGCCTTCGTCCAGTATTCCCGCGACTTTTCCAAGTTTATACCCCGATAAATTCCACAAAAAGGCCATTCATTCCTATAATGAAGGTTTGTCACTCGCCATCTTGTTTATTTTGTTCAACCAAGTGAACGTGAAGTGACGTCATTTACCTTTGACCGACTCGCTAATTGTAAGTTACTAATACGCGTGAAGACTGGGAACCATTTTTTCAACCAACGGAAGTACGGACTGGTTTCGTGATGTACCTTGTGCCTGGCCTTCACAGACTTTGCATGTGTTACAAGATGGCGAGTGACCAACCTTCATACATATAATTATATAGATCCTTGGATATCAATCATTATCACATCGCGTTTTCGTTCATCCCATAAATTGCCTATGGTCAGTTCCATCATATACAGGTATATGTGGCTGTGGCTGGAGAAATGGGGCTCATGCGTTTTGCAACCAGTGTAGATCTAGATCAGCCTGCGTATCCACGCAGTCTGATCAGTATCTGCCGTGTTCGCCTTCCATCAGTGAAACACCCGTCATGCTTCTAGCAAGTAATATAGATCGTTATCAGTCTTCAGGAGTATGCTGTTTGATCAGGAGTTACACTGGTCACAAATCCCATAAGCCCCATTGTCCAGTCACCCATTTTCCAGTCACAGCCACATATGAGCACTTCAAGACAGATTACTTTGGAGTCCAGTTTTCAGGAGCCCGTTTCACTAAACTTCGTACGACTAAAATGTTCATAAGTACAAATTTAGGATCATCTGAAAATTTCAATTGATGGATTTACATTTATTGAGCATAGGCTGCAAATGCAGCCTATGCTCAATAAGTGTAAATCCAATAATTGTTTACAAGAAAACAAGGTTAATGTGAAATTTACAGAATATCATAATTTTGCACGTACAAACATTTTAGTTGTACAAAGTGTAATGAAACGGCCCCCTGGTCTACAGTATTCTGATTTCTATATCTCTCACATCAGGTCTACCGCTAATCCCAGCGTTGTTCCAGTTGGTGACCTTGACCTTCTGCCCAGAGAGCCCGCGATATTTACTAATCAACAAGCATGAAGAGGATCAAGCAGAACATGGTATTGTTATGGCAATGCATTTCACATTCAGCAGTTATTCTCGCTGGCCATGAAATCAAGAGAAAAATTCCAGTTGATAAAAGTTAATGAGATAATTGTGCCGTCCTGTTTGGTATTTTGTATTGTTACATGACTGCCATTGTTCGCAGCCGTCAACACAAACGTTCAGCGCGTACTGTTTGACCATGGCTTTAGACAATGCTCATTCCGGGGCCAACATGTATGTGTAAATCAGCTGCTTGAATGATCAGAAACAGATTATCAAAGTATTGAAATAACTGCATATATGCTCAAATTACACGATATTTCCAACGGAAATCTAACAATAACGTGTAGATCCTGATCAGCCTATGCCTCCGCACTGTTTGCCATTCCATTAATCAAACACATGTCATTCTTCTAATATTCAGTATAGATCGGGTCATTAAAATATGACAGGGCTCCAGATGAGGAATTAGTAATTGAGTATTGTCACTTCATCATTTCTTAAGTAATTGGGTATTTCAAAATTTTTTTTATTTTAATAGGGTAAAAATACGCTAATGTTTACACATCAACAGATAGCAATTATTGAATAGTTTGCTTCAAAATAAAAAGTCTTGGCATTTCATTAGAATTGTCTCCTTGGAGACATACCAAGATGTGTTTTCTTAGAAAATAAGAAAACTATGCTATATTGTGGTCTGTTTATTGTTTTCTGCAGCATGATAAAGGTACCATAAAATTTGTATTGCTTTTTGATACTCACTACTTCTGATTTCAATTGGGTTTTTGGCAATTTTATAATGTTTCACGGCACCGTGTTTCACGGCACATACTCACATACCATTTTATCCCATCAACACAGTGCGTATGTGCCGTGAAACACGGTGCCGTGAAATATTTTTGATATCCAGTCAATACTATTTTTGCATTTTACAGCCATTTGTAGGTGTTCACGGGATAAATAGAATAGTAGGTTAGTGCCGTGAATGGGAAAAAATATCTGGCACGGACACGGAAACGGGATGTGCTCGGCAGAGCCTCGCCCATCCCGTTTACTGAGCCTTGCCAGATATTTTTTCCCATTCACGGCACTAACCTACTATTCTCTATCTATTTTCCTTATTTCTGAACCAAAGTATATGTTGTGACCACTCATTTGAACCGTCTCGGTGAGAAGGTTCACATGAGTGGTCACAACATATACTTCTGATGAGAAATAAAGAAATTCTTGAGACTTGCCGGATATTTTTTCCCATTCACGGCACTAACCTACTATTCTCTATAAAATCATTGTCTGCAGCATTGATCTGGCTGCGTGGAAGACAGGACGTCAGTGAAGAACTCGAGGAAATGATATCTGAAAAAGAGCGGGCAAGCCACTTTAAAAAGGTAACCTTATTGGATCGTCAGTGTCGATCAATATAAATATATGTCCTTTATGTTGATCTAGCTTGTGGATAGCGAGACATAGTGATCA
The DNA here is from genome assembly GCA_029237695.1 of Conchocele bisecta. Lineage (NCBI taxonomy): Eukaryota > Metazoa > Mollusca > Bivalvia > Lucinida > Thyasiridae > Conchocele > Conchocele bisecta. The sequence goes on along the minus strand of CM055279.1, from coordinate 22,463,563 downwards.
CAATGACGTCAGTGTGTCCGTCTGTAAATCCGTCCATGCGTGCATTGAAGTTTTAAATTTTTTATTTCTCTGCATTCCTAAATTGCGTTGAATTGACACACTGTTACTGTTTTCGTCATCCATACTTTCATTGTACCGCCCACCATGCGGCCCGCTGTCCGATATCAAGGTCATCAGAGCTGCAGATAAGGTGCGTATTGGCGTATTTTACTAAATTTTTACTTTTTACACACTTATTTTAGCTGAATATGCACTGCTTATCAAAAGTGGGAATACAAAATACAGCAATGTGAAAATACGCATTGATTTTAAAATTGAGAAGTGAAAATACTGTAAGTTAAAAATTTACTTAGTTGAGCTGCAAAAAGCAAACATTTTTAAACTTGTTTATTTTTTATCATTTGTTCCCTATTTACAGTTGTTTCTGTCAAAATGTTCCGGGTTTATACGTGTACAAAGTGTTGTGCGTTGCGTATCCGTGGAGTTTCCGTTAGTTGCGTTTCAAACCGTGTGTCGTCTACGTGTAATACGTTTTCGGCCATGTATTGCGTTTCCCCACTCTTGCGCATGCGCGAAAGTCGAACAAACCGTGTTCAACGCATTGAGTCTCAAAAGCGTGTAATCCGTGTACAACGGTTGTAAACGTATACAACGGTTGTAAACAACGCAATGAGTTTCAAAAGCGTGTAATCCGTGTACAACGGTTTTAAACGTATACAACAGTTGTAAACGTATACAACGCTAAGGTAAACCGTTTAAACGATTTAACGCTTTCTTTGACGAATGGTTACACGCTTCTACATGTACACAGCACCATACAGATGAAACCGTGTTATACGTATAACACGTTTCCACGGGTTTTAACGCATTACACGTTTTGGTATGCCAACTGTGTATCGCGTAGAATGCGCATGCTCAGATCATTCTTCGTGTGTGTATATATACTTCTAGACTCACTGCAGGGCTTCTAAAATTTTAATTTTTCCGGTTCTGGACCGATTTTGGAACTCTCAGACTGATTGAGATTTGAAAACTAGTCTTAAAAATCGGTCCGAGAAAAATTGCCAGTCGGCTGCTATTTCGCTATAAACCTTGTAAATTTACCGGTTTTGACCACCAAGTAATTTATGACACATATCCGCGGGCCATATCCGTGTTAAACCAGTGTGCAGCTCGCTGTGTATTCAATTTCTCCAAATATCGATTAATCTTAACACACGCGTGGGACAGGTGTATAGCGGATTAGTGACTGAAATAGACTGGCTTCAGCGTAAAGATACGAGAGTTCCTAGACTCGCCATTTCTGATGATGTTAAAATAAAATAAAGAAACCATGCACTGTGTTTATCTGTGTTCGTAATATTTAACCCCAAGTAACTGACACGGACTATCGGGCCCGGGCTATTCCATATTAAGTTAGGAACTGTTACATTACGCTGTATTAGGGTCATTTTTGTGTATATAAAAATGTACATAGGAATGCCGCAGATCCTGATGAGCCGGCTCACATGATCTACAATTCGCAAACATTTTGATAAACGACAAGGTACATCTGTCGTGTTAAAAGTGTGACTCATTAGGCATCAGGGATTAGGATCAATTGAAGTGCTAAATCACACCGCCGATGTACTTTGAACTCGATCTGAGGGTATGTATTCGCGATATATTTAAAAGGGACGAAACAAGGACGCCTCGAAGCGATCGGGGCCGAACAGGTTATTCGCGTTCAAAAAACGTGTAGCCGTTGTACACGTTTTTTCAACGCTTTCATATAGCTACACGCTTCCAGGTAAAGCGTTGTACACGTTTCAACTCTTTCACCTCGCTACATATGTATACGCCAAAGCGTGTTATACGCCTTGAAGCTAAACGTATTACACACTGTAAAACTAAACGGTTTGACAATGTGTATTACACGTGTACGAACCGTATTATACGTTTAAACAACGTATACAACGCTTTTAAACTAAATGGTTTGACAATGTGTATTACACGTGTACGAACCGTATTATACGTTTAAACAACGTATACAACGCTACAGCAAACCGTTGCATTCGCGTTGCGTTCGCGTTGCGTTCGCGTTGCGTTCGCGTTGCGTTCGCGTTGAGTTTGCAAGTGTTGTCTACGGTGGAACAAAAACGGAGACTGCACTGTAATATGGAAGAAAATCGATAATACGCATTGAATTGAAAACTGTGGTATAATACTCTTCAGATACAAGACTTATCTGCAGCTCTGGCTCATACTATAGGAATGAATGGCCCTTTTTGTGGAATTTATCGAGGTATAAACTTGGAAAAGTCGCGGGAATACTGGACGGAAGGCCTCGTCCAGTATTCCCGCGACTTTTCCAAGTTTATATCCCCGATAAAGTCCACAAAAAGGCCATTCATTCCTTATAATTCCAGCATTTGAAATAAATTCATCAAGAAAATGTGTTTATTTTCCGTTTTCTTAAGAATTATTTTAACTGCGCCTCACCGTTACGGAAAGTAGTTCGGCATGGGACTTTACTGGGATATAAACTTTGGACAGAGACTTGCTACGGGCCAATCAAATGTTAGGGAATTGTGTAAATATTTTGTGCTGGAATTATTATTATAAGTTCTTGTGATTCTACACAGTGGATATGGTGTCATAATTCCAGCACAAAAATATTTACACAATTCCCTAACATTTGATTGGTCCGTAGCAAGTCTCTGTACAGAATTTATATCCCGGTAAATTCCATGCCAAACTACTTTCCGTAACCGTCAGTCGCAGTTAAAATAATTCTTAAGAAAACGGAAAATAAACACATTTTCTTGATGAATTTACTTCAAATGCTGGAATTATAAGGAATGAATGGCCGTGTGGGTAATGGTGAATGACTATATATTTTGCCAGAAAATGTCTCACATGATGTCTCTGATATAAATAATATTTTCTGCCTACTGAGTGGGCATGTACCTTTAACATCATAGAAATATTACATGACGATACAAATACAAATATTACATGACGACATCCTGACAAATTAGACGGACCAGTCTATAACTAGACGGACCAGTCCATAACTAGACGGACCAGTCCGTAACTAGACGGACCAGTCCATGACTTGACGGACCAGTCCATGACTAGACGGACCAATCCATGACTAGACAGACCAGTCCATGACTAGACGGACCAGTCCATGACTAGACGGACCAGTCCATGACTAGACAAACCAGTCCATGACTAGACAGACCAGTCCATGACTAGACAGACCAGTCCATGACTAGACGGACCAGTCCATGACTAGACAGACCAGTCCATGACTAGACTGATCTCAATATTGTTGTTCTCTTATTTCAGTTTACAGTCAAAGATCTGATCACCAGTCCATGACTAGACAGACCAGTCCATGACTAGACTGATCTCAATATTGTTGTTCTCTTATTTCAGTTTACAGTCAAAGATCTGATCACCAGTCCATGACTAGACAGACCAGTCCATGACTAGACTGATCTCAATATTGTTGTTCTCTTATTTCAGTTTACAGTCAAAGATCTGATCACCAGTCCATGACTAGACTGATCTCAATATTGTTGTTCTCTTATTTCAGTTTACAGTCAAAGATCTGATCACCAGTCCATGACTAGACAGATCAGTCCATGACTAGACTGATCTCAATATTGTTGTTCTCTTATTTCAGTTTACAGTCAAAGATCTGATCACCAGTCCATGACTAGACGACCAGTCCATGACTAGACTGATCTCAATATTGTTGTTCTCTTATTTCAGTTTACAGTCAAAGATCTGATCACCAGTCCATGACTAGACAGACCAGTCCATGACTAGACTGATCTCAATATTGTTGTTCTCTTATTTCAGTTTACAGTCAAAGATCTGATCACCAGTCCATGACTAGACAGACCAGTCCATGACTAGACTGATCTCAATATTGTTGTTCTCTTATTTCAGTTTACAGTCAAAGATCTGATCACCAGTCCATGACTAGACAGACCAGTCCATGACTAGACTGATCTCAATATTGTTGTTCTCTTATTTCAGTTTACAGTCAAAGATCTGATCACCAGTCCATGACTAGACAGACCAGTCCATGACTAGACTGATCTCAATATTGTTGTTCTCTTATTTCAGTTTACAGTCAAAGATCTGATCACCAGTCCATGACTAGACAGACCAGTCCATGACTAGACTGATCTCAATATTGTTGTTCTCTTATTTCAGTTTACAGTCAAAGATCTGATCACCAGTCCATGACTAGACAGACCAGTCCATGACTAGACTGATCTCAATATTGTTGTTCTCTTATTTCAGTTTACAGTCAAAGATCTGATCACCAGTCCATGACTAGACAGACCAGTCCATGACTAGACTGATCTCAATATTGTTGTTCTCTTATTTCAGTTTACAGTCAAAGATCTGATCACCAGTCCATGACTAGACAGACCAGTCCATGACTAGACTGATCTCAATATTGTTGTTCTCTTATTTCAGTTTACAGTCAAAGATCTGATCACCAGTCCATGACTAGACAGACCAGTCCATGACTAGACTGATCTCAATATTGTTGTTCTCTTATTTCAGTTTACAGTCAAAGATCTGATCACCAGTCCATGACTAGACAGACCAGTCCATGACTAGACTGATCTCAATATTGTTGTTCTCTTATTTCAGTTTACAGTCAAAGATCTGATCACCAGTCCATGACTAGACAGACCAGTCCATGACTAGACTGATCTCAATATTGTTGTTCTCTTATTTCAGTTTACAGTCAAAGATCTGATCACCAGTCCATGACTAGACAGACCAGTCCATGACTAGACTGATCTCAATATTGTTGTTCTTCTTATTTCAGTTTACAGTCAAAGATCTGATCACCAGTCCATGACTAGACAGACCAGTCCATGACTGACTGATCTCAATATTGTTGTTCTCTTATTTCAGTTTACAGTCTAAAGATCTGATCACCAGTCCATGACTAGACAGACCAGTCCATGACTAGACTGATCTCAATATTGTTGTTCTCTTATTTCAGTTTACAGTCAAAGATCTGATCACCAGTCCATGACTAGACAGACCAGTCCATGACTAGAACTGATCTCAATATTGTTGTTCTCTTATTTCAGTTTACAGTCAAAGATCTGATCACCAGTCCATGACTAGACAGACCAGTCCATGACTAGACTGATCTCAATATTGTTGTTCTCTTATTTCAGTTTACAGTCAAAGATCTGATCACCAGTCCATGACTAGACAGACCAGTCCATGACTAGACTGATCTCAATATTGTTGTTCTCTTATTTCAGTTTACAGTCAAAGATCTGATCACCAGTCCATGACTAGACAGACCAGTCCATGACTAGACTGATCTCAATATTGTTGTTCTCTTATTTCAGTTTACAGTCAAAGATCTGATCACCAGTCCATGACTAGACAGACCAGTCCATGACTAGACTGATCTCAATATTGTTGTTCTCTTATTTCAGTTTACAGTCAAAGATCTGATCACCAGTCCATGACTAGACAGACCAGTCCATGACTAGACTGATCTCAATATTGTTGTTCTCTTATTTCAGTTTACAGTCAAAGATCTGATCACCAGTCCATGACTAGACAGACCAGTCCATGACTAGACTGATCTCAATATTGTTGTTCTCTTATTTCAGTTTACAGTCAAAGATCTGATCACCAGTCCATGACTAGACAGATCAGTCCATGACTAGACTGATCTCAATATTGTTGTTCTCTTATTTCAGTTTACAGTCAAAGATCTGATCACCAGTCCATGACTAGACAGACCAGTCCATGACTAGACTGATCTCAATATTGTTGTTCTCTTATTTCAGTTTACAGTCAAAGATTCGATCACCAGTCCATGACTAGACAGACCAGTCCATGACTAGACTGATCTCAATATTGTTGTTCTCTTATTTCAGTTTACAGTCAAAGATCTGATCACCAGTCCATGACTAGACAGACCAGTCCATGACTAGACTGATCTCAATATTGTTGTTCTCTTATTTCAGTTTACAGTCAAAGATCTGATCACCAGTCCATGACTAGACAGACCAGTCCATGACTAGACTGATCTCAATATTGTTGTTCTCTTATTTCAGTTTACAGTCAAAGATCTGATCACCAGTCCATGACTAGACAGACCAGTCCATGACTAGACTGATCTCAATATTGTTGTTCTCTTATTTCAGTTTACAGTCAAAGATCTGATCACCAGTCCATGACTAGACAGACCAGTCCATGACTAGACTGATCTCAATATTGTTGTTCTCTTATTTCAGTTTACAGTCAAAGATCTGATCACCAGTCCATGACTAGACAGATCAGTCCATGACTAGACTGATCTCAATATTGTTGTTCTCTTATTTCAGTTTACAGTCAAAGATCTGATCACCAGTCCATGACTAGACTGATCTCAATATTGTTGTTCTCTTATTTCAGTTTACAGTCAAAGATCTGATCCCGAGGGGATTAGCTTAGTGATAATGATGCCCTTGTTCTAAAATTAAATTTTGCATTTACTTTTGGACCAGTCCATAACTAGACGGATCAGTCCATGACTAGATGGACCAGTCTATAACTAGACGGACCAGTCTATAACTTGACTGAACTCAATATTGTTGTTCTCTTATTTCAGTTTACAATCAAAGATCTGATCACCAGTCCATCGCTAAGGAAGCCACTTGTGATCAGTCTCATGATGCAACTTTCTCAGCAGCTTTCGGGGATCAATGCCGTGAGTAGATTGGGCCGCCGTCGAGAAAACTGAACTTACTACATTTGTGACAAGTGTAGGTCTGATGAATATGTGTCCATGTTCAAACAGATCAATCAAAAGTTATTTGGATGCGAAAACAATACTAAAATTGAATGGTGATCAGCATAGTCCCTGATCAGGCAGTATGGATGTATGTGGATGTGAGTGGAGAAATGGGGGTTATCAGATTTTGTGATCAGCGTAGATCCAGATCAGCCTGTGCATCCGCACAGTCTGATCAGGATATGCACTGTTCACCATTCCAACACCTTTCATGCTTCTAACAAGCAATAAATACCTTGTTCAGGTTGCAGCTGTGTGCTATTAGATCAGGAGCTACATATGTAGCCTATTTCATCAACATTGCAAAGTATACTTTACTAGCAAAGTTTACTTTGAGGGAGTAATCATTTATTTTTCCTGAAATGCATTATTTCATATAGAACTAACAAATGCATATATTTCATGATTAAAAGTATGCAGAATTATTATACTGAATTTATTACATTATCACAGCCAAATTGGCTGTGATAATGTAATAAATTCAGTATAATAAAAATTAATAAATTTATAAAATTGAAAATTTCTCCCTCAAAGTATACTTTGCTACTAAAGTATACTTTGCAATGTTGGTGAAATAGGCTACTGTACATGTATTTGTGATGCCCAGCCCCTCCCACATACAGGTGCTTTCCCATCTCATCTAAGCTCTCATTCATTCAATCTGACAATTAATCAATCAAGTACTCTTCATTGCTTAAATAAATGGAAAATGAACAAAATTGTACGTATGTTTTCGCAATATATAGAGGATATTCCGTCGTACATTTTGAATATTGGGAAATAATACAGGAGTGTGCGTCGGCTTCCGCATAAGCAACGAGTGAGCGTAGCAAATGAGTTGCTTGCATGGACGCCGACGGACCTGAGTGTATTTCCACTATTCAAACATGTACGATAGAATATTACACTTCCACGGCGGATACATACACATTTAGTCTATTTTTGAGATTATAATCAATGAATTGTGATGTGCGCATGAATAGTTATACAATGACGTGTTTTCTCGCATTTTGACGTTACATTGTGGGACGTCAAATGTGACGTCATTTAAACTTTTTGAAATCAAAATTACGTAGCTGTTTCTATGAACAAGATATATATGTTATATTATATGTTACCCAGTGATTTACCGTGATTCGGGAGGGATTTATTTCGTTGAAGGAAATATTTCCTCCTAGAAGTTCGCAAGACGTATTTGACGTCCTGTTTTGACGTCATTTCCGCACTCGTTTATTTTTCGGATTTTCAGATGTCTCGGGGGAAATAAATCCGGTATTTTTAAAATGGTAGTTGAATAAACTCTATTTTCGCATTGGAACATTAGAATCCATACAGAATTTCAACTCGTCAGGAGCTTATTCATGTATTAACTGCCATGTGCCACGGATGTGGATACTCTCGGCCAATCAAAATGCTCAGAATCGTGTACATCATTTGAAGTTGGAATTATTGTGGTATTATTATAGTATCCTGTCCTTACATTCATAATGGAAACGTCCATTCAACGTATTACGTTTATATCCCAGTACATAACCATAGCCCCACATGACATCGCGCAACTTTGTTGATTTGTTAATGTTTCATGTCAATAAAATACTTGACATTCATTGTTCTTGTTAATAACGTCACCCGATTGACCGGCTACATCGATGTTCAACTAATTGCGACAATAGAGGAACGAATGGCCTTTTTGTGGAATTTATCAGGGTATAAACTTGGAAAAGTCGCGGGAATACTGGACGAAGGCCTCGTCCATTATTCCCGCGACTTTTCCAAGTTTATATCCCCGATAATTCATCAAGAAAATGTGTTTATTTTCCGTTTTCTTAAGAATTATTTTAACTGCGCCTCACGGTTACGGAAAGTAGTTTGGCGTGGTAGTTTACTGGGATATAAATTTTGGACAGAGACTTGCTACGGGCCAATAAATGTTAGGGAATTGTGTAAATATTTTTGTGCTGGAATTATAATAAAATAAAAAAATAAGATTTCTAATTTTAACGCTGAACATGCAATGTAAATTTGGACTCCACACACTTTAAACTGACCAATGGTTTTCGTACTACAGTAAACATCCCATGATTTTATTTGTTAAATAAACCCATTATACATGTATTTGCAGGTGATAAATTATTCGACGAGTATATTTGTGTCCGCGGGGCTCACTGTTATCCAAGCCCAGTACGCGACGTTGGGCACGGGTGTGGTGAATGTGTGCATGACGTTCATGTCCGCGATCCTCATGGACAGACTGGGACGGCGCACCCTCCACCTCACCGGGCTCGGCGGCATGTTTGTCTGCAGCTACGTGCTCGCTGTCGGCCTCATCTTCCAGGTGAGGGGCCCGTTTCACTAAATTTTGTTCGATTAAAATGTTCGCAAATGCAAATTTAGAATCGTCTGGAAAATTCAATTGATGGATTACAGTTATTGAGCATAGGCTGCATTGCATATGCAGCCTATGCTCAATAAATGTAAATCCAATAACTTTACAAGAACAGATTGTTAATGTGAAATTTACAGACCATCATAACTTTGCACTTATGAACATTTTAGTCGTACAAAGTTTAGTGAAACGGCCTCCAGCTCTCCCCGTCTCTCTATCTGACTCTGTCGATGTATCGGGATGTGACTGGAGAAATTGGCCTTATTGGACTTGGAGAAATCAGGGTTATTGGATTTGGACTGGGATGGAGAATTCAGGGTTATTGGACTTGGACTGTGTGGCTGTGACTGGAGAAATAATTATTTTTCATGAAAAATATTTACAAGAACTGATATTTACTGTAAACGACATCGACAGTTTATGACATTTTCATAGTAAATGCAGAATAGAATTCCACATTAGCTATGATCATTTTGCTAACTTTTGACGTCATTCCCAAAATAATATCTTCTTCGGTACAAAATCACACGGCTTGTCTCGTATGTGGCTGTAGCATTTGAACTGAAACTGGAGAAACGGGGCCTATGGCATTTATGGCTCTGACTGGAGAAATGGTGCTTATGGCATTTGTGGCTGTGACTGTATAAATCGGGCTTATGACGTTTGTGGCTGTGACTGTAGAAATGGGGCTTATGGCATTTGTGGCTGTGACTGTATAAATGGGGCCTATGACGTTTGTGGCTGTGACTGTAGAAATGGGGCTTATGGCATTTGTGGCTGTGACTGTATAAATGGGGTTTATGACGTTTGTGGCTGTGACTGGAGAAATGATGCTTATGGCATTTGTGGCTGTGACTGTATAAATGGGGCTTATAACGTTTGTGGCTGTGACTGTAGAAATGGGGCTTATGGCATTTGTGGCTGTGACTGGAGAAATGGAAAAAAAGCTTATGACATTTGTGGCTGTGACTGGAGAAAATGGGGCTTATGGGCATTTGTGGCTGTGACTGTAGAAATGGGGCTTATGGCATTTGTGGCTGTGACTGTAGAAATGGGGCTTATGGTATTTGTGACTGGAGAAATGGGGCTTATGGAATTTGTGGCTGGGGTGAACTGTGATGTAAATGGGGCTTATGGCATTTGTGGCTGTGACTGGAGAAATGGTGCTTATGACATTTGTGGCTGTGACTGGAGAAATGGGGCTTATGGCATTTGTGGCTGTGACTGTAGAAATGGGGCTTATGGCATTTGTGGCTGTGACTGTAGAAATGGGGCTTATGACATTTGTCGCTGTGACTGGAGAAATGGGGCTTATGACATTTATGGCTGTGACTCTAGAAATGGGGCTTATGACATTTGTGGCTGTGACTGGAGAAATGGGGCTTATGGCATTTATGGCTCTGACTGGAGAAATGGGGCTATTGGCATTTGTGGCTGTGACTCGAGAAATGGTGCTTATGACATTTGTGGCTCTGACTGGAGAAATGGTGCTTATGACATTTATGGCTGTGACTGTAGAAATGGGGCTTATGACATTTGTGGCTATGACTGGAGAAATGGGGCTTATGGCATTTGTGGCTGTGATGGAGAAATGGGGCTTATGGCATTTGTGGCTATGATGGAGAAATGGGGCTTATGGCATTTGTGGCTGTGACTGGAGAAATGGTGCTTATGACATTTGTGGCTGTGACTGGAGAAATGGGGCTTATGACATTTGTGGCTCTGACTGGAGAAATGGTGCTTATGACATTTGTGGCTGTGATGGAGAAATGGGGCTTATGACATTTGTGGCTGTGATGGAGAAATGGGGCTTATGACATTTGTGGCTGTGATGGAGAAATGGGGCTTATAGCATTTATGGCTGTGACTGGAGAAATGGGGCTTATGACATTTGTGTCTGTGGCTGGAGAAATGGGGCTCATGGCATTTATGGCTGTGGCTGGAGAAATGGGGCTCATGGCATTTATGGCTGTGACTGTAGAAATGGGGCTTATGCCATTTATGGCTGTGACTGTAGAAATCGGGCTTATGGCATTTGTGGCTGTGACTGGAGAAATGGTGCTTATGACATTTGTGGCTGTGACTGGAGAAATGGGGCTTATGACATTTTTGGCTCTGACTGGAGAAATGGTGCTTATGACATTTGTGGATGTGATGGAGAAATGGGGCTTATGACATTTGTGGCTGTGATGGAAAAATGGGGCTTATGACATTTGTGGCTGTGATGGAGAAATGGGGCTTATGGCATTTATGGCTGTGACTGGAGAAATGGGGCTTATGACATTTGTGTCTGTGGCTGCAGAAATGGGGCTTATGACATTTATGGCTGTGACTGTAGAAATGGGGCTTATGGCATTTGTGGCTGTGACTGGAGAAATGGTGCTTATGACATTTGTGGCTGTGACTGTAGAAAGGGGCTTTATGGCATTTGTGGTTGTGACTGGAGAAATGGTGCTTATGGACATTTGTGGCTGTGACTGGAGAAATGGGGGCTTATGGCATTTGTGGGTGTGACTGTAGAAATGGGGCTTATGGCATTTGTGGCTGTGACTGTAGAAATGGGGCTTATGACATTTGTGGCTGTGACTGGAGAAATGGGGCTTATGGCATTTGTGGGCTGTGATGGAGAAATGGGGCTTATGGCATTTGTGGCTATGATGGAGAAATGGGGCTTATGGCATTTGTGGGTGTGACTGTAGAAATGGGGCTTATGGGGCATGTGGCTGTGACTGTGACTGTAGAAATGGGGACTTATGACATGTGGCTGTGACTGGAGATGGGGTCTTATGGCATTTATGGCTGTAACTGTAGAAATGGGGCTTATGACATTTGTGGCTGTGACTGCAGAAATGGGGCTTATGGCATTTATGGCTCTGACTGGAGAAATGGGGCTTTTGACATTTGTGGCTGTGATTGGAGAAATGGTGCTTATGACATTTGTGGCTGTGACTCGAGAAATGGTGCTTATGACATTTGTGGCTATGACTGTAGAAATGTGGCTTATGGCATTTGTGGCTGTGACTGGAGAAATGGGGCTTATGACATTTGTGGCTGTGACTGGAGAAATGGGGCTTATGGCATTTGTGGCTGTGACTGGAGAAATGGGGCTTATGGCATTTATGGCTCTGACTGGAGAAATGGTGCTATTGGCATTTGTGGCTGTGACTCGAGAAATGGTGCTTATGACATTTGTGGCTCTGACTGGAGAAATGGTGCTTATGGCATTTATGGCTGTGACTGTAGAAATGGGGCTTATGACATTTGTGGCTGTGACTGGAGAAATGGGGCTTATGGCATTTGTGGCTGTGATGGAGAAATGGGGCTTATGGCATTTGTGGCTATGATGGAGAAATGGGGCTTATAGCATTTGTGGCTGTGACTGGAGAAATGGTGCTTATGACATTTGTGGCTGTGACTGGAGAAATGGGGCTTATGACATTTGTGGCTCTGACTGGAGAAATGGTGCTTATGACATTTGTGGCTGTGATGGAGAAATGGGGCTTATGACATTTGTGGCTGTGATGGAGAAATGGGGCTTATGACATTTGTGGCTGTGATGGAGAAATGGGGCTTATAGCATTTATGGCTGTGACTGGAGAAATGGGGCTTATGACATTTGTGTCTGTGGCTGGAGAAATGGGGCTCATGGCATTTATGGCTGTGGCTGGAGAAATGGGGCTCATGGCATTTATGGCTGTGACTGTAGAAATGGGGCTTATGCCATTTATGGCTGTGACTGTAGAAATCGGGCTTATGGCATTTGTGGCTGTGACTGGAGAAATGGTGCTTATGACATTTGTGGCTGTGACTGGAGAAATGGGGCTTATGACATTTTTGGCTCTGACTGGAGAAATGGTGCTTATGACATTTGTGGATGTGATGGAGAAATGGCGCTTATGACATTTGTGGCTGTGATGGAGAAATGGGGCTTATGACATTTGTGGCTGTGATGGAGAAATGGGGCTTATGGCATTTATGGCTGTGACTGGAGAAATGGGGCTTATGACATTTGTGTCTGTGGCTGCAGAAATGGGGCTTATGACATTTATGGCTGTGACTGTAGAAATGGGGCTTATGGCATTTATGGCTGTGACTGGAGAAATGGTGCTTATGACATTTGTGGCTGTGACTGTAGAAATGGGGCTTATGGCATTTGTGGCTGTGACTGGAGAAATGGTGCTTATGACATTTGTGGCTGTGACTGGAGAAATGGGGCTTATGGCATTTGTGGCTGTGACTGTAGAAATGGGGCTTATGGCATTTGTGGCTGTGACTGTAGAAATGGGGCTTATGACATTTGTGGCTGTGACTGGAGAAATGGGGCTTATGGCATTTGTGGCTGTGATGGAGAAATGGGGCTTATGGCATTTGTGGCTATGATGGAGAAATGGGGCTTATGGCATTTGTGGGTGTGACTGTAGAAATGGGGCTTATGGCATTTGTGGCTGTGACTGTAGAAATGGGGCTTATGACATTTGTGGCTGTGACTGGAGAAATGGGGCTTATGGCATTTATGGCTGTGACTGTAGAAATGGGGCTTATGACATTTGTGGCTGTGACTGCAGAAATGGGGCTTATGGCATTTATGGCTCTGACTGGAGAAATGGGGCTTTTGACATTTGTGGCTGTGATTGGAGAAATGGTGCTTATGACATTTGTGGCTGTGACTCGAGAAATGGTGCTTATGACATTTGTGGCTGTGACTGTTATGAAATGGGGCGTTGCATGGTGCATGTTTTGGCGTGTGACTGGAGAAATGGTGGGGCTTATGACATGTGGCTGTGGACTCTGTAGAAATAGGGCTTATGACATTTGTGGCTGTGACTGCAGAAATGGGGCTTATGGCATTTATGGCTCTGACTGCAGAAATGGGGCTTATGGCATTGATGGCTGTGACTGGAGTTAAACTGCCTGATTTTGAGTATGATTTCAGAGTACATGCTCAGAAAGCACTACCCCAGATCTGCAGGTGCATTCATACACTCGGATAATGCTCTACGCCGTTTACTGGAGCATGATGAATGTTTCACTGACAGAATTTAGAATAATGCAGACCCTCATTAGACTGCATGGATATACAGGCTGATTTGGCTCTACAGCGGTCACAAATGTCATAGGCTCTACTTTAGCTGTAAATTGGGCCATGGTCTGACAGGCTTCATCAGATATATGTCAGTAATGGTGTTACAACATAACAATACACACTACACGGTCTGACAGGCTTCATCAGATATATGTCAGTAATGGTGTTACAACATAACAATACACACTACACGGTCTGACAGGCTTCATCAGATATATGTCAGTAATGGTGTCACAACATAATATACACAGTCTGACAGGCTTCATCAGATATATGTCAGTAATGGTGTCACAACATAATATACACTACACGGTCTGACAGGCTTCATCAGATATAATTATGTCAGTAATGGTGTCACGACATAACAATAAGCGATGTAACATCAGAACATGCACAGTTTTGACTGTGACTGGAGAAATGGGGATTATGGGTTTGTGATCAATGTTGGTCCAGATCAGCCTGTGCATCCGTCAGTCTGTTTGCAATACACACTATTCGCCATTCAATCAATGAACCACCTGTCGTGCTTGGAAAAAGCAATATCAGTTATTTTCAGGCTACATGAGTGTGTTATTTGCACACAGGAGCACATTTGTAGCAGGAGCTATACTCCTCACAAATCCCATAAACGGAGAATAGTAGGTTAGTGCCATGAATTGGTTAGGGTAGCCGAGTACATCCCGTTTCCGAGCCGTGCCAGATATTTTTTCCCATTCATGGCACTGACCTACTATTCTATTTATCCAATCAACACCTACTAATGGCTTTAAAATGCAAAAAAAATAACCCCAGCCACCGCTTATATTGATACGCAATGATTAGGTCGTATTGACAGGATATCAAAAATGTTTCATGGCACCTTGTTTCACATGTGTCGTGAAACAAGGTGCCATGAAACATTTTTGATATCCTGTCAATACGACCTAATCATTGCGTATCAATATAAGTGGTGACTGGGGTTATTTTGGCTGGGGTTGACAGGATAAACCCTATTTCTCCAGTCAGAGCCACATTGAACTTTTCAAAACTATTTGTTAATCTTGACCTTGATGGGATTAACATGGGATTGAATGGGATTAACATGGGGTAAATTATATATAAAAACTAACATATGTCTGTGTTAGGGTTAAACTATGATGTGGTGTTGCAGTCTCTTGTTAAGGACTGAATTTATAGAATATGACCTTTTGTTTCAAATGTAGTGGAATCATACATGTGACTGAATATCTTTATAAAGTATATCTGACCCTGTTCTTCTTAGAGTATATTATACAGAGCATTGAGTTGCCATCTCTGGCCATTTTAGTTTGTACATGTTATCGGACAGTTTTACCACTTGGAGGGTTTGACACCTACACCAAATAATATGGCAGAAAATCTAATTTGGTGCAATAGGTCCCACATATATATAGGACAACGACAACGTCCTATAATATTATTTCTGAAGACTGCACAAATAAGCTAGATATCTGAGCATTTCTACCATCACTCACAAAATATACAATGGACACTTGTTCAATGTGTAAAATGTCAAACTGATGCACTGTCTATTATTAGAAGTGCATCTGCCACAGGTAAAGACCATATATATACAGGTATATATCTACATCATTGTGTATTGTTCTTACTGTTACACAGTCTACTGAATTCTCAAACAATTTAACAAATGGTCAACAAACCCTTCAGTAGCCTATTTCATCAACATTGCAAAGTATACTTTACTAGCAAAGTATACTTTGAGGGAGTAATCATTTATTTTTCCTGAAATGCATTATTTCATATAGAACTAACAAATGCATATATTTCATGCTTACAAGTATGCAGAATTATTATACTGAATTTATTACATTATCACAGCCAAATTGGCTGTGATAATGTAATAAATTTAGTATAATAAAAATTAATAAATTTATCATAAAATTGAAAATTTCTCCCTCAAAGTATACTTTGCTACTAAAGTATACTTTGCAATGTTGATGAAATAGGCTACTGGTCTTGCTACAGATATCAGACTTTGTATATAAATTTGATGAAAACAAGCCATAGCTTGCTGTTACAGTAGTCAAATGTCTCGCCATCATGTTGCACCAAATTGTATTCATGTGTTTGTCATATTATTAGTGATATGTGTCAAAAACAATAAGAGGTAAAACTGGCTGATGGCTTGTACACACTAAGATGGCCGACATGGCAACTCCATGCACTGTGTAGGATGTAGTAAGAAGAGAATGTTCACATGTATGTTCTGTATATATCCCATCACATTTACGAAGCAATTATGCATAAATCATTACATGATCAGGGGCCCCACAGCTCCTTAAGCTTGTGTTATATGATGACAATTTCAGTATTTATAGGCATGCTCATCGACATATAGGATAGTATATTGTAGAATAAACAACACCTTTAATAACATACAGTTTGTTTTGGAGCCATGGTATATATGTGTATGCTATTAATTACTGACCATTGTACATATGTATATCTCTGTTGCAGTCCCATTACCAATGGCTGTCCTACGTTTGTATATTGGCTGTGACGGGGTATATCATGTCATTCGCCACCGGGCCAGGTAGGTGCTGCCCATCTTGTGTGATTTGTCTTCATAAAACGAGGCTAATTTCGGTCCTGGCTGAGAAAAGGCTTACAGCTGGGCCCATGCTCCATGTTCATGCTCATTATCAGGAAGTTTGATTACTGCAATAACCCTAAATATGCGGACATCATATGTTTTTGGAAACCGTTTCCCAAAACAAATTGTGTCCAAATACAGTGTTATTGTGATAAACAAGTACAACCATACTAACAGTAAATATTTGTACATTCCTTGCTGTGAGAAACCATACATTAATTAGCGATTCCACTGGGGAAAATAAAAAAATCGCCACTTCAAAAAATCAAAAAAAAATTGCCTATTGCGAAAGTGGCGATCGCCAGCGGAATCCCTGATTAATGTGTGTTTCCCATAATAAATTGTGTCCGAATACTTAGGATTATCACAGTAGTCTGGGGGCCGTTTTACTAAACTTTGTACGACTAAAATGTTCATAAGTGCAATATAACGATAGTCTGTAAATTTCGCATTAACAATGTTTTCTTGTAAACAATTAATGGATTTACATTTATTGAGCATAGGCTGCATGCTCAATAAATGTTAATTTATTCATTGAAATTTACAGATGATCCTAAATTTGCGCTTACGAACATTTTAGTCGTACAAAGTTTAGTGAAACAGGCCCCAGACTCGGCCAATCAAACTGTATGACATTGCGTACAAATTTGGAGACGATACTCTCTTTTGTGGATGTGACATATCTCGATGGGGAATCAATCCATTCTGACCTTTGTGAGCACTTCAATGGTGTACTTATCATGACTAGGATTCACACCTGGAACTAAGTGGGGTATGCGCATAGGGCGCCAGATCAGGGGGCCGTTTCACTGAACTTTGTACGACTAAAATGTCCGTAAGTGAAGATTAGTCTGTTGTCCATCAATTGATGGACTTACAGTTATTGAGCATAGGCTGCATATGCAGCCTATGCTCAATAAATGTAACTCCAATAATTGTTTACAATATCACATTGTTAATGTGAAATTTACAGACTATAATATTTTTTCACTTACAAACATTTTACTCTTATTTAATGTTTAGTGAAACGGCCCCCTGGATATTGTGAGTTACATGCTTGAAACATGTCTACCAATTATTACACAGTGCACTTTGCATCATACTTAAGTCTTGCCAAATGATTTTTATCACTAATAAAGAAAAAGATATATTGTGAAATTCGGAGGACATTTTAAAATTGTTTCCTGTACTAAATACTGTGATAGGTAATGTATTTCACTTTACTCGGCTCGACCTACACATTCCTACACCTCTTAACTGGTTCTGCTGGAGCAGTTTTGATGTGATAAAGCATTCATACCCTGGGATATTATATAAACAGTGCCCTTTGTTGAGGAGAGATAATCCACAATATTCCCCTCAATAAAGGGCACTATTTAATTTATATACCGAATATAATTTTGATGGCAAGGTGAAATAATAGACTTAAACATTGAAGATCGCGCATTTTGAAATTAAAATGGTGTCCACTAATTCTGCGGATATAATAAGCCTTTTCAGACGAAAGTTTGTTTCATCACCATGCACAGATTCATACCAAATTTCCTAATGCTTCATTGTAGCTCAAAACATCTGCGTGGGTAAAACATCAAATAGTTATGACGTCAGTAATTCCAGCACAAAAATATTTACACAATTCCCTAACATTTGATTGGCTGTAGCAAGTCTCTGTCCAAAATTTATATCCCAGTAAACTCCCATGCCGAACTACTTTCCATAACCGTGAGGAGCAGTTAAAATAATTCTTAAGAAAACGGAAAATAAACACATCTTCTTGATGATTTTATTTTAAATGCTGGAATTATAAGGAATGAATGGCCTTTTTGTGGAATTTATCAGGGATGTAAACTTGGAAAAGTCGCGGGAATACTGGACGAGGCCTTCCGGCCTTCGTCCAGTATTCCCGCGACTTTTCCAAGTTTATACCCCGATAAATTCCACAAAAAGGTCATTGAGTCCTATAGTAAATGACGTAATTTGTGAGATATATGACATCACCACTGCGTGTTGGCAACGTCAAATTCATTCAGTACAGGTATTAAATAAATGCAGTTAATGTCATTTCGGATATATTCTGCTGAATGTAAGTTGGACCTGTAATAAGTCGGAGAAATATTCAAACACAAATATTGCCCATTTTTCCTCGATTTTTATGCCACACCATCGACACGCTTTTCTTTCAATATAGTATTACATACTCGTAGCAAAATAATATCAATATTACAGGATTTTGTCCAATTTTGATGCAATGTTGAATTTATAAAGTTAATCAAAATATATAAGCTAATGATAATAATAATAATAATAATATGCTTGTGGTGGGACTCGAACCCCCGACCCCTACGACATCAATGACTTGTACCACAATTTCCTTCAACGTTACCACTACACCACGATGTTCGGCTGTTTCCGTAATAATGTATGACGTCAATGTGACGTCTATGGCCACAGCGAGGGATATTTTCAATATCCCACGGCAATATACAGGAAAGGGGAATATCCCAGATTGACTAATACCACGTGACAACAATCTGACCAATGATATGCCTAGAAATTACAGTGAGGTATAATCAAATATAATATCTTCTGTTGATGAAGCTGCCCGGATCATTCTTGGCTGTAGACCATTGCATGAAATTCGAGAAAACTCACATATTTAGTCGGTTTTCTCAAAATATCTCAATGAACTATATTTACAAGGTGCATGATCACATGGTTACAACAACAACAACGTCGCCCACTCCAAAGTAAGTATTATTTGATGTTTTCCTTAATATGCAACAGATTTTGATGAAATATGGCGCAGCAAACGCGTCTTCATGAGCTGCATTTGGTGGTCTAGGGAGTTTGGCACAGACTTATGTCGTTTTTGCGAAGAATCGATTTCCGTGTCGGAGATCGATTCTTCGCAAAAACGACAGATGTTTGGGCCAAAATAAAGAGACCTCCAAATGCAGCTTAACACGACGCGTTTGGTGCGCCATATTACATCAAAATCCGTTAAGTAATAAGGACACTATAAAAGAATACGTACTTTGAATCGGTACTTATTGTTGTTGTTAGTACCACGTGATCATACACCTTGATATATCATGAAGCCATAACCCACATGTGATATAGTGTAATTTCCAGGTATATGGGCTGTTGTACATCAAAATTGTCTCCGCATTTGATATTTAGGAAAATATTGAAAGCTGGCCTAAAAAGTGTGACATACTCTGTGCTATATGTACTACCAAGTACAGTGAAACTTCTCTAAGCCCGGCTTAGAGAGGTTTCACTGTAAATGTGGGAGGTCCCCAGGGTGTCCTGCTTAGACAGGTTTCACTGTAAATGAAGCATTTGATCATTCTGAGCCATAGTTGTGTGCTGTGCGATCACGAACAGACATTATCACCTGATATAATGACCAAGAAACTCATCAAAAATAAGATCACAGATGTTTTTTGGTGTCTGGTTTAGAGAGGTTTCACTGTACATGGAGTGTGAATATTCCCTGCAGGGTCGATACCGTGGTTCTTCGTAACGGAGTTGTTCGCCCAGGGTCCGCGGCCGGCAGCGGTCAGCATCAGTGTGATGGTCAACTGGCTCGCATGCTTCGTTGTGGCACTCACCTACCCAATGTTGCAGGTATGAGGGTGGCACACACAGTTGTGGACAACATTTGAAGGGGTCAGGGGACGAAGAGGGCCACGTCTGTTAGGGACTTACCCTCTTCCTTCACTGACCCCGGTCCTGGTGTCTTTTAAAGGTGCATGCCCACTCAGTAGGCACAACATGTTCTTGATATCTGAGACATCATCTGAGACATCGTCTGAGACATCATCTGAGACATCATCTGAGACATCATCTGAGACATCACATCTGAGACATCATCTGAGACATCACATCTGAGACATCACATCTGAGACATCATCTGAGACATCACATCTGAGACATCATCCGAGACATCATCTGAGACATCATCTGAGACATCACATCTGAGACCTCAATCGAGGACATCACATCTGAGGACATATCTGAGAACATCTACATCTGAGAAATCACAATATGAGAACACATCTGGACTCATCCGAGAACATCATCTGAGGACTTTTCAATCCGAGACATCATCCGAGACATCTTCTGTCGGACATCTTCTAGAGACATCGGTCCTGAGACATCACATCTGAGGACATCACATCGAGGACATCTTCTGAGGACATAGACATCGTCTGAGACATTTTCTGGCAAAATAAACATTCTTTCACCATTACCGAACGTATTGATTGGCATAATTATACATTTTATATCAGATGTAAATTTCCACACTGATATCAGGGGCGATAACCGTGTTTCCTGAAAATGTTAACAGACTTTACTATTTTTATTCTCTGTATTTTTTAATTTTTTTTTTAATTTTTTTTTTGATGTGCAATGATCATACTTTATAATCTGTCGAAAATATAATTTTTTCAGGTGACACATTTAATTAGTATAAATAATTAAAAAAATATATCATGCCTCATTTGCATATGAAAATAGCCTGTTACCACCGCGCTCACTATAAGTAAAATACATATTACTAAATGATTATATCTGTATAATGGGCACTCGTAATGTTTAGAACTGGTGGAATAGTGACACAATTATACACTTATTTAATTCATATAAAGAACATGTTGTGCCTACTGAGTGGGCATGTACCTTTAAGCTGCTGCATATGGAAGGAAATTTTCATGACCATTCCGAATCTGGAGCCCGTTTCACTAACCTTTGTACGACTAAAATGTTTGTAAGTGCAAAATTATGATAGTCTGTAAATATCACATTAACAATGTTTTCTTGTCAACTATTAATTATTGGATTTACATTTATTGAGCATATGCTGCATATGCAGCCTATGCTCAGTAAATGTAAATCCAATAATTGTTTACAATAACACATTGTTAATGTGAAATGTACAGACTATCAAGTAAGCATCAATCGTAGTATATACAGAATTATACAAAGGAGATTAGATTGAAAGCAAGTGTATATAAATCCTTGCCCTACCGAATTATGTTCAGTCACAGCATATATGACTTTACTGTCTACCCAGAACCTGTGGGTGGTTGGTCGGGCGAACGTGAAGGTGTAAATTAATGGTAGGGTGTTCCGCCTTATAGAAATCACGATTTGCCTGGTTTGGCCCTCGGGTACGTTTTTATATTTGGCTCTTTTGTTACCTGGGAGTTGAATTGGGTTATTGCCCATTATAAAAGTAGTAAGATTATTATTGATCCTACTCCTTTTAGGAGGGGGCCAAATGATTCTTGTGTGGCGATTCCCCCCCCCCCTCGCCATTTGTACATGTACTTGAATATGGGATTTAGTACTAAACCCATTGACCCGGCCTTAAATGAACTTAGCTGTTGATATGCCATTAAACCCCAACAAACAAACAAAACAAACTACCCAGAACCTGAGGGATTATTATATCTCCGGCCCTAGTTATATTTACAATGTAGATGGAAGATGATACCTCTACATGTCGGTCCAAGAATGAGAAATATTCACAAAATATGTACATCTATCATGTCTGTATTTCTACTCTGTTTATTTCTGTTTCTTTCAGGACTCCATACACGAATACTCGTTTATTCCATTTGTTGTTTTACTCGCTATCTTCTGGCTGTACACATTGTTGCAAGTTCCCGAAACAAAGGGCCGGTCGATAGAAGAAATTACACAGTCATTCAAACCAGGAGCTGCCCAGTCTATGCGTAATCGTTTACAATACAGGCCAATACATACACACGACACATAGTAGGAATTGTACGTAACCCCGCAGGGGACATGGAATTTTTTTATTCCCACGATATAACAATTTGTTCCCACGAAATGACAGTTCTTTCCCTCAATTTAACAATTTGTTCCCTCAATTTAACAATTTGTTCCCTCAAATTAACAATTCGTTCCCATGATATAATAATTAGTTCCCACAAATTAACAATTCGTTCCCGTGGGAATTAATTGTTATTTCGTGGGAACGAATTGTTAAATTGAAGGAACAAATTGTTAATTCGTTAATTTGTGGGAACAAATTGTTAAATTGAGGGAACAATTGTTATTTCGTGGGAATGAATAAATTAAAAAAAAATTCTACGTCCCCTGCGTGGCTGTGTAGAATTGACAGTTGATGCTAGGAGCCGTGTAGTACAGTCTATTATATGGCAGGACTTGCTACATGTAGTTGATACATAGAGAATACCAAATACCAGGCTAGTGTCTTTTGATATCAAGTTTATCAGGCAAGGCTAGGAAATGCGTAGGAATTCTGAGGCTTGCAGAGGAATTCCAACCGTTTCCAAGCCGAGCCTGATAAACTTCATATCAAAATACACTAGCCTGGTATTCTATTTATCAGGTAACGTTTTATGCTCGAAAATGACCTTAGATGACATTGTTATCTATGGACAGAACGCGGACTTGTTTACATGTTGTCTTTACATTGACGTCATTCGGTAATGTCATGTGACGTCATCTGACCAATGCAACGGCATTTCTCACTTAGATGTGTGTATGAGGTCAATGCCTGATGCAGCATTATCTATTCGGCCAATACAAAGCATGTTACCTGATAAAGCATTCAGCCTACCAGGGGAGAACTTGATTGTTGATACAGAATTCAGCCTACCAGGGGAGAACTTGATTGTTGATACAGAATTCAGCCTACCAGGGGAGAACTTGATTGTTGATACAGAATTTAGCCTACCAGGGGAGAACTTGATTGTTGATACAGAATTCAGCCTACCAGGGGAGAACTTGATTGTTGATGTATGGGAGTGCTGCATAAGGTACAACTTTCCACTCTGCCGTTATTCCATTGAGTTATCTGTTTGGACTCCGAAAATCTCATTTTGTTTTGTTTGCTTGTCCGACAAACTTCTACTGAATGACACAAAAGATGGTTGGACTTGATTGTTGACTTGATTGTTGGGCAGACATGACCACCAGTGCAAATGGTGAATAACGCAAACATTTCCACCCTGCATCTAATCCATCCAGAGGTATACCCTTTTTACAAACCTTTTATTACTAATCAGATGTTGCCACACTGGCATCATATGTGTGTTACTGATTCCAGTTTCTCATTTTAATTGTGAACAGAAATCAGAATCAGAACTTTAACATGTAATAGTACATAGCAGGGAGCCGTTTCACTAAACTTTGTATTATTAAAATGTTTGTAAGTCCAAAATTATGATAGTCTGTAAATTCCACACTAACAATGATTTCTTGTAAACAATTATTGGATTTACATTTATTGAGCATAGGCTGCATATGCAGCCTATGCTCAATAATTGTAAACCCATCAATTGAAATTTCCAGACGATCCTAAATTTGCATTTACGAACATTTTAGTCGTACAAAGTTTAGTGAAACGGGCTCCTGATATTTAGGAGTGGAAATAGTCAATATAACAGTTTAGATCATTTGTAACCTTTAATCTTCCATTACCTTCTACACGTCATCATCATACAGCACACATCAAAATTTCAAAGTATACTTTTCTAGCAAAGTATACTTTGAGGGAGAAACCAAACTTTCACAGCTTCATAATCAAGGGGTGCCCACCACATATCAATATCCAACATGTCTTTTTTTGAACTTGACCCATTTTTTTAGCGCAGTCGACTTAGCCATTTTCAATGTTAAGTTTTCGCATTTACAATGTTAAGTTTTCGTGTTTAAGTCCATTTCTTTGGTACTGTACCACCTAGGACCACCAAACCTTCACAGCTTCATAACCAATGGGTGCCTACCACATACAACTATCCAACATGTGACCATTTTTTTACCTTCACCTATTATTTCTACGTAATTGACTTAGCCATTTTCAACGTTAACTTTTTAACGTACGTCTGGTTAAAGTTTTTTTGTTAAAAGTTTTTCGTTATACTATATCTCTGCAACTGCTTCGCCCATTACCTTGAAACTTCACATGGGTGTTTATCATCATCCATATTTTCATTCTACCCCCCAACCGTGCAGCCCCTGTGCCCAATGTCAAGGTCAAATTACTTTGAATTTTTTTGTTAAAGTTTTTTCGTGTACTATGTCTCTGCAACTGCTTCACCCATTACCTTGATACTTCACATGGGTGTTTATCATCATTGTCGCGCCCGCTTGCGGAAAGCGTGATATCGTCGGCATTTTGGCATACGTCCGTCCGTACGTCCGTGTGTCTGGTTAAAGTTTTTTGGTTAAAGTTTTTCCATCTACTATATCTATTTTTTTTAGTGTCCATGCCTCGCCCCAAGGCGCCACATGCAGGCCACGGCCATCTAGTCTACAAAAAGTCGGTATAATTATGTTATCCAAGTGTCTATGCTTGGAAAAAACCTGGCCTTCGTGGCTTTGCCTCGTTTCTTGTTATTATACTGAATTTATTACATTATCACAGCCATTTTGGCTGTGATGATGTAATAAATTCAGTATAATGATTCTGCATACTTTTAATCATCAAATATATGCAGTTGTTAGTTCTATATGAAACAATGCATTTCCGAAAAAATAAATGATTACTCCCTCAAAGTATACTTTGCTAGAAAAGTATGCTGTGCACTTTTTATAAAATCGGCAACTGAATTATACAGTACATATGGGGCGACAGCTGGCAAAACCAACCTTAGGACAAAATGTTTAAAGGTACATGCCCGCTCAGTAGGCAGAACATTTTCTTTCTAGGAATTAGATAAGTGTATAATTGTGTCACTATTCCACCAGTTCTAAAAATTACAAGTTCCCGCTATAGAGATGTAATCATTTAGTAATATTTATTTTACTGATAGTGGCTCGTGGTGGTATCAGGCTATTTTCATATGCAAATTTGGCATGATCTTTTTTAATTATTTACACTAATTAAATGCGTCATCTGAAAAATAATATTTTCGACAGATTATAAAGTATGATCAGTGCACATCATAAAATAAATGCAGAGAATAAATAGTAATGTAATAATATTTTAAGGAAATGCGGTTATCACGTGGGGTAATGGTGAATGAATGTTTAGTTTGCCAGAAAATGTCTCAGAGGATGTCTCTGATACAAAGAACATTTGTGCCTACTGAGTGGACATTAGTTGCGAAGGTAACTCTTGCAATCTACTCCTGTACAGTCCGTAGCTAGTGCTACAGACGGTATGGGAGTAATTGCAAGAGTCCGGTCCGTTACTTCAACCTGTGGATGGTCCGGGTCTACACTGGTCACTGTCATCGTAAGGTTTTTTTTCTCGGTTGGAGCCCCGTAGAAATTTACATACAGGGTGATCCAAAATATCTGCAACAGCAAACTGTTTTGGAGATAAATGATTAGTGCACATACGTGAGGTAAGGTAACCAGTGGCAAATGTTTAGTATTAAATATATGCTGACGTGACTTGAACTTGTACATGTACTTGTACAGGTAATATATGGGATTTAGTACTAAACCCATTGACCGGGCCTTGAATGACCTTAGCTGTTGATAGGCCATTAAACCCCAACAAACAAACAAAACTGACGTGTTAAGCTTCATTTGGATAATGGCATGACATACTAGCATGTGTGTGGGTGGTTGGTCGGGCGCTTGTGATGGCGTAAATGAACGGTAGGGATTTCTCCTTATAGGAATCACGATTTGCCTGGTTTGGCTCTCAGGTACGTTTTTATTTTTGGCTCTTTTTTACCTAGGAGTTGAGTTGGGTTATTGCCCATTATAAAAGTGGTAAGATTATTGCTGATCCTATTGCTTTTGGGAGGGGGCCAATTTATTCTGGCATGGCGAGGACCTGGCATCAGATCATGATTATTCTGATCTCAGGGCTGAATATATAGATTTTTCATTGTAAATATTCAGTTCTGATTTTGAACATGTACATGAACTACTTGTACAGGTAATATATGGGAGTTAGTACTAAACCCATTCACCAAACAAATTCACCAAAATTGCAATGTATACTTATCTTGCTATAAAGTATACTTTGAGGGAGAAATTTACAATTTAAGGAATAATTTATTAATTTTGATTATACTGAATTAATTACATTATCACAGCCATTTTGGCTGTGATAATGTAATTAATTCAGTATAATAATTCTGCATACTTTTAATCTTCAAATATATGCAGTCGTTAGTTCTATGTGAAATAATGCATTTCGGGAAAAATAAATGATTTCTCCCTCAATTTTGATGAAATCAGCTATAGTTCTTAATCAAATTGCTCACTCCTGTAGCCTGATAACAGTGTATACTGCTTGTTGGAAGCATGGCTGGTCTTTCATTGCTTAAATGACTGACTATGCAGATCCAGATCTGGATCTATACTGGTCGCAAAACCCGTAAGCCCCATTTCTTCAGTCCAGTCACAAGTTATGATTCTGCCATGGCTGTGAGGATAACGTTCCTAGGTCATCTATGCAGTAGCTTAGCACAGTTTTCTGTGTACAGTTTGTAACCATATTGAGTAGTGAATCATTTTCAAGTAAAATGCTGTAACACATATTTTGGATCACCCTGCACAGGGCATAATAGTTAGTACCATAATTCTGATACACAGTAGTTCTGATACAGGCCCAGATGCAGGAATTAATTTAGTGGGATGCGTTACCGCGAAGGGCTAAACATTGTTTTTTTTTGCACATTCACGGACAGACCTCGGCAGATTAACCATTTCACCCCTAAATAACTGGAATGGATTTTGATATGTTAATTTTGCAACCCATTCCAATCATCACAAAATGATTTTTAGACCAGTCCATTTATGAGCATGATGTGTTTTTGTTCTCAAAATTATGAAAATTACTTGCAAAAAGTGCAGATCCTGATGAGACGGCTCGTCACGAGCCGGCTCATCTGGATCTACACTTTTTGCCAATACCACTATACAGGCCTGTGGTGTTGAACGGGTTAAAGGGGTGCGTACGCACCCGTCGCACCCCCTCTGCGTACGGGCCTGTGATACACAGCTGTTCTGATATTAGTAGTTCTGATATTATTGTTTCATAATTGAGATGATCAAGACTGTTTATACATACATTGTACATGCATATATGTATTTTATTGTTTGATGTTCGGTTTGTTATACATGTTATATATTGGGAATTAATCAAAGTATCTTGTGGTTTTTTGTGAGCATAATGGAGTTTAGTGTAGATTGACAATCTCAGCACAGCATAACGTCAACTCCAAAGGATTTACACACAGGATTTACACACTGTTAGGCATTGTTAGAGTTAATGATAGATCTGTTGAATGTTGATGGCGGTATGAAATGTTTTGGTTGTATGAAGTGAACAATAACTGCTGTGCCCCGGGCCTCTCCACCGTGTGCCAAACTGGGTCCCTCCTGTTGACGATTGCACCAAAATTGCTAAGCATACTTATCTAGCTAAGTATACTTTATATTTCCCGAAATGCATTATTTCATATAGAACTAATGACTGCATATATTTGATGATTAAAAGTATGCAGAATTATTATACTGAATTTATTACATTATCACAGCCAAAATGGCTGTGATAATGTAATAATTTCAGTATTTTTGGCTGTGATAATGTAATAAATTCAGTATAATAAAAAAATAATAAAGTTATCCTTAAATTGAAAATTTCTCCCTCAAAATGTACTTAGCAAGATAAGTATACTTTGCAATGTTGGTGGAATAGGCTACTGGTTGACCTCTATAGTCCCGGCCAAGAAACCTGCTCTCACTGATATTTGTACAATTAAATATATTTAATTGGTGAATCTTCCAAGTTAGCAATTTTTCTATAAATAATAAAGATGCTTTCATCATTTTCTTTTATTTCAACAAAATAAAATACTGATTTGGCTTTGTTTTTTTGGTCATATATGTCGCAGGTCGAGAAAAATGCTCACGTCGGACTGGAACTGGGGACCGCTGGTTTACTGCAGCCTACCATCACTCTACTGAGAGCTAACTGGGCACAGGCAGATACACAACATGACTGGTGGGTGGTAGATGGGAGCAAGCGATGGGTAATTTAATGATCGGGGTTCATCCTTACCGGAATCCCGACTGTAGACCTGGTTTGGCACTCACATACGTTTTTGGCATTTTGTATGTGACAGTTGAATCTGGTTATACCCCTTATGTGAGTATTACGATATTCATAATCCTATTTTAGGGGAAGGGGCCAAGTGACTTGGTGTGGTATGGACCTGGCACCAGGTCAGGTTATTCTAATTTCAGGGCTGAATATATTTGTTTTCGATGTAAATATTCCGTTTTGATTTTGGGATTTTCCCCCAATGTAGCAGGTTAAAATGGGATTGAACCCGTTTGCCCGGCTATGACCTTAGCTGTTGATAGGCTGTTAAACACTAATAAACAAACAAACCAACACACCATGACTGGTCCTACTGCTTTTGGGATGGGGCCAAGTGATTCTGGTGTGGCAAGGACCTGGCATCAGATCAGGATTATTCTGATTTCAGGGCTGAATATATAGTTTTTTTATCGTAAATATTCAGTTCTGATTTTGGGATTTTCCACCCATTTGTACATGTACTTGAACATGTACATGTACTTGTACATGTAATATATGGGAATTAGTACTAAACCCATTGACCCGGCCTTAAATGACCTTAGCTGTTGATAGGCCGTTAAACCCTAATAAACAAACAAACAAACTGCTCACTTGCTCGAGTATCACTTACAAATATGTTGTTATGCTCTCTATATCAAGGAAGCATATTACTTTGCCCCTTAACCCTTTCACCCCTAAGTAACTGAATGGGCTGTGATATGTTAATTTTGCAACCAATCCAATCATCGAAAAATGATTTCCATTTATAAAAAGGGGGTATTTGTTGTTCTCAAAAATATGAAAATTACTTTCAAACAGTGCAGATCCTGATGAGACGGCTCATTACGAGCCGGCTCATCTGGATCTGCATTGTTTGCATAAACCGCTATATTTCGGGTTCAAAGGGTTAAGTTTGTTGCATAATTGTTCTGATGACCTATAGGGGTTATAACACCAGACTTCCAATCCGGAGGTTGTGGGTTCAAACCTAGCCTTAGGCATCAAAAATACTTTCATTGTATTTCCATCCCAGTTGTCTGTCGGATGAAACTTTAAACTGTGGTCCCGTCTCTATATGACCCTAGCTGTTGGTGGGACGTTAAACCCATTCATTGTCACTTTTCTGACTACCTATACAAATGTGCATATGTAATTTCTTAATCATGCTAAGACGTAAATATTGCTTAATTGATGATTGTTGTCATATTTCGACACTTGATACAGACTTGGGTCGTTTTTGCGAAGAATCGATTTCCGTGTCAGGGACACGGAAATCGATTCTTCGCAAAAACGATAGAAGTCATGTGATGTATGCTGGACCACCCTTTTATGCCAGTATGTTTGTAAGAGTTTCTTATTATGTCTCATTATGCCAGGGGCTTGCCCACAAATATAATACATGTACAGGAGGTTGTCCTATTTTCGAGCTCATCAAAATGCACTTTCCTGTGTTTTACTGGTTGTAAACTGTGATGTATGTAAACTCCGTGGCTGAACGGGGTGGGGGGGGTTGCAACCCCGGAACCCCCCTCCAGATCCGCCCCTGCATGTATGTGTTTACCTGTTACCGTTGTTTCCAGTCACAGTGACATATACTACATGTATGTGTTTACCTGTTACCGT
This sequence comes from Conchocele bisecta, assembly GCA_029237695.1. Classification (NCBI taxonomy): domain Eukaryota; kingdom Metazoa; phylum Mollusca; class Bivalvia; order Lucinida; family Thyasiridae; genus Conchocele; species Conchocele bisecta. The sequence continues at coordinate 22,432,964 of CM055279.1, read as the reverse complement.
TGTTTCCAGTCACAGTGACATATACTGCATGTATGTGTTTGCCTGTTACCGTTGTTTCCAGTCACAGTGACATATAATACATATATGTGTTTACCAGTTACCGTTGTCTCTGTGACAGTGACATACAATACATATATGTGTTTACCAGTTACCGTTGTCTCTGTCACAGTGACATATAATACATATATGTGTTTACCAGTTACCGTTGTCTCTGTCACAGTGACATATAATACATATATGTGTTTACCAGTTACCGTTGTCTCTGTGACAGTGACATACAATACATATATGTGTTTACCAGTTACCGTTGTCTCTGTCACAGTGACATATAATACATATATGTGTTTACCTGCTACCGTTGTTTCCAGTCATAGTGACATATAATACATATATGTGTTTACCAGTTACCGATGTCTCTGTGACAGTGACATATAATACATATATGTGTTTACCAGTTATGTTGTCTCTGTGACAGTGACATACAATACATATATGTGTTTACCAGTTATGTTGTCTCTGTGACAGTGACATATAATACATATATGTGTTTACCTGCTACCGTTGTTTCCAGTCACAGTGACATATAATACATATATGTGTTTACCAGTTACCGTTGTCTGTGTCACAATGACATATAATACATATATGTGTTTACCAGTTACCGTTGTCTCTGTCACAGTGACATATAATACATATATGTGTTTACCAGTTACCGTTGTCTCTGTCACAGTGACATATAATTCATATATGTGTTTACCAGTTACCGTTGTCTCTGTCACAGTGACATACAATACATATATGTGTTTACCAGTTACCGTTGTCTGTGTCACAGTGACATATAATACATATATGTGTTTACCAGTTACCGTTGTCTCTGTCACAGTGACATATAATTCATATATGTGTTTACCAGTTACCGTTGTCTCTGTCACAGTGACATACAATACATATATGTGTTTACCAGTTACCGTTGTCTCTGTCACAGTGACATATAATACATATATGTGTTTACCAGTTACCGTTGTTTCCAGTGACATATAATACATATATGTGTTTACCTGTTACCGTTGTCTCTGTCACAGTGACATATAATACATGTATGTGTTTACCAGTTACCGATGTCTCTGTGACAGTGACATACAATACATATACTGTATTTGTTTACCTGTTACTGTTGTCTCTGTCACAGTGACATAATACATGTATGTGTTTACCAGTTACCGATGTCTCTGTGACAGTGACATACAATACATATACTGTATGTGTTTACCAGTTACCGTTGTATTTATTTTAGGAATCAAACCATGGGCTGTTACGCTTACTGGGGTGAACAATACATTTGGTATGTTTCAAGTGCGTTGAGTACTAAGGACTTCTCGCAAACTTTAAACAGACCAAATGTATTATGCACCACAGTAAACATAACAGCCCATGGTTTTATTACTTATATTTACGCTGCATATTCTGATAGACTAAGTTTCAAAAAAATGTAAATAACTAAATATGGCGTTAAAATCTTGTTTTACATCATTTTGTCGCAATTCCTGGAACAGCGACGTTACCGGTCAATAGCGTCAATAGCGTCAATAGCGTGCGGTTATTGACAACCTCGTGGAAATTAATGACATCAAACGAACTTTAACCAATCAACAAGATCGCGCGACATCATGTGGCTCCAATGGGATGTAAACGCAATACGTCGAATGGGCATTTCCATTATGAATTTATGGTAGGTGTAAATATTGGGATATGACGTCTGACATTTATTTATAAATTGTTGTTCCTTTTTCATGTTACCTGGGTATATTATTTTGTATGGGCCATACCATAAACATTATGTTATCTGTATGGGCCATACCATAAACATTATGTTATCTGTATGGGCCATACCATAAACATTATGTTATCTGTATGGGCCATACCACAAACATTATGTTATCTGTATGCGCCATACCACAAACATTATGTTATCTGTATGGGCCATACCACAAACATTATGTTATCTGTACGGGCCATACCACAAACATTATGTTATCTGTATGGGCCATACCACAAACATTATGTTATCTGTATGGGCCATACCACAAACATTATGTTATCTGTATGGGTCATACCACACACATTATGTTATCTGTATGGGCCATACCGCAAACATTATGTTACCGTTGTTTCCAGTCACTCTGACATATATGTTTTTACCAGTTACCGTTGTGTCTGTCACAGTGACATATAATACATGTATGTGTTTACCAGTTACCGTTGTTTCCAGTCACTCTGACATATAATACATATATTACATATATGTGTTTACCTGTTACCGTTGTGTCTGTCACATATAATACATATATGTGTTTACCTGTTACCGTTGTTTCCAGTCACTCTGACATATAATACATATATGTGTTTACCAGTTATCGTTGTGTCTGTCACAGTGACATATAATACATATATGTCTTTACCAGTTACTGTTGTCTCTGTCACAGTGGTAGGTGTAAATATTGGGATATGACGGCTGACATTTATTTATAAATTGTTGTTCCTTATTCATGTTACCTGGGCCATACCGCAAACATTATGTTATATATATGGGCCATACCGCAAACATTATGTTATATATATGGGCCATACCACAAACATTATTGTTAATCTATTTTAGGGGAAAGGGCCAAGTGACTTTGGTGTGGTATGGACCAGTAGCCTATTTCACCAACATTGCAAAGTATACTTATCTAGCAAAGTATACTTTGAGGGAGAAATTTTCAATTTAAAGATAAATTTATTAATTTTTATTATACTGAATTTATTACATTATCACAGCCATTTTGGCTGTGATCATGTAATAAATTCAGTATAATAATTCTGCATACTTTTAATCATCTAATATATGCAGTCGTTTGTTCTATATGAAATAATACATGTCGGGAAAAATAAATGATTACTCCCTCAAAGTATACTTTGCTAGATAAGTATACTTTGCAATTTTGATGAAATCGGCTACAGGTCAGGTTATTCTAATTTCAGGGCTGAATATGTAAATGTTCCGTTCTGATTTTGTGATTTTCCCCCAATGCAGCAGGTTATATACGGGATCGAACCCGTTGGCCCGGCCTTAAATTACCTTAGCCGTTGATAGGCCGTTAAACACCAATAAACCAAATCAATGTATCCAGTCACAGACAAACCAAACCTGGCAATAACTAATACATGTACATGTGCTGCATTACATTCCTCATTTAAAAGTGTTACCACTTGAAGTTGGACATCATTTACTTACATATACTATTAGTGTTGAAACCATTAAAACACAATGTAGTTATATTGGACAAGACTATAGAAATGTGGCTTGTGGCATTTGCGGCCAGTGTAGACACATAATTACTGTCTGTTTCACGAAAGCTGCCCAAATATAAACAATTCAAAAACAATATTTTTTTCGATAATATTAAATTAAAGGAACATTTAAGAATGAGCCTTCTTTTTATTTCGTGAAATTTGGTCAAATATTGATTTTATTGCGAAAAAAATATTTCCCCATGTTAAATCCCCATAGACATCTTCACAGAGTGACTTTTTTGTTATTGATGAAAAAGTACTTACTTTTAAATATTTTTTAGATTTAATGTGTTTAATGGTCAAATGTTCGTCGGCAGCAAAACGTGGAACAGACAGTAGAGTTCTACTTGGCCGATCATAAACAAATCTGGTTCACATGTTTGTCATGGCCAGAGGAAGAACCGTATTGGTTTTCAGTGAGTTATATCCCCTTGTTGACTGACCATGCCTCGACATGCCTTGATGCTGTGGCCATCGACACTCTTCTGTTACAGTAGCCTATGTCATCAACATTGCAAAGCATACTTTTCCAGCAAAGTATACTTTGAGGGAGAAATTTTCAATTTTATGATAAATTTATTAATTTTTATTATACTGAATTTATTACATTATCACAGCCATTTTGGCTGTGATAATGTAATAAATTCAGTTTAATAATTCTGCATACTTTTAATCATGAAATATATGCATTTGTTAGTTCCATATGAAATAATGCATTTCAGGAAAAATAAATGATTGATCCCTCAGTGTATACCCATCAGTGTTACTGATTTCTTTTTCCATGGACTTATCCCCATTGTGTATTGGCTACACCTCGACGGGCGTATATTGTGACCTTCGACACTCTTGTTTTAGAATACAACAGTGATATTTGTGCATGTTAGTCATTTTATATAATTAAATTATTATATTTATTTAAATTAACAAATCAAAATGTGTGTTCATTGTTAATTAGTTTCTACTGCTTAGAATGCTTGCAAACACAATTTGACGAGTCTCGTGCCAAGCCTGGCCTGCTTAGTGTTAGACCACAGGTGGAAGACTCGGACCTATGACACAAAAATAAGTGCCTATTAAAAAGATCCCATTACCCCACCCACTTGGTCTCGTACAGTACCATCTTCTATATAGAAAGGTGATAAAGAATATCGCTATTATAGAAAGAGTCTTCTCTTGTCCGACTCGCACAAACACAATAAACATCGATTAAATGTATGACTTAATATGTCTCTGGCAATCGATAAAGGTATTAGGTGTTTAGGTGTGTGAATATACTCGCTTCAAATCGCTGTTTCCAGCATTTATTCAGTTATTCGCATTTTGCATACCCCATCTAAAGCGAAATTTGCGTGTACGAAAGACTCTCGCACAGAATTGGAGGCCGTCGGGCGTGGATTATCGGTCATATTTGGCCGATAGCTGATCGCCAGCTCAAACTAAAGTCGTGCACCAATGTCCATGACCATATACATTAGAAACTCCAACCATACAAAGTTCGTCCAATTGTGATCACTCCAATTCTGTGTACAGGTAATATATGGGATGTAGTACTAAACCCATTGACCCGGCCTTAAATGACCTTAGCTGTTGATAGGCCGTTAAACCCCAACAAACAAACAAACTATATATAAGTTGATATTACATAGTTTTGACTAATTCCCAGGGTTTTGACGTGTCTGGGAAATAGTTTCACGTACCCGATTAATAGTTCCACGTACCCGTGTAGTATTCAAAACTATTCCCCCCCCCCCCAGAAACTAATGACGTCAATATTTTTTCTCTAAGATTACGTCATCTGTCTGTCACGCGCCCCGCCAAATTTACGTTCTGTGTATCACATACAGTGTTACAGGTTGAGTAATGAAATAGTTATTTCATTGTAATTCGGGGAACAGTCAAAACATATTGCCCCTCGGTAATGTGGGGAACAGCCAAAACTATTGCCCCTCGGTGCTGTGGACGACCCGAGGCACTAGTTCACCGAGGCCGAAACTATTGCCCCTCGATGCTGTGGACGACCCGAGGCACTAGTTCCCCGAGGCCGAAACTATTGCCCCTCGATGCTGTGGACGACCCGAGGCACTAGTTCCCCGAGGCCGAAACTATTGCCCCTCGATGCTGTGGACGACCCGAGGCACTAGTTCCCGAGGCCGAATCTATTGCCCCTCGATGCTGTGGACGACCCGAGGCACTAGTTCCCCGAGGCCGAAACTATTGCCCCTCGATGCTGTGGACGACCCGAGGTCTCATGGCAATAGTGCCTCGGGTCGTCCACAGCACCGAGGGGCAATAGTTTTGACTGTTCCCCGAATGACCATGATATAACTATGTTATCTAGTTCATTGTTGGAGACCGCCATGGGAGGGGAATATGGTGATGTGCATATTAGAGGCTACACTCCATTGTAGACACCCGTCAAGTGAAGTGTTTGCAGTGGGTATGACCATTGTCTGCCATATCACATAGTATGGTAATTCTCTGAAATGGGTTCGAACATCTGCAGTATCTTGTGTAAATGGTGTATCATTTTGACAACAATTACAGATCCGTTTGTGGGTGGCAGGTGGGAGCATGCGATGGGTAATTTAACGACCGGGGTTCATCCTTACCAGAATCTCGACTGGAGACTGGAGTCGTGGTTTGGCCCTCGCAAACGTCTTTGGCATTTTGTATATGACAGATGAATCTGGCACCCCTTATGTGAGTATTACGATTATTCGTTATCATATTTTAGGGGAAGGGGCCAAGTGACTTGGTGTGGTATTGACCTGACTTGCCCGGCCTTACCCCTTAGCTGTTGATAGGTCGTTAAGCCCCAATACACAAACAATCAAGCAACAATTACAGAGCACAGGTCATACGGTCGCAAATATTTTTCATGAGATATCGCACATGTTCTAATGTACATCACATGACGTGTCTCGTAGTTAGATGTATCCTGGTCGGAATATACGAGGACATTTTCAAGAAATCCGAAAACGGCATATATTTGAAATATTTTGTTTTTTATTTTATTATCTGTATTCATGTACACGTATATTTTGCGCTAATGTCTTAATGTATCGTTACTATAATGATATGTATGTCGTTTATCATTTTCGCCTTTCATCCGTCTGTCCGTTTGTTCTTGCATCCTATTTCCGCCTGTAACGTATTTTGTAATGTTTATACAGCCGTAAATCGGATTGCCATATACATTTACTTGTTTATCACCATTCTTTACACATGCGGTCCTCGTGTCCACTTATAAGGCAACACTGTCAAACCAAAAATAGGACGCCGATCACAAATTCAAGCATATGTTTTGGGTTTATTTTGTCAGTCAGAACATGTTTGTAGTGTGAGGCGGTTTCAATTTCAGCCGCTGACTTTTTGCGCCACCATCACGGTGTTCACAGGAAATTGAATGTATCTTCCTTAACCCTTAGACCGCTATCTTATTTGTTGTGTCGTCTACTGATTATTTTCTATTTTCCATTTTTATCATCAAAAACATGCTTTGACAGCACTTTATAATAATTTACAACATGCTTTGATAGCACGTCATAATCATTTCCATTGGAAATTAATCTGAAGTGCTGTTAAAACATGTTTTTATTGATAAATAAGGCAATATATAAAAGCAACAAAAGGTGACAATTGTTGTGTGTAGTGGTCTAAGGGTTAACAATAATCAAACCTATATAATATCCAGAGCAGAATGGGTGCATGTTATGGGAAAATAGGTCGGAAAATGGGTCGCACAACATCCGTACGAAAAATGAAAGTAGCAGACAATAGCAAAGTGTGTGGTAATTTGTTAGTTTATATCACGTTATATAGGAACAATCAATGGTGGTTGGCTATCTCTAACAAGAATGCATTAGTCCACTATCTCACCAGTTTACCATGTTTACCACAGTCCGTAAGTGCATATAGTGTATACTGTTATGTCGTTATTTTACTTTTGAAGCAAGGTTTTTTTTCATCTATAAACCACATACAACAAAACTGGAGTTGGTTCCATTTTTTTTCTATAAGCCGTATGGCCGCCATCTTGAAATTCAAAATGGCCGCCATTGAAATTTATATTCCGGCGTCAAAGTCATTATGTGTGGTGTTTTTTGCAGCGAAAAACACCTTATAATGAACAAAGAAATATTGGCAGAATGAGTTCAATACATTTGGAGATACCAACCATTTTGGTTTTCAAAATGGCCGCCGTTTCAAAATCCAGTATTTATTGTACATTTTTGAATGTCGTGGTAAGATTTTGTATTCTCCTGGTTATACTCGTATTTCTCAGTGTGCTGAGATTATTGCTAACTGATAATGTGCTACGAGTAATCTTCATCTTCAAAATGGCCACCGAAACTAAGTGTGTTATGTACATCGCCACATCAAATATTTGTTACACATAATAATACACTGGAATGCCACAAAACACCGCTATATATCTGTTACAAGGATTGTAGGTCTCTATGTCTCTGATCTGGTAGCTTTTGGTCCCTTGATATAATTACAACACTAACACTGCATGCATATATCCGTTTATTGCAGTGTCTATATACATGTAAATATAAATGTAGTTGCATCTGTCAGAATGTCTTTACCGATATACATGCGAGACTATCTGCACGTTGTCTGCTTTACAGGCAACAAGTTGCACTATATCGCTACACCACGTTACACAGTAAAAATGTGCGTAATAGCATTTACACTTCGCGCACTAAACTATAGAAAAACCTGCAGGGCGTTGACGTTCATCCTTCGCTATTGTTATTGAGAGACAATTCTACAATATGACACACATTTATTACAATAAACTTACCTAATAAAGTGTGTATTAGCAAAATTCTTAGGTCACTCTCCACGAAGTTGAATGTAAACAAAGAACGCTTCAAACGCACATTTGGGTAGACTATTCCGTCATAACTCTTATGTAATGCATGCAGTGTAATGGAATGTAATTAGAGTTACGTACACAGAACTAATGCGAGACTATCGTAATCCAGAACAGTGTGAGCAGGCTGATCGGGACATACATGTACATATGTCCTTTGATCAGTACATGCAAATTAATTGTACACATACTGATGATCATGAAATATATTTATGACAAATGCCATCACCAAAATACATGTATAATGGACCGCTTAATTCTTACACTGCTGAATTCAATTTTATCGTCTGCTGTTTATTTCATTTTTTTGTTCAATTTTTCTTATAAAAACATGCTTTGACAGCAATTTAGAATCATTTCCAATGGAAATGATTCTAAATTGCTGTCAATCCATATTTTTATTGAGAAAGAAGGCAAGAAGGCAACCACAGCAGACGGAAATTTCGTGCCCAGCATTCCTCCCAGTTTTCTGACAATTGGCGGGAATGGTCGGTGGCCGAAATCTTCAATATTAATACAGTCGGTCCTGGATTTTCCGAGACCATACACCACCGGTTGGGCTAATCTTGCCAATATTTGTAACTTCTTTTATTTCAAAATACTTGAAATCAAACAACATGATTGGCTGAGCCTGAGTTGTACTACAGTTCAGGCTCGGCATATGGAACTGCTTGATTGCGAGTGGAGATTTTCAATAGATGTTCAGAACCGTTGCCACCTGTGCAAGATTAACGCAGGCGGTTGTGTATTACATGTTGAATTTTGACATCGTTTGATACATTCTGGTGACCCACCAAGTTTCATACTCCCAGGGAGTCCGATTTAGAGAGGTTTCATTGTACTGGGGACCTCCCAGGGTGTCCGGTTTAGAGAGGTTCCACTGAATTCAAGCATTTTGAAGTAAAACTATTGACAACTATTGGCAATAGTGCAGCTAGTGGTGTAGTGTGCATAGCAATCACTATCACCAACATATATTATCAGCAGAGCTAGGTCCACGACAGGGAAACCCATCAAAACGCCGAGATATTATGGAAGTCCGGCTATTCTGTATCACAAAGATTCCAGATCTTCCAAACACGATTTCTCCCGGATGATAAATGATCGCTCCCTCGGCCCCCGACTTTTCCTGCGGGCCTTCGAGGTGCGGGGCCGCACGTTGACGATGTCGTCGCCCGCCCTGCGCTCGATCTCCTGCACTACGCCCTTCACCTGTAACGTAGTCAAACTCTGCACTGTTCACTTTGTGAATGAGCTATAATAAACACTTTATTTATTTAAATCTACGGTCATATGGTCTTTATCAAAATAGTTATAAACTGTATTGGCAGTCCCATGTGACTTCCATATATTGAACAACCCATAAACCGGCATTTTAAATTCAAATACAGCGAGCCATTATGAGATGTTGAGTGATAACATCCGGTTCACGGTTTCAATATGGACGTGGCATAGGACTGCCAATACAGTTTCTAACTAGTTTCATGCAGACCATGTGGTCGAAGATTAATAAAAAGAGTGACTATTAAACTAATATATATTATGTGTGCTTCAATTCAGAGGTTATTATAAATTGCTAAAATAAACAAATAACTAAAAAAACGAAAAGAAATAAGTATATTCTTCAACATACTTTTGGTCTTGGCTTGTGCAATGGGGCATTTGTGTTCAGTCCTCACGTCTAACGATTTGCACCATCTAATATTGATATATTCAGTTGATTGCCAGCAGGACTGAACAGCGACCGGTACATATCCTGATCAGACTGCGCGAATGTACAAACCCAAGACTCGTTTTTTGACTTACCGAAAGTTCACATATTTTACCTTACGTAACAGTAACTTTGACTTGCGAACAGAGTAGACCCAGATCAGGGTAAGCATAACAAGTATGCCATATAGAAACAGCCGTCATACTTCTAACAAACGCAATTTATCCCGTCAACACAGTGTGTATGTGCCGTGAAACATGGTGCCGTGAAACATTTTTGATATCCAGTCAATACTATTTTTGCATTTTACAGCCATTTGTAGGTGTTGACGGGATAAATAGAATAGTAGGTTAGTGCCGTGAATGGGAACAAATATCTGGCGCGGCACGGAAACTGGATGTGATCGGCAGAGCCTCGCCCATCCCGTTTCCTGAGCCTTGCCAGATATTGTTACCCATTCACGGCACTAACCTACTATTCTCTATGTATCCGTTCATGTAATGAGCAATGCCTGCGCCTATATTGCACATACTGTACATTTATGGGCGTTCTGTAATTCGCCACGCACTTGGTTCGGAAAGTATATGCCGCAAATAGCTCATTCCTAGCAGTCACTGCTAGGAATGAGCTATTTGCGGCATATACTTTATAACCATATACATGTACCTGTTAAGAGTTTGCTTAGACGTACTAAAGTATTCAACATACCCAAACGTAAAACGTCGCTGCTCCAGCGCTGACCAATCGAACTTGATCTATACTGAACCCCTGTATGAGATCACGTGCTCCCACGGCGACCTCTAGCGGGACTTGTTCGAGTTTAAACGCCTGTATGATCCGCTTGATGGAGTCTCTGCCCGTCTTGCCGAGCACACGCTGTATGTTCTTCCAGTACTGGAACAGGCAGTACACGCTGGCGTTGTGATGTCAGCATCAACTGGGCGTTTGACATTTCATTATATGTACTATATGTATGCGTGGACATCGGACTAATATTATATTTCTTTCACTGGTGTAGATAAGAGTAAAACTATGTGTATACATGTACATGCAATACAATGTTTTAGTCCCACTCAGCATGTGTGGAATTGTGGTAAACGGTGAATAATATCTGAGAAGACTATCCTCAGTTTTTTAACGCCATGATTCCGCTTAGAGACATACCACTCTCGTATGCGGCGTTTACCCATTTCCATACTACACGATATTGTATACCTTAAATATTTGTTTTATAAATCTATATCCGTTCCGTTTTCGATATCCATTCCGCTACCATACATCAAAACATATTAAAATGTTATGCTGTGCTGTTACATATTTTCTATCAAGAGTATTTCTAGAAGTTTTGATATACATAAAATACCAAATAAAAGTAATATTTCTAAATCGAAATATGGATTTCCACAAATTCGACTATTGGATAGTTTCCACAATTAGTAAAAAAACTAAAATAGAATGAAACATTGTACATGTATCCCAGATCACATTACTTCGTATCAAAGATAGATTGAATTATTGCTAGGATCGTAAATGAAATGATAGATATTCATAATGTGATGAATTTAAACAATTCCGCGTTCTGTCCATAGATGTCATTTGTGGTCATAAAACGTTACCTAATAGAATACCAGGCTACTATCTTTTGATATGAAGTTTATCAGTCTCGGCTCGGAAAATACGCGTTTCCAAGCCTTAATTGATAAACTTGATATCAAACGACACCAGCCTGGTATTCTCTATATCTACTACTCAGAGCATTACATCGTCAGCTGAGCTTCCTGTACATTACTGCCGACTGAAAATGAAACTATACAAATACTAAGTAAACGCAAAGGCAGATCATAGCTGTTAATTCCGACAATCCATTGAGTTTCTACAGCAATTTAACGCAAATTTTGTCAATATATGAACTACCGACAATTATTATACTGGAATTACAAAGCAATCTAGGCAAACACTAAAATGGAAAACGCGAGTCAAAACGGAGTAAACAGTACTGGATGGGGAAACTAAAGTGCGAACTGGCAGAAAAATAAACCCTACGATTTATGAACAAGTCAGAACTGACAATTGAATACAAACGCCCTGTTGTGGAGGCAGGTGTCACAAAATGTTGAAATATAACAGGCAGTACATGCTACAAGCCACAGAACGTCGATTCAATAACTCTGAAGATCCACTATGCAAGGCCTGAGAAATGGAGGAAGAAAACATTACACATATGATCACCAGCTTTCCAGACTTGTTCAACACCCGAAAATAAGTGTGCACATAAACCATGTAGTAGCCATGATCGGTTTATTCCATTGGAAGTCCACCTCCAACGACACAATGTACATCACCAAGCTGATCATTGACTGTACAAACTACAAAGCATATATTTACCTGTCAACAAGATGTAGGCCATGTATACCATCTTACTGTACAACATAGAAGTTCTACAAGCTACATACGAGACGCGCATTACTGATACCATAGAGTCACCAATATATATATATATATGCAAACAATAACACCAGCTAGAAGTTTGCTAACTGTGCATATCTACATAGACCGCGAGTTAGAGTAGAGGTAGAGGTATGAACTATTCCGATTAAAATAATTATTCTTACAGTAACTGTACAGGAGAAATCTTGGTATTACATAACTGGAAGGACCTACAGAGGAAAGAAGAAGACGATGGCGTTATGGAGGGCAATTGACAATGTGCAGCGAACACATCAGAACTCACATCTCAAGCAGGGTGTCTATTCCCTTCATCCAATAACTCCACGACACCCCACCTTTATCTGAACACGTCTCCGCCTCCTCCCAGTGCCACATTAGCAGTAGGGTGGCCATCATAACCGCTTCATGACGCTAGGCGGGCTGTTATACCCCATGATCTCAGCTATACTTACACACGTCTCCTCCTCCCAGTGCCCCAGTAACAGTAGTGTGGCCATCATGACCCGCTTCACGGCGCTGGGCGGGCTGCTATACCCTCTGATCTCAGCTATAGTGCTCTGCTCTAGGGACAGCACGGCGTGTAGGAGGCGCTGTAGCTTCTTCAACCTGACAGTAAACAGACACGAACCTGTCATACATCAGTCATCTAGCACATACAGGTACACCTTGATAATAAATCCAAAATCTCAATGACAGTATCACAGTGATGTGTATCCGGATTACAATGTAACCTATCTATTTGTATCGTTTAGTTTGTCTCGTTCAGAGAGATTCCACTGTTGGCATAAGATCATGGCAGTGTATTATATAGGAATGAATGTCCTTTTTGTGGAATTTATCGGGGTATAAACTTGGAAAAGTCGCGGGAATACTGGATAAAGCGATAAAAAATTACAATTTTCGAAAAAAAAAAAAAATTATTTTTTAGAATCTTTTTCGAAAATTGTAATTTTTTAAGGCCTCGTCCAGTATTCCCGCGACTTTTCCAAGTTTATATCCCCGATAAATTCCACAAAAAGGCCATTCATTCCTTATAATTCCAGCATTTGAAATAAATTCATCACGAAAATGTGTTTATTCAGGGCTCGAATTTGGCACTCGCATACTCGCAAAATGCGAGTGCTTTCTGAAAAATGCTAGTTAAAATCAAAGCCGCTCGCAAAAAACTGCGAGTGCCAATTTCAAAAAGGAAATCCAAATCTTCAAAGTTCTGTCGCGATTATTTTGTTCTGAACAGCGATCTAGATCATGAAATGCTCTCGTCAAAGCGCCTCGATGATAGGAACATTGGAGGTCGTAAATCAGGACGTTGTTGCCCCGGCTATATATCAATTGCGACATCCCTCTTGTGCGACATTGAAATACTACGTCACAGGTCGTAAATGAGGACGTTTTTGCCTGGGCTATTTATCAATTGCGATATCCCTCTAGGCCACATTGAAATACTATGGCGCATTAATCTTATTACAAAAATAAACATTTCCGGTTTCATTTTAACAAATACACATTATTTTACCAGCCATTGATAGAATGGAACTTCCCAGAAACCGAATTAGATAGATCGACAACCACGAACGGTAGTAGAATAGTTTAATTGTTGGCACTACTTTTTTTCAGTATAATCACATCAAGAAACTGAACAAGTTACTATTGAATATTTGTGTAGGTAACTGTAGATATTTGAGCTACGTTTTTCCATCGACTACATGAGTGCAACAACCTTCATATACTCTGAAACCATATACTAGGATACATGTACATGCTTATTGCATAATCCAACTAAACATAGAGAAATTGCTAGTGAAAATCCAGTTTTGCTAGTAGAAAAAAAATCCACTAGCGAAAAAATGCTAGTGTGTTAAAAAGTTAAATTCGACCCCTGTTTATTTTCCGTTTTCTTAAGAATTATGTGTTGTACGAGGAGATACTCTGCGAAGAGGTAGAACCAAAGTGGTCAATCTTGTTTGTTCATACTTGTACGATATCTAGTTCTCCCAACTGAGCACAATAATATGCAGCAAGTTGGTCATGTAGGAATATGAAACCGACTAGTGGTCGTGGTGTAGCTTTAAAGCCAGATTGTGGAAAACCGTTCATGGGTCCGATTCGGTACAGGGGAGACATTTATATGTCGCCCGTGTACGGAATCTTATCCGTTAACGTTTTTTTTCCCCGACACAGCCCTGTACCCCACGTGTAGGTTTTAATACCTACCTGTCTAAGAGCAGTGTGGTAGTGAGGTCCTCGTCCTCCCAACCAACACAGCCCGGTATACCGTGTGTAGGCCATACATACCTGTCTAGGAGCAGGGTGGCCGTCAGCACCTCGTCCCCGAGCCGCGTCTCCAGCTCGGCAGCCTTCGTGTCTTTTAGGCCTTGTTTCAGCTGGTTGATATCCTTGTCGTGAATCGCCTTCACTAGCGCTGTAATAGAGGCGTTGCTATGTAAAGGCGTCCACAATTTCTTGCGAACACCATGATACATATAAGTAGTAGTTAAGGAAGGTTTATGAGTGGTCGGAGAACAACTGTTACATTTGAATGACCCTGCTATGGGATGAACGTACTTGGAGCACAGTTCGTCCGTTCGTACGAAGTGGTAATATCTATCAGCCGTGCATGTATTTAAGCAATATTTCATAATTTATTATTGGCGTTATTGCTAAATTTGAGCAGAAAACTGATAGTGACTATTCGAACTTGTCTATTTTGATGCGCTAATCCAATTGTGCACATTGTATGCGATAAAATGTTGAAATACCTTTCCGTAATTTAATAACCAGCAGTTCTTGGTTGGCAAATATTAAATCTGGCACCAGAGTGGGAAGTTTGGCAGTGCGCATATCATTGATGGCGCTCGTGAGTTCGTCAGCGTTTTCCTCCTCGACCGCCATCCGGACCCGGCGCCGCACCACGTCCGGGAAATTCTCTACAAATATGTACACCGGAGCCTAGTGGTTATATCGTTTGATGGATATTTACTCGGTTAATATACCAGTAGCTGATTTCATCAAAACTGCAAAGTATACTCATCTAGCAAAGTATACTTTGAGGGAGTAATCATTTATTTTCCCCAAAATGCATTATTTCATATAGAACTAACCACTGCTTATATTTGATGATTAAAAGTATGCATACTTATTATACTGAATTTATTACATTATCACAGCCAAAATGGCTGTGATAATGTAATAAATTCAATATAATAAAAATTGATAAATTTATTCTTCAATTGAAAATTTCTCCCTCAAAGTATACTTTGCTAGATAAGTATACTTTGCACTGTTGATGAAATAGGCTACAGGCAACTTGTTTGGTCGAGCATGAGCTGAGTTCAGTCTGGTTTGAATTGTTTCAGCCAGAGTTATCTGTATGTGCGAAATTCGCGAAATTCTCTAAAAGTATGACATGCGAAATACCCCGTGCAGAGATCGGCGATACAAATGTATACGAACTTGTTCGTAGTCATAGAGAATAGTAGGTTAGTGCCGTGAATGGGAAAAAATATGGCAAGGCTCAGGAAACGGGATGGGCGAGGCTCTGCCGAGCACATCCCGTTTCCGAGATGGGCCAGATATTTTTTGCAGATATAGTTTGTGACCTTGATGTTGGGGTAAGGGTAGGATGTTGGGTTGTGGACTTGCTACAGCATGATAGATGGTCATCTGAGGAATACATGTATAAAATATCAAGGCGTTCTATGAAAGGAAACAGATGTTATAAGAAATTTACCCCAACGTTAATTTTATGAATGTGCTACGGTTGTAACATTGACCTTGGGGTAAGAGTTGGGTGCTGGGTCATGGATTTGCTACAGCATGATAGTGGGTCATCTGAGGAATGCATGTATGAAATAACAAGGTGTTGCATGAAAGGAAACATAAGTTATAAGACATTTACCCCAATGTTAAGTTTGTGAATGTGCTAAGTTTGTGACCTTGGCCTTGGGGTAAGGGGTGGGTCCTGGATTTCCTACAGCACAATAGAGTATCATCAGAAGAATGCATGTATGAAATATCAAGGCGTTCCATGAAAGGAAACAGATGTCATAAGAGATTTACCCCAACGTGAAGTTTATGAATGTGCTAAGTTTGTGACATTGGCCTTGGGGAAAGGGGTGGGAGGTGGGTCATGGATTTGCTATAGTACGATAGAGTATCATCAGATGAATGCATGTATGAAATATGAAGGTATTCCCTGTAAATAAACAGAAGTTACACAACATTTACCCCAACGTTAAGTTTATGAATGTGTTAGGTTTGTGACCTTGACCTTGGAGTAAGGGTTGGGTGGTGAGTCGTGGATTTGCTACAGCGTGATAGATGGTCATTTGAGGAATGCATGAATGAAATATCAAGGCGTGCCATGAAAGAAAACAGATGTTATAAGACATTTACCCCCAACGTTAAGTTTATGAATGTGCTAAGTTTGTGACCTTGACCTTGGGGTAAGGGATAGGCGGTGGGTCATGGATTTGCTATAGCACGATAGAGTATCATCAGATGAATCCATGTATGAAATACGAAGGCGTTCCCTGTAAATAAACATAAGTTACACAACATTTACCCCCAACGTTAAGTTTATGAACATGTTAAGTGTGTGACCTTGACCTTGGGGTAAGGCTTGGGTGATGGATCGTAGATTTGCTACAGCATGATAGAGGGTCATCAGATGAATGCATGTATGAAATATGAAGACATTCCCTGTAAATGAACAGAAGTTACACAACAGTTACCCCAACGTTAAGTTTATGAACATGCTAAGTTTGTAACCTTGACGTTGGGGTAAGGGTAGGGTGGTGGGTTGTCATCTGAGGAATGTATGTATGAAATATCAAGGCGTTCCATGAAAGGAAACAGATGTTATAAGAAATTTACCCCAACGTTAAGTTTATGAATGTGCTAAGGTTGTGACCTTGACCTTGGGGTAAGGATTGGGTAGTGGATCATGGATTTGCCTGATAGAGGGTCATCTAAGGAATGCAAGTATGAAATAACAAGGTGTTGTATGAAAGGAAACAGAAGTTATAAGACATTTACCCCACCGTTAAGTTACGACGCCGACGCCGACGCCGACGCCGGCGCCGACGACGCCGGGGGTATGCCATAAACTCTTCTGCACTTCGTGCAGGCGAGCTAAAAAACGACCCATCGCAATGCTGATCCGAATAGCTCTATGTAAACCCGACTACCTGACGAGTCGAACAACTCGGCCTCCTGTTTGATGGTCTGCTCCCGTTTCGTTCTCTTCTTGAGGCGGCGGTAGTCAATGACGTAATCATAAAGTCGTCATGCATGGCGTTGTCCTCGCGGCTGCCCCGGATCCTCACGCCGTACTGGCCCGTCTCCGGCAACCTACAAGGTAACCAGGTCAACCATAAATACCTGGTTCTATCTTGAATTCTGAACGAGTTCTAAGTAGAATGTCATTCTGTTAGTTAGGAACAGGCGTAATGTTGTAACACACTGAGGCACGTTCTATAAATAATGCAGCCGTCTATAATACGGCCGTCTCATCGGGATTTACATCATTTGCAAACATTAGTATAGAGGTGTGTAACATTGAAAGGGTCAACGATGTAAAGGCACTGGGTCTCATATGATGTCTTGGATATATAGCAATACACGTGTTATTCGCTTTATGAAATAGGAATGACCTATATCCACTACATGCATGTAGTCTATAATTGTGTATGATCAAACTCCAGTGAATTTGTTTTATATGAAGTACACTCAATCACGGCAGGGGAGATACATTGTCATTTGACAAATTGTCCTTCCCTCTAAAGTAATAGCAGAAATACATTTAATTTACCGAATTCTTCCCCATGTCAATCTCATTCTTTGATAGAAAGCTAAATCACATACTGCTTGGAATGCTATCAAACAAAATGTATGCAACAGGTAATAACCCATTTTAGAGTCACATGGCTTCATACATGATTGTCGTATCGCATAGGGCCCAGTCTGAGCAGGCCTAGCAAACATACTCGTTGTCAGTCTTACAAAAGCGAGCCGGGAAGCTGCTGGTGTACGTACCTAACGGTGTATTTCACCAGGTCGCCCCCTACTGATGTACGTACCTGACGGTGTACTTCATAAAGCCGCGGTCCACCTGGTGTACGTACATGACGGTGTATTTCACCAGGTCGCCGTCAACCTGGTGTACGTACCTGACGTTGTGTTTCACCAGGTCGCCCCCTACTGATGTACGTACCTGACGATGTACTTCATAGGTCGCGGTCCACCTGGTGTACGTACCCGTGTATTTCACCAGGTCGCCGTCTACCTGGTGTACGTACCTGATGGTGTATGTCACCAGGTCGCCATCCCCCCGGTGTACGTACCTGACGGTGTATTTCACCAGGTCGCTGTCCACCTGGTGTACGTACCCGTGTATTTCACCAGGTCGCCGTCTACCTGGTGTACGTACCTGACTGTGTATGTCACCAGGTCGCCATCCCCCCGGTGTACGTACCTGACGGTGTATTTCACCAGGTCGCTGTCCACCTGGTGTACGTAGCTGACGGTGTATTTCACCAGGTCGCCCCCCTCCCGGTGTACGTACCTGATGGTGTATTTCACCAGGTCGCCGTCCTCCTCCTGCGCCAGCAGCCTCTGCGCCTCGGCCGATCGCACCTTGTCCCCAGACAGGTTTACCGACAGCTCGATGTCCTCCCGCCGACAGAACGCGATCTTAACCTCGTCCGTGTCCGCTCGGATAAATCCGGAAGGAACCGTTGGCGAAAGTCCAGATGAGAGGAATGCTGGGTATTTTGGTCCAAGTCTTTCCGTAAAACTTCGCGGGAATGGTCCATTTCTTTCTCTTTGTTTTGAAGTCACAAAATAACTACAGAATTCCCTTCCATGTCCCGATTCACCTTTATTTCTCACGTAAAGTTTCAACACATATTCACCTCGATCACGTGTCTGCGCGTTAAATATGACGTCATCATTTTCAACGCGATGCACAACATAATCCGGAATTTCCAAAGCTTTCTCACAGCCAGTGTACAACATGGCCGTGTATAGCATGTCACCGATGTTGGTTTTGTTCACAGCACCAAACCGAATCTCGCACTTGCCGTGATCGTCCATCAGTACATCCCCGGAGAAGTGACTTAATGGGGCCAGTCCGCACGCCATGGCCACACGCCCCGGCCCCCAACCAATGGCTGGCGGCGGCGGGAATGGCTCACAGTCCTTTAGTCCTTTGCTGCAAAATATAAAACATTTGAGAATATACACACCTTTAGATCATACCGATTGTAGTAACCAGAATGTGCCGTCTGTCGGCCGTACTGCCTGACAGTCGGAATAGTTCGCAAGTAGCACAAGTAATTGAAAGTATGGAATACACACAGTAATGTTCCACAGTACAATGACGCTGACACCAGCTGCATGTAGACTAGACGGGCGCCGTACTATGGAAGCCCTGGAGGGACTTCTGACTTCAATACTTCTAGCTTCCTTACTTCCTACTTCCTTACTTCTAACTTCCAACTTCATTACTTCCTACTTCTAACTTCTTTACTTCTTGCTTCTAATTTCTTTACTGTTTACTTCCAACTTCCAACTTCATCACTTCTTACTTCAAACTTCGTTACTTCTAACTTCCTTGCTTCTAACTTCATTACTTCTTAGAAGTAATGAAGTTAGAAGTAAGGAAGTTAGAAGTAAGAAGTAATGAAGTTACAAGTAAGGATGTTAGAAGTAGGAACTCACTAGGAAGTGATGAAGTTAGAAGTTAGAAGCAATGAAGTTAAAAGTAGAAGTAAATAAGTTAGAAGTAAGAAGTCAGGAAGTAAGAAGTAGTGATGTTGGAAGTTAGAAGTAAGGAAGTAGGAAGTTACAAATAAGGAAGTTAGACGTATTGAAGTGAGAAGTATTGAAGTGAGAAGTCCCTCCAAGGCTTCCATATCGTACAGTACAATATCTAAGAAACGTGCACACGTCAGACATAGCTTATGTACAGTTTGTGAATGTTGGTTAAGGTACACCAATATCTGACTTGCAATACATATTGGTGTATTATAATTGATACGTGTCCATTTTCCTGACTTTTCTATGTATAATTAGCTACGTGTACATTGTATCGTGTGTTCTACTTTGAGTATTCCGTTCTATGTCAAACGCCAGAAGAGGTGAAACTGGCTTGATGGCTTGAACAAACAAAGATGGCCAAGTTTGCCACTCCATGTGTCGTATTACCTAAGGATACAGTAACGAGGCAGTGTTCACATACATGTTATACTTTATCCCGTCAACACAATGCATATGTGCCGTGAATGACGGTGCCGTGAAACATTTTTGAAACATTTTTGATATCCTGTCAATACGACCGAATCACTGCGTATGAATATGTGCGGTGATTGAGGTTATTTGCTTGCATTTTAAAGCCATGTGTAGGTGTTGACGGGATAAATAGAAAAGTAGGTTAGTGCAGTGAATGGGAAAAATATCTAGCGCGGCACGGAAACGGGATGTGCTCGGTAGAGCCTCGTCCATCCCGTTTCCTGAGCCTTGCCAGATATGTTTACCCATTCACAGCACTAACCTACTATTCTCTATATATCCCATCACATTTAGGAAGCAATTATTTGTAACAAATCTTGTTCCGGTATAGATAAACTTCGTACGACTAAAATGTTCGTAAGTGCAAATTTAGGATCGTCTGGAAATTTCAATTGATGGATTTACATTTGTTGAGCATAGGCTGCATATGCAGCCTATGCTCAATAAATGTAAATCCAATAATTGTTTACAAGAAAACAGTGTTAATGTGAAATGTACAGGCTATCATAAATTTTGCATTTACGAACATTTTAGTCTTAAGAAGTTTAGTGAAATGGGCCCCAGATCCTTAACTATACACATACAAGTTTACCTGAAGATAATTTTGTAAATTGCGATCCAGTCGTAGTCGTATGTCTCGTCCGTAATCGTGACGTCTTTGCCGACGAGTTCAAACCGGAAAGTGTCGGCGACTGGCGAGCGAAGCCGAACACACAGGGTTTCGTGATTGTTCGTTTTATGCAGAAATGCATAGCGGTCGTATCTGTGAATACAACCAAAAACACATTTATTTTATATGTATGAGACACGTCATGTGATTTTGTACTTAAGAAACTTCTTGTAATGTAGCATTCCGTCACCTATACGCAGTACGGTAACGCATGCTACATGGACTTTAGAAGGTAATTCTCGTGCTGTACTATACATCATGACAGACCAATACGTGTACATCATGACAGGTCAATATAAATTAGGAAGCGAACATTAGATTGGAACATTACAAGTCATATACGTTGGTCGTATAATTACGGAGCCCCGCAGGAGACATGGATTTTGTTTTATTAATTCGTTCCCACGAAATAACAATTCGTTCCCTTAATTTAACAATTCGTTCCCTCGAATTAACAATTCGTTCCCACGAATTAACAATTCGTTACCTCTAATTGACAATTCGTTCCCACGAATTAACAAATTCGTTCCCACGAATTAACTATTCGTTACCTCTAATTGACAATTCGTTCCCACGAATTAACAAATTCGTTCCCACGAATTAACAATTCGTTCCCACGATATATCGAATTATTAATTCGAGGAAACGAATTGTTATATCGTGAGAACGAATTGTTAATTCGTGGGAACGAATTGTTAAATTGAGGGAACACATTGTTATTTCGGAACTAATTGTTATTTCTTGGGAACTAATTAATACAATAGAATGCTACGCCCCTGTGGGGCTCCGTATATAATCAATATCAGTTTTCATATCCAATAACTAATCGGAGATTATGGTTTAAATCAACAACTTGCATAGTTCATCAAGCGGGCAAATTATATAAATATTAAACATCAATGTAATATTCAAATCCAAAATGACTAACCTCGTTTCAAGGTCTTGTTGAATTCTGAATAAAAGGTACTGGAAATCTACACACTTCGATAAATGTCGAGGAACTCCAAATTTCAGTTCGATTTCTCCCGTGTCATTATGAATGATGCAGTTCTGATGTGATACCAGTCTAATTTTCAGATTGAAAAATCTGTCTTTTATGAATGTCATGTTTTGAAAATCTTCCAATGATAACGGTGTCTTCCTCAGCTGCCATTTTGGGTTCGAGGGTAAATGTGTGGCCACCAGCTGATCCGGGTCCGCGAGAAAGTAGTTCTCATCGCAGCAGTAAACAAGCTTAGAGGAAAAGTCGTCGTCAACAGGGGAACTACTTTTGAGACTGGGTTGCGGGTTTTCGTCTGCCCCCTCTGCGCATGTGCCCCAGTAGGCGTTAATGAAGCGCCATTGGTTGTCAATAAGCACAGCGTTCCATTCTCCGTAATGGAGGTCTTCGTCGATGACGTCACCCACGTCATAGGTGGAGCCTTTCAGGGCACCATGTATGATAACGCACGGAATGTCCGCGTATCTGAAATAATATAGTGATACAGTGTACTTGCACGTGCATGTTGCTTTGTTTAGGGATAAATGTGGGCAGTAACTGCTAAACTCACTTGCAACTGTTTAAGGGGCATTGAATTGCTGGAAATATGTGTATAACGTAGAATTTCTTTTTTTATTAATTCGTTTCCACGAAATAACAATTCGTTTTCGTGGGAACGTATTAATAAAAAAATCCATGTCCCCTACGGGGCTCCGTAATAATCAGGGGTCCGTTTCACTAAACTTCGTACGACTAAAATGTTCGTAAGTGCAAAATTTCACATTAACAATATTTTCTTGAAAACAACTATTGGATTTACATTTATTGCTCAATAAATGTAAACCCATCAATTGAAATTTCCAGGCGATCCTAAATTTGCACTTACGAACATTTTAATCGTACGAAATTTACTGAAACGGCCCGCAGATCATACCACGGCCAGTGTTAACAATAAGAAAACAAACTAGGACAGGTTGCTTCGTATTGGCAATTTTCGTTTCAGAAAGACTTCTAACTGTGGTCCGACACGACCTAGTATCATAACAAAATAACATGTTTAAAATTGTAATTTTCTACGCATTATATGTGTTTATGCAAGATGTCGATAATTCTCAAATGATCATATGAACTTGCCACTACAATATTGACGTTAGAGCCGTAAACACATTATTTCATTTGGTATGATACGAGGTTGTGTGCGACCTAGGAAAAGGAGCTGTAATTCGATATTATTTGCATAAATATGTTCTAGATGTTTAAATATGTTATTTTAGCAAGATAACAATAATTCTCAAATGAACATGTACAATTTCAGTCAAAATATTCACATTAGCGTTAATAAAATCGCGGAATGTATTATGATACGAGGTCGTGTCCGACCAAAGTTAGAAGCCTTGTTCGTATATATAGAGTTATACCGATGAAATCCGAAACACGCCCAATGCCTGTGGTTGCGGATACATGTACGTGTTGTAATGGCGCATTAGAGACGCATGTACGGTAACGTCAACTATTTTTATTGCTGCGTAATCTACTGATGGATTATCCATATCCGACCACCTAAATCCGATACTAAACTGATCCGTTAAATGTAAGAATTATAATACATGTATATATACCATGTATGTTCCATGTAGCAGTTTCACTAAACTTCGTACGACTAAAATGTTCTAAATGGCGAGTACGACCAAGAAAATGGTGTCCTGTAATAGGTAATACTCATCTCTCGGACTTAAATATTGTTGTGAACTGTAATAGCACTTTGTAATATCTCCCATGAATGGGCGATATCACAAAGTGCTATTAAAGTCCAAAACGGCGCCATTCGAATGGGTGGTATCAGAAATGTGCTATTAAAGTAAAAAACGGCGCCCCATAGAGCGCAGCGTTTTCCCAGTGGACAGCCATTGGGTGAACTTAATTATGTACGGGGATTTGGATTGCTTCGGTTCTCTTCGGTATTGCTAGATACACAATACAAGCGTTCCAGCTCAGGGGGGCCGTTTCACTAAACTTCGTACGACTAAAATGTTCGTAAGTGCAAACTTATGATAGTCTGTACATTTCACATTAACAAAGTTTTTTTGTTAACAATTATTGGATTTACATTTATTGAGCATAGGCTGCATATGCAGCCTATGCTCAATAAATGTAAATCCGTCAATTGAAATTTCCAGACGATCCTAAATTTGCACTTACGAACATTTTAGTCGTACGAAGTTTAGTAACACGGGTCCCAGGAGTATTTGAAGGAATGTCGCATATTGGTTGCTTATGTACAGTCATGTGACCGATCATATATAGTTTCGTCTCCTCTCCTGTGCCCCAGGTATCGAGATGTGGACCAATCAGTCGGTATAAAACTATTATTTTTATTCAGAAAATATTAAAGAAAAACAAACAGTGCAGTGTAGCGTCCAAGATCATTGAGACAAGCTCCGTGGTTTTGTACTTTAGAAGATGTATACTTTTTCATGAAAAATATTTACAAACTTGTCGATATTTTCCGCAAATGACTTCGAAATTTTCCTAGCAAATGTGGAATATAATTCCCAAAGTTCGACGTACGTCACAGAAGTCATCACAGTTTCTGTCAATGTTCATGAACCATCGCACATCTTCTTAGGCACACCATTACGGAGCCCCGCAGGGGACATGGATTTCTTTTATTAATTCGTTCCCACGAAATAACAATTCGTTCCCTCAATTTAGCATTTCGTTCCCTCGAATTAACAATTCGTTCGCACGATATAACAATTCGTTCCCTCAATTTAATAATTCGTTCCCTCGAATTAACAATTGGTTCCCACGATATAACAATTCGTTCCCACGATATAACAATTCGTTCCCGTAGGAACGAATTGTTATTTCTTTGGAACGAATTGCTAAATTGAGGGAACGAATTGTTAATTCGTGGGAACTAATTGTTAAATTGAGGGAACGTATTGTTATTTCGTGGGAACGAATTAATAATAAAACAAAAATTCTACGTCCCCTGCGGGGGTCCATACACCATCACATGGCTCGTCGCCTGGGTATAGACTTACCGACAGAGGAGGCTAACCAGTTGGGCATAGTTCCCCTTCTTCGTCTTGATCCGCCATAGTTGGAATACCGCGCAGCTTTGTGGCGGTTCCTTCCGGAAATTCAGCATGTCTAGTGGCTGACATGTGATCCATCTATAAATAGCCCGGATTTTGCTCAACGTGTCGTCATATCCGGAGACGAGATGATCAACAAGGTCCTTCAGGCTTCCAGTGTGATACTTGGCGGGCGTCTGAATTTAAAATGAAGATTATAGTGCAATTTGATAGACAGACATGTCCTGACAGGAACTATCCAAACGGTGTGAGCATCGTGAAATTGTCTATTTGCCAATAACGGTTGAATGATGTTCGGTGTGACCAGTTTAGCGAGGTTTCATGGTAAATCAGACATTTGATTATTCCGAGCCATATATATAGTTATGTGCTATACGATCGCGAACATGCATTATCACCTGAGATAAATGACCAAGAAACCCATCAAAATTATGATCACATACAATAAAAAGATGTTTCTTGTTTTCCGGTTTAGAGAGGTTTCGCTGTTGTATCCATTTTACACAATATTTCTCCCCTGGCCAATATCTACATTACTTCTATATTTCCTCCAAATGACGTTTTTATAACTCGTCAATATTATTTCCGTGACCTTGAGTACAAATTGGCTTGCCACCCCCACACACAATATCTGGTTGGAGAAGCTGTCTCGTCGCCCCGATATTTGCCGGACGTAAGGATATAGAGATTAGTAGGTTAGTGCCGTGAATGGGAAAACATATCCGGCAAGGCTCAAGAATTTCTTTATTTCTCATCAGAAGTATATGTTGTGACCACTCATTTGAACCGTCTCGCCGAGACGGTTCAAATGAGTGGTCACAACATATACTTTGGTTCAGAAATAAGGAAAATAGATAGAGAATAGTAGGTTAGTGCCGTGAATGGGAAGAAATATCTGGCAAGAGCCGAGCACATCCCGTTTCCGTGCCGCGCCAGATATTTGTTCCCATTCACGGCACTAACCTACTATACTATTTATCCCGTCAACACCTAAAAATGGCTTTAAAATGCAAAAATAGTATTGACTGGATATCAAAAATGTTTCACGGCACCGTGTTTCACGGCACATACGCACTGTTTTGACGGGATAAAGTTATAACGTATGCTACTTCAGTTGCACGCCTACACCAGCCCACGCGAAACATAGCAGGTCTTACGCTGACGATGGATACGTATAAGGAGTGGTTGTCCGCACCATAACCATTGTGTAGGCGTTGCGTACGTGCAACTGTCTTC
The DNA here is from genome assembly GCA_029237695.1 of Conchocele bisecta. Classification (NCBI taxonomy): domain Eukaryota; kingdom Metazoa; phylum Mollusca; class Bivalvia; order Lucinida; family Thyasiridae; genus Conchocele; species Conchocele bisecta. Next base: position 22,406,312 of record CM055279.1, on the reverse strand, counting down.
CCAGCCCGGCGAGTGTGAGGTGGTCGACAGACAGCTTCCTAAAACTTAGACATATTCATTCGACATTTCCGCCTCATTCCCGGAAGGCGAGAACATCGTTTCCCAATGCTATGACTGAATGATTTGTGGATATATAATATTCCCACTCACAGAATATGTATGTCGGCTGTATAACCGCCTGTGTATATTGTGTTTGTCTCTCTAATGTCGGGACTTAAATCTAATATCGGTAGCTTTAGCCCGTCCCCAATTAAAAGGTGCTGTATCATGTTCAGCCACAGACGGTGAACCATATTTCACTAAAATTGGAAAGTATACTTATCTGGCTAAGTACATTTGAGGGAGAAATTTTCCATTGAAGGATAAATTAATTAATTTTTATTATAATGTATTTATTACATTACCACAGCCATTTTGGAAATAATGCATTTCGGGAAAAAATAATGATTACTCCATGAAAGTATACTTAGCTAGATAAGTATGGTTAGCAATTTTGGTGAAATCGGCTACAGAAGTATAATACTTACATTGACGGCCCTGGCGTCCACGTCCGCATACTGAGACAGGGTAAACACCTGCGCCTTTGTGGAGGCGGGCGGGCCCGGGGGTGGGAGGGCCGTGTCAAGGCACTCCAGGTCGTCCACGTACACCTCCAGTTTGTCCGAGTACTGGAACTGCGGCAACAGCTCGTACGTGGCCAGTAGTCGACCGGGCAGATATTGCTGCAATGACGAGAATTTATCTACACGTAAAGCGTCTTACGTCGTTGGCCACCTGGGAAGTCATCGCACTCTCTTCATTGTGTGTTGATTTAGATTCACTGTATGGTTTGCTAGGTGTCCGATAGAGAGAGGTTTACAGTACATGTATATTAAAACATGTATTGTATACATGATAGGGCAATAACACAGTGTATTAATACCATGATAATACATGATTTATTATGCAAACGACTTAGCACAGTTACAGGTGTCTATTTCACCAACATTGCAAAGTATACTTTCCTAGCAAAGTATACTTTGAGGTAGAAATTTTAAATTTTAGGATAAATTTATTAATGCTTATTATACTGAATTTATTACATTATCACAGCCATTTTGGCTGTGATAATGTAATAAATTCAGTATAATAATTCTGCATACTTTTAATCATCAAATATATGCAATCATTAGTTCTGTATGAAATAATGCATTTCGGAAAAATCAATGATTACTCCCTCAAAGTATACTTGGCTAGAAAGGTATACTTTGCAGTTTTGATGAAATCGGCTACAGGAATGCTTTATGTGATCGGTACAGCTTCAAATATGATGCTGTGCTTACTACACAGGCCCGTACGCAGGATTTTCTATTGGGGGTGCGTCAGGGGCGAGCCCCATGTAGTGGCGCGAGTACGCTAGGGGGGTACCCACCCCCCTAGCGTACTCGCGCCACTACATGGGGCTCGTACCCCCTCCCCCTCTAGCGTACTCGCGCCACTACATGGGGCTCGCCCCTGACGCACCCCCCTTAAATTGTTTAAACCTAGATGGCCTCCTGAAATGCACTCTCCTGCATTTTATGTCATTTAAATTCGGATTTCAACGGTGGCATTTTCATGCAAATTACCTGTGTATTAATGCATTTCAAGATTTGTTGAGATTACTGTTTGAAAAATAGCGGACCTCCGCGAATTTAGGGGGGTGCGTACGCACCCGTCGCACCCCCCCCCCCCTCCCCCCCTTGCGTACGGGCCTGCTACATACAATCTAAAATGTGTGTTGACGTCATACGATGTTTATTAATTTCGTTGACTGTTTCCTAAGAAACAAAGAACATGATAATTTCTTAAGAAATCAGTAAACCTGTTTAATAAGTATCATATTATAAGTCCCAGTTGTGCAATATACTCTGTATATCACGGGGGCTGTACTCCGCGCTGGCGTAAAATGTTTCACGTCGAAAAATGCATCGGTTTCCTGACAAGATTCCACTCCGCACTACTTAGAGCTGTCGCATAAACGCATTTTCGTCTAGTAACGGGTGCAAATTTGTCGTGCAGGTTACTAGACAAACGTGTGTTTATGGAGTACCTTCAATACGTAGCTGAATTGGAATTCGTCAGGAATCGGGCGCCTAATTCGACATGAAACATTTTACGCCGGCGCGGTGTGCAGCACCGGTGCGTATATACACCGCTGCTGCACACCGCGCAGGCGTAAAATGTACGCGTGGCGGCGCGGTGTGCAGCATTTTGCGCCGGCGTAAAATGCTCCATGACGAAATAGGCATGGCTGGCTGCCTCTACTCACCCCCGTGATGGGCCCGACTGCCCGCTTGGATGGATTGCTGCCCATTATTCCGCCACCACTCTATACTAGACGGTTATTCCGCTACACGTCTCACATTCGTTCACATGTTACCATTCGGAATCATTCTATTCCCATCGTAGTTTGAAATTCGTGTAATCCTGTTCAACTATTTGTGTTCCAATATCCATGTGGCTCTACAGTATGTACGTGTTTTGACAAACGCTGTACTGTAGCGTCAAAAGTTAATTTACTCTATTGAGATTTTTCTCTAATTTGTACTGAGCCCCGCCGGAGACATGGCATTTTTTTTTTCATTAATTCGTTCCCACGAAATAACAATTCGTTCACACGATGGAACAATTCGTTCCCTCGAATTAACGATTCGTTCCTACGATGTCACAATTCGTTCCCTTGAATAAACAATTCGTTCCAACGAAATGACAATTCGTTCCCTCAATGTAACAATTCGTTCCAACGAATTAACAATTCGTTCCCGCGATATAACAATTCATTCCCACGAATTAACAATTCGTTCCCGTGGGAACGAATTGTTATTTCGTGGGAACGAATTATTAAATTGAGGGAACGAATTGTTAATTCGAGGGTACAAATTGTTAAATTGAGGGAACGAATTGTTATTTCGTTAATAAAAAAATATTCTACGTCCACTGCGGGGCTCCGTAAACTTACATTAAAATGAAATAAAGATAACTTTATCACGGTACAATTGTTGGTGTGCTTACGTCTTATTTCAGTTTCCATGTTTTATCCACATTCCACATATACACCTAGTAGTGACGTTCGAGGACGTTTAACCTGTTATTGAATATAATCATGATATGCACGGGTTTTATCTTTTATTTCCATGAAGTCCAGACATAAATTAAATATTCGTGAAGTACAGTAACGGTTTCAAAATGTATACTTGCACGTATCACAGGATTACCAACAATGCCCTTGAACTAACGTATCATGTTTGAGACACGCCATGTGATTTTGTACCTTCGGACTTCTCATGAAATACCTTTACAAACTTTACAATATTTTCCGTAAATGACGTAAAAAGTTGACAAAATTTCAGAGTACATGCGGAATTACGCTGACAATTTTGTAAACTTTTGACTTTATTTATGAATTTGTTTTTGTAAACGTATTTAATGATTCGCAGATGACCGAAGGTACAACATCACATGTCGTGTCTCGTTTATGTAATTCCAAGTGTAAGATTTCAATAGGAGCGATAGCTGGCAACGGAGGATCGGGAAGTATGACAGCGGTTGCCTCATTGGTTGGACTGCTGCTTATCGCCGTGTTGATCGACTAGCATTGTGTCTATTCACGATTCCTGTGTGCCTGCAGTCACTGTGTTTATTGCTGGATGTACGGAGCCCCGCACGGGACGTAGAATTTTCTTTTTTTATTAATTCGTTCCCACGAAATAGCAATTCGTTCCCTCAATTTAACAATTCGTTCCCACGAATTCACAATTCGTTCCCTCAATTTAACAATTCGTTTCCACGAAATAACAGGTATTATGAAATATGAATTTATAGCCGTTGATAAAATTCCGTTTATACCACATAATAAGTACACGAGTTCTGGCGAATAAACATGTCCGCAAAAATGGCGACCAACAGCCATAGCTAAGTTGCTTCTAAAAATAGATGAATAAAATGGCGATACCTAAAAATAGTAACAAACATCGGACGCTGACATAACTGTATCGCATAACAACCCTTAATACACGTATGTACGTATATATAATTCCAGCACAAAAATATTTACACAATTCCCTAACATTTGATTGGTCCGTAGCAAGTCTCTGTCCAAAATTTATATCCCAGTAAACTCCCACGCCGAACTACTTTCTGTAACCGTGAGGCGCAGTTAAAATAATTCTTAAGAAAACGGAAAATAAACACATTTTCTTGATGAATTTATTTCAAATGCTGGAATTATAAGGAATTTCCGGCCTCCGTCCAGTATTCCCGCGACTTTTCCAAGTTTATACCCCGATAAATTCCACAAAAAGGCCATTCATTCCTATAATATATATACAAGGATATCGTCGGTGAATGTCTAGCCCACTAAACGAGGCGATCGCCATGAAGGTCAATGTCACCAAGGTGAAGGTCACGATATGAGGCAGTCGAAAAGTATTGATGCAAATGGCACGGTCACCAAGGTCAAGGTCACGATATGAGGCAGTCGAAAAGTATTAATACAAATGGCACGGTCACCAAGGTCAATGTCGAACAAATGACACTGGTGGATAGGTAACACAGTCAGCAAGGAAGTTATCAAGTGAAGTTTGATAATGATCCAACTAAATAATCAAAAGATATTTAACATTTCGACCTACATGAAAACTTATTGACACAAAACTGAAGGGTCACCAAGGTGACGGTCAAGGTTACCAGAATGACACTAATTTGGATAGCTATTAATGCGATGAAGCGATTTATGAAATTTGGTAATGATATGCCTATAGGATCAGGAGATATTCAACATTTGGACGTATGCCAAAAATAGGTCAACAAAGTGAAGGTCAGACGAATTAGATTGGTATATATCCAACAATGTGAATAAGCTATTGGTGAAGTTTGGAGATATTCACGTTTGGATGAACGTCCAAAATTATTGACATGACACAAAGGTTAAGGTCACCAACATGACAGTGGGTAGATCATCACTGTGAGAAAGCTATTTAGTAATTATCCGACTAACGGATCAAGAGACACATGTATGGGATATTTCGCTACGTCCAATATTTACGTCCCACAAAGGTTAAGGTCACCAACGTGAAGGTCCAGATCACCCGAATGACAGTGGGTGGATAGCCATCAATGTGAGAAAGATATTAATGAAATAGTGTAATGATCAGACTAACGGATCAAGAAATATGGAAAATTTGTCTACGTCAAAAATTTACGACCCACAAAGGTTAAGGTCACCAAAGTGAAGGTCAATGTCACCAGAGTTACCAATTAGATGGATGGCTATCAATGGGAGGCAGCTATTGGTGAAAGTTGGTAATGATCCGACTAACGGAACAAGGGATATGGGAAATTTGGCTACGTCCATAATTTACGTAAACTTGTCGACGAAACCGACAACGACGACGCCGGAATTGTGACGGCTATGTCTCATTTTCTACTATCGTGGGTGAGACAATATACAAATTAGCTTTACAATACATTTTCTAGAAGATCACGACATTATTATATTCCAATGTTTCATCACTGAGAAGCACACATTCTGACACACTGCATTATTAGTCCGACTAGTCAATCACGGGAGTCGCCACATAATGTAGTGTACACATGTATATAAATACACCTATGCTTGCATGGGCGGATTCAGGGGGGGGGGCCGGCCCGCAACCCCCCCCTAAAATTCGCCGAGTAAAGATTTTTTACAAGTTACAAGGCACGTTTCATGCCAAGTGCCATGTATTCCATGCATTTTTAGGTCGTTTTCTTATTGTTTCAAAATGTAAACGTTTTCAATCAAAAATCATGTTCAATAAAAAAAACTGTGACAGTGTCAATATTTTTGCTCCAAAATGCGACAGAACGCAGGAAATGCGATGTACATTTCCAAAATTATCCGGGGGGAATGCCCCCGGACCCCCCTAGCGCTATCCCGAGCTCAGCTCGGTCGACTATTTTGCAATACTTGACTATATTATCGAACGAGCTATGCAAAATAGTTACGTCCCCCCTAACACGATCCGCGCCTGGCTTGTATTCTCCAAGATATGTGTGTAACATTACACATTACTTATAGTTGATCCAGGTTTCCATTTCCATATCGGGTAACACTACATATATTGACGCAATCACAGACAAACCCAACGCCCGAAATATTAATACCCATGTCGGTGGTCGGCAAAATAAACATTAAAGGTACACACCCACTCAGTAGGCACAAAATGTTCTTATAGGAATTAAATAAGTGTATAATTGTGTCACTATTCCACCAGTTCTAAAAATTATGAGTGCCCATTATACAGATATAATCATTTAGTAATATTTATTTTACTGATAGTGACGCGTGGTGGTATCATATGCAAATGAAGCATGATATGTCTGAATTATTTATACAAATTAAATGCGTCACCTAAAAAAATAGTATTTTCGACAGATTATAAAGTATGATTATTGCACATAAAAAAATAAATACAGAGAATAAATAGTAATGTCCGTTAACATTTTAAGGAAACACGGTTATCGTCCATGATATCAGTGTGGAAATTTACGTCTGATATAAAATGTATAATAATATCAATCAATACGTGGGGAAATGGTGAATTAATGCTTATTTTGCCAGGTTGCCTCAGATGATGTCTCTGGTATAAATAACAGGTTGTGCCTACTGAGTGGGCATGTACGTTTAACATACAGTGAAACCTCTCCAAACCAGTCACACTGGGAGGTCCCCAAGGTGTCAGGTTTTGAAGATGTTCCACTGTAAATCAGACAAATGAACACGTCATGACACGTTCTAGTGTTTTTCAATCATGAAACGTCCTTGTAATCAGAGATACATAACAGCGAAACACATATAAGTTAAACATATATATTTTCCCGGGTGTCCGGTTTATAGGGGCTCATTCCACTGTATTTGCAAACAGTGTAGCACCAGATCTGCCTGCGCGATCGCGCAGACAGATCTGATGCTACGCTGTTCGTCAGGCAACAATTTAGGAACCTTTGCTGCTATGGTAAGTTACTCCTTCCAGTATTAGGGTATCCAGAATGATCAGGATAATACGGAGCCCCGCAGGGGACGTAGAATTCTTTTTTATTAATTCGATCCCACGAAATAATAATTCGTTCCCTCAATTTAACAATTCGTTCTCTCAAACAATTCGTTCCCTCAATTTAACAATTCGTTCGTTCCCTCAATTTAACAATTCGTTCCAACGAAATAACAATTCGTTCCCACCGTGTTACATCGTGGGAACGAATTTATAATTCGTGGGAACGAATTGTTAAATTGATGGAACGAACTGTCATTTCGTGGGAACGAATTGTTAATTCGAGGGAACGAATTGTTAAATAGCGGGAACGAATTGTTATTTCGTGGGAACGAATTAATAAAAGAAAATCCATGTCCCCTGCGGGGCTCCGTAGTTTTGTGTCATTCATTGATTTTTGGATAAAGCCAAGCCATGTCCCATACCAGTGCAGTGCGATCAGGTACACATTCTCATTGTGTTTCGAACAATTAAAGTGTTTTAGAAATCGACCACAGTTAAAGATAAAATTACAACTCACGATTGTTTTATAATGCATGTAGTGTTGTCAGTTTTGTTCAACGTGCAGATATACGTTGTCTGAATAAATACAATCAACGGGAGTTACTGATGTAAATTATTCATATCTCATAACTTCGAAATGTAAACGTTCATACACATACAATGAAAATGCCGTATGTATCTACATGTATATATGTACGGAAGCCCATTAGGGCCACTTCACTTTTTTTTAATTTCCATTTATTCAAGATGTTTTCTTGAATTTTCAAGTGGGATGTTTTCTTGAATTTTCAAGATCTTTTCTTGAATTTTCAAGAAAAGATCTTGAAAATTCCAGAAAAGAACTTGAAAATTAAAGACAAGAAAAGAACATGAACATTCCAGAAAAGAACTTGAAAATTCAAGAAAACATCTTGAAAATTCAAGAAAAGATCTCGAAAATTCAAGGAAAGAACTTGAAAATTGAAGAAAATATCTTGAAACATCCTTTATTAGAAACGATCTTGAAAATTCAAGAAAAGATTTTGAAAATTCGAGAAAAGAACTTGAAAATTCAATAAAAGATCTCGAAAATTCAAGAAAGTATCTTGAAAATTCAAGAAAACATCTTTAATAAATGGAAATAAAAAAAAAGTGAAGTGGCCCCAATGGGCTTCCGTATATATGGGCTTCTACTTTGAAACTCATTATCTCACGACACATGTGATATTGTTAACCGTCACCGATACATTCACTGTCCCTTTGGCATGCGTGTGGCAGGTTGGTGAGTACGGGACCCCGAGAGGACATTATTTTATTAACAATTCGTTCCCACTATATAATAATTCGTTACCACGAATTAACAATTCGTTCCCACGAACTAACAATTCATTCCCTCGAATTAACAATTCGTTCCCACGATATAAAAATTATGTTCCCACGATTGTTATTTCGTGGGAACGAATTGTTATTTATTTAGTTGGAAGGAATTGTTAAATTGAGGGAACGAATTGTTAATTCGTGGGAACGAATTGTTATATCGTGGGAACGCTTTGTTATTTCGTAGGAACGAATTGTTAACTTGAGGTAACGAATTGTTATGTCGTGGTAACGAATTGTTACTCCCTCAAAGTACATTTTGCTAAATAAGTATGATTAGCAATTTTGGTGAAATCAGCTATTGGTATATTCGCCAGCTATAGGGGGAGGGGGGGGGGGGGGGGGGGGGGGGGGGGGGGGGGGGGGGGGGGGGGGGGGGGGGGGGGGGGGGGGGGGGGGGGGGGGGGGGGGGGGGGGGGGGGGGGGGGGGGGGGGGGGTGGGGGGGGGGGGGGGGCGGGGGGGGGGGGGGGGGGGGGGGGGGGGGGGGGGGGGGGGGGGGGGGGGGGGGGGGGGGGGGGGGGGGGGGTGGGGGGGGGGGGGGGGGGGGGGGGGGGGGGGGGGGGGGGGGGGGGGGGGGGGGGGGGGGGGGGGGGGGAAGGGGGTGTAACTGTGCAGAAATCCGGACGGTACAGAAATCTTGCAGAGTTACTGCCCGCAACGAGACCAACTACTAGCTACATTGTTTCTAAATATCTCAGCAAGTATTTTTCTCGAAATGCATTATTTCATATAGAACTGACGACTGCATAAATGTGATATTCAAAAGTATGTAGAAGTATTATACTGAATGTATTACATTATCACAGCCAAATTGGCTGTGATAATGTAATACATTCAGTATAATAAAAATTAATAAATTTTGGTGAAATCGGCTGTACAATGTAGCAGATATGGATACACACTGTCACTTAGAAGAAAGACATTTGATTTACTGACTGAATGACAAACAACGCAATGCCTGATCAGACTGCGATATTGCGTATGCTGCTCTGGAGATTCACTGGTCACATGACCCATACGCCCCTTTTCTCAGGCACAGGTGCATTTCAGGGGCGGATCTGGAGGGTGGGGTTCCGGGGTTGCAACCCCCCTGCGTTTAATCCTTTTCTACGGCCCTGCAGGATTAGTGACACGAGTCCCTGAAATATGACATGATGTAAATGCGTCGTTCGGTGTACGAATGCTTTAAGGGACGTTACTTTTACTACAAGCAAATTTACACTGAGACGGCTCACACGAGTTGTTTCCCATTTGGTTTTGCACACCCACGGATAGACCTCGGCAGATTAACCCTTTCACCCCTAAGTAACTGGAATGTTAATTTTGCAACCCAATCCAATCATCACAACATGATTTTCAGGCCAGTCCATTTATGAACATGGGGTGTTTTTGTTCCCAAAATTATGAAAATACTTGCGAAACGTGCAGATCCTGATGAGACGGCTCTTCACGAGCCGGCTCATCTGGATCTACACTTTTTGCCAATACCACTATACAGGCATGTGGTGTTGAAATGCACCCGTCGCACGTCCTCTGCGTACGGGCATGTGTAGAAATAAATGTTGGTAAATGTTGATACTTGTGCATAAGCTTCTGGCATGAAATGGTGTAAAGAATATATGTAGCACTGGGCAAAGATACTAAGAAGGTGAACGCGACATGCCCAGAACCCGGTTCACTAAATGCATAAACTAAGCTTTAGTTTAGTCCTGGTCATACGAATAAACCCTTTGAACCCGAAAGCCCGATATAGCGGTTTATGCAAAAAGTGCAGATCCAGATGAGCCGGCTCGTAACGAGCCGTCTCATCAGGATATGCACTTTTTGCAAGTAATTTTCATATTTTTTAGAACAAAAAACACCCCCTTTTGATAAAATTAATGGACTAATCTGAAAATTATTCTGTGATGATTGGATTGGTCGGAACTTTAGCATATCACAGTCCATTCCAGTTCCTTAGGGGTTAAAGGGCTAAACCCTTTTCTTTGACCTTGGTATTGTCACCGAGCCACAGGAATGTGACCGCATCAGCCATGATGATGTTACGGAGCCCGCAGGGGACATGGATTTTTATTTTATTAATTCGTTCCCATGAAAATACAATTCGTTCCCTCAATTTAATAATTCGTTCCCTAGAATTAACAATTCGTTCCCACGAAATAACAATTCATTCCCACGAATTGACAATTCGTTCCCACGAGATAATAATTCGTTCCAACGATATAACAATTCGTTCCCACGAATAAACAATTCGTTCCCACGAAATGATAATTTATTCTATCAATTTAACAATTCGTTCCTTCGAATTAACAATTCGTTCCCACGAATTAACAATACGTTCTCACGAGATAATTATTCGTTCCAACGATATAACAATTCGTTCCCTCGAAATAACAATTCGTTCCCACGAAATGACAATTTGTTCCCTCAATTTAACAATTCGTTCCCTCGAATTAACAATTCGTTCCCACGATATAAAAATGCTAATTCTAGGGAACGAATTGTTATATCGTGATAACGAATTGTTATATCATGGAAACGAATTATTATTTCGTGGGAACGAATTGTTACATTCAGGGAACGAATTGTTAGGTCGTGGGAACGAATTGTTAATTCTACGTCCACTGCGGGACTTCGCACTGTGTAAGGGACGTTATATTTTACTGCCAGCAAACTTCCACTGAGGCAGTTCACACGAGTTTTCTCCCTTTGATAACAAACTCCAATCTCTAGGGTCGGAAACGCCAAATAATTGACTATACGTATACTAAGATAACAAAATGATCCTCCTCCAAATATGACAAGTCTCAACTTTCACTATCCGTATGTGGAACCTATATGTACATGACGTACAGCCTGTCTGCACTGGATCTGCACGAATGAAACAATATGTTCACTTACTCCAGTGTCTGTGTCTTGCCCGTTCTGAGATTAATAATAATAATAATTCCTCACCATGTGCCCTCTGTGCCACCGTAATTCTGTACATACCAATGATTTCCATAACCCGGTGTTGATGGTGTAGGCAGTCAAACATCAGGAATTTAGAAACATTAAAAAAACATATTATTCCAGCATATAGGACGTATGGGTCTAATTCCATGGAAAGGGGGATTTATATAGATATCAGGTATACCGCCACGGTGTTATTACTGTCTAATCCTCACTGAGGAAGATGTGATTGTTGTTTAATTGTATTCACGCCAGCTCGTATGTACACTACATGACACAAAGTCTGTCCATCTATTCCGACTCAAGACCGAGCTAGGGCCCGTTTCACTAAAATGTTCGTAAGTGCAAATTTAGGAACGTCTGGAAATTTCAATTGATGGATTTACATTTATTGAGCAAAGGCAGCCTATGCTCAATAAATGTAAATCCAATAAGTGTTTACAAGAAAACATTGTTAATGCGAAATTTACAGACTATCATAATTTTTCACTTACGAACATTTTATTCGTACGAAGTTTAGTGAATCGACCCCCTGAGCTGGAACGCTTGTATTGTGTATCTAGCAATACCGAAGAGAATAGCACTTTCTGATATAGAGAATAGTATGTTAGTGCCGTGAATGGGAAAAAATATCTGGCAAGGCTGAAGAATTTCTTTATTTCTCATCAGAAGTATATGTTGTGACCACTCATTTGAACCGTCTCGCCGAGACGGTTCAAATGAGTGGTCACAACATATACTTTAGTTCAGAAATAAGGAAAATAGATAGAGAATAGTAGGTTAGTGCCGTGAATGGGAAAAAATATATGGCAAGGCTCAGGAAACGGGACTAACCTACTAGTCATTCACGGCACTAACCTACTATTCTATTTATCCCGTCAACACCTACAAATGGCTGTAAAATGCAAAAATAGTATTGACTGGATATCAAAAATGTTTCACGGCAACGTGTTTCACGGCACATACGTACTGTGTTGACGGGATAAAACACCTATTCAGATCCGAATGCGTTTTTAATCAGTGATATCATCGATTCGAATACATGATTTCACCGATTGGAATGGGTGATATCACAAATTGCTATTAAAGTTCAAAACGGCACCCCATAGCGCTCACCCTAAAAAATTAGACACATATTTAATTCCGAGAGATGAGTATTACCTATGACAGCCATGCACCGCGATCACCGGGGACATGAACTGAGAACCGAGTGGATTGCCAACGAACCCGATTTTTCCGGCTGTCACGCATGACAACTTAGTACAAAGCCGCCCTGCGTCACAGTCAGAAAGAAATCAGGTTACATAAATGTTCATGTTACAGAGGTACCATGGTTAATAATTAAAGTTCTGAATGTACTGAAATATGTTATCTCCCCAAAAACTGAAAGTTGCATATTTTCTCAATGCTATCCAGAGGTAAATGTACTGTGATGGTGCAAACCCATTCCCATCCATACGTTTTCCCTAGAATAAATTACTGTTTGAAACTCCCATAAAAAAATTGTACGAAACCGGCTGCTAACTGGTCACTGCTACATAATTGAAAACTAAAGATAATAGCTGCTGTATTCATACCACGAAATGTCTTGATTCGTAAATTTCTAGAATTTAACCGATAAACTGAGCCCAAAACTGTGAGAACTATAGAGAATAGTATATGTAGAGTTTTAGATACAAAGCAGACAGACCAACACGCTATTATAGTATAAGTTGGCACATGGCACTATTTTCTTGGTTTTACTCGCCATTTAGGCGTAGCACGACACTATGGCTGCCATAGATATTTGCGTAACATAATAACAAGGTGCATGATCACGTGGTCCACAATGTCGCCCACTCCAAAGTAAGTATTATTTGATAGTTTCCTTAATATGAAACGGATTTTGATGACATATGGCGCAGCAAACGCGTCTTCATAAGCTGCATTTGGTGGTCTATGGAGTTTGGCACAGACTTATGTCGTTTTTGCGAAGAAACGATTTCCGTGTCGGGGACACGGAAATCGATTCTTCGCAAAAACGGCAGAAGTTTTGGCGAAAATACAGAGACTACCAAATGCAGCTTAACAAGACGCGTTTGATGCGCCATATTTCATCAAAATCCGTTACGTAATAAGGACACTATAAAAGAATACGTACTTTGAATCGGTACTTGTTGTTGTTGTTAGTACCACGTGATCATACACCTTGAATAAGCTATCTCAAGGGAGATAAAATATAACAAGAGTTGTCAGAAGACAACGAAGCTTGCCTGTTGGCAGCCTTCACTAAAATTTGACACAGTTGTATAACAAACATGAATATTTTTTAACTTGACCTTGGGTTAAGGGGTGTACGGTGGACCTTGACATTGGGGTCAGTGGTGGAGGGTGGGTCGTGGATTTGCTATAACATGATATAGCATATTAAGATGAATGCATGTATGAAATATCAATGCGCTCCCTGAAAACGGAAGTTATACAAAATTTAACCCAACGTTAAGTTTATGAACGCACTAAGTTGGTGATTTTCTACAACATGATAGCTATTCACATGAGGAATACATGTATGAATGTGCTAAGTTTGTGATCTTGACCTTGGGGAAAGGGGTGGGGGTCATGGATAGAGGATCATCAGATGAATGCATGTATGAAATATCAAGGTGTTCCCTGTAAAGAAACAGAAGTTATAAAAATACATTTACTCCAACGTTAAGTTTATGATGTTCATTTTGGGGAAAGGGGTGGGGAGTGGGACATGTATTTGCTGTAGCACAATAGAGGATCATCGGATGAATGCATGTATGAAATATCAAAGCGTTCCCTGCAAAGAAACAGAAGTTACACAACATTTACCCCAACGTTAAGTTTATGAACATGCTAAATTTGTGACATTGACCTTGGGGTAAGGGGAGGGCGGTGGGTCATGGATTTGCTATAGCACGATAGAGTATCATCAGATGAATGCATGTATGAAATATCAAGGCGTTCCATGAAAGGAAACAGATGTTATAAGACATTTACACCAACGTTAAGTTTATGAAAGTGCAAAGTTTGTGACCTTGACCTTGGGGTAAGGGGAGGGCGGTGGGTCATGGAATTTCTACAGCACGATAGAGTAACATCAGATGAACGCATGTATGAAATATCAAGGTGTTGCCTGTAAATAAACAGAAGTTAGACAACATTTACCCCAACGTTAAGTTTATGAACATGCTAAGTGTGTGACCTGGACCTTGGGGTAAGGGTTGTGTGGTGCGTCGTGGATTTTCTACAACATGATAGAGGGTCATCTGGGGAATGCATGTATGAAATATCAAGGCGTTCCATGAAAGGAAACAGATGTTATAAATTAATGTTAATTCTACTTTCAAATTTGCATTTACGAACATCTTAGTCGTACGGAGTTGAGTGAAGCGAAGATTTATATGAATTTGCTTCCCACATTAACGTGTTTCTCTAATGCTACCATTTTGTACCTGTAAATGTAGCACATCAAATGTTTGTGGATTGCAATTATGCAACTAGTCGTACGAAGTTTATTGAAACGGGCACCTGGGGGCCGTTTCATTACACTTTCTACGACTAAAATGTTCGTAAGTGTAAAATTATGATAGTCTGTAAATTTCAAATTAACAATATTTTCTTGTAAACAATTGATGGATTTACATTTATTGAGCATAGGCTGCATATGCAGCCTATGCTCAATACCTGTAAACCCATCAATTGAAATTTCCAGACGATCCTAAATTTGCACTACGAACATTTTAGTCGTACGAAGTTTAGTGAAACGGGCCCCTGGGTTTTAGCACACATTGAGAGAAGAGAACGTGTCAGGAAGGGATACGAACTCAATGACAGATTAGCACCCACCTCGTTATCCGCGAGAGGGTAACATCCCATCGTCGAGAGGGATCGGAGGACGTCGGACATCTTCGCCGGCTGCTCGGGATGCACGGTCAACTTTCACAGTCTGAAGCCGATTTTATTACGTACAGTGTTTTCACGAAGTTCGTACATGTAGCAGTATAAGAATTACTGTGCACCAGGTCTAACGGTCTTGTTTGCTATGTCCGTCCAGGCTGTATTCTCCATTGTTAGTCTCACTTACAATAAAACCGTCTTATGCCGGACATACAGGGTACACCGTGTGTATAATTCTGGTCGTGTTCACTAATTAACTACAGTAACAATGTTTGTTTATGACTGCAAAACGCACATACATGTACGTAGGTCTTGTAGTCGTCATTATCACTGCAGTGGAAACTGACTAACCGGAAACCAGAGGGCGCCTCCTGGCGAACACCAGGGTATCCGGTTTAGAAAGGTTTCATTGCAATATGTTTCGATTATCATTCTACAATTATCCCGTTAGTTCCGCGATGATATTTCGAAATGCATAATTGGTAATATTTGTCAAATATATAATCCTTGTTGAAGTTTGATCAACGTTTATGACGTTCAACGATTAATCCGCAGATATCATTAACCCTTTCACTGCTGACTTAAATTGTGTCGTCTGCTGTTTATTTTATTATATTTTCCACTTTTCCCATACAAAAACATGTTTTGACAGCACTTTAGAATCATTTCCAATGGAAATGATTCTAAAGTGCTGTCAAACCATATTTTTATTGAGAAAAAAGGCAAAATATTAAGCAACAGCAGACGACACTTTTCGTTTCCAGCATTCTAAGCGTTAAGCGGAATATTATTACACACAATTACCGCGCATTCTTCCGCATATGTCCTGTATTCAATATACTTATGAATGAATAAGTATGCCAATGTGTTTTCTTTCTTTTACACTTAAGTACACTACAATGTTCCAACTGGCGTTTTTACATGCACACGTTGTGGCTAGTCTAGTCCGCGATGTGCTTTATATTCGTTCTACGGTATATATACACAACACTATTTATCCAAGTAATTCGATCCCATTATACTTCATTTAACCGCCCGATCACGGCATAACCATCCTCGGGTTTCCAACCAGCATTGGGCAATTCATCGTTATGTATCTGACATGGAATATGTAATATTCATACTCGGTTGTATACATCTATAAATATATAACGAGTGTTGTTCTTGATTCTGACAGGTACTGTGTAACACCGGTGGTCCTGATGGGGACGGCTCGTTATACATGGCCTTGGCTGACACATGTTAGCCGTGTTACCGTTAACTGGCTTGAACTCGGTAAAACAAGCATTATTTAAGTTAAAACAATTAGTACGTGCATGCTGCACGTACTAATTGTTTTAACTTAAATAATGCTGGTACACGTACATACTTAGTTGTCAATTGAAACAATTGTAGCAGCATATGCTGGTGCCTGGAAACCAGCGTGGACCAGATGTACCGGGCCGGTCTACACTGGTGGCGACACATACAGATGGAGTTGCCGATGTTTGTTCGCCACCGTTCGCCAGTTCTTTCCTGATACGATCGACAAATACTTAATCCATGCGAGCTCGTCGTTGAGAACTGCGTCCTTAATACCACAGCTGACGGACTCTCGCGAAATGTAACGACCAGAACATTCGCAGGTTTTCGTTTTGACAACGGACGCTGTTTGGACATTTTCGTACAGAAATAAATGTTGTTTCTTTATGGAAAATGCCCATGATTTACAAAAACAAATCACCAGCAGTTCTAAGATATCTCATAAACGAAACAGTCCCGGAGGTTAAATATACGATACATGCAGATAATCTAATGTATAACTAGGCAAATATTTATTTAAGTATTTTCATGGGAAACCATTCGCATAAAATAGTTATCATATGACTGAATGCACAGGCGATCGGCATGTTGATAGGATAGTGTATTATACTGTTTTAGACTGTTTTTAAAATGTATTCATTCTATTGTCTATGTATGTAATCAAGGCATAGAACTAAGTGTGCCTAAATTTCACCATCATCAGTCTCAAGACGTAACATCTTTTCTATTTTTCATAAAATCCCTTTATTCCTAGTGACTACACAGAGCTACAGTGGGGTCAGCGCGTAAGTGCACACACGAACGAACACGACAGGTTGGAACCAACCTGTCGTGTTCGTTCCTGTGTGCACTTACACGCTGACCCCACTGTAAGGCCCACCTGTGCCGTAACTCACTATGGGGAGAAGATGTGTATTCGTGCCGGCTAGCTCAGTCGATTAGAGCGATGGTACGGTAAACCAGAAATCCCGGGTTCGAGCCTTGGGTCGGATATGCATCTTTCTCGCCCTGTGGCAAATGTAAATGATGCTGACGTGTTGTCAAACCATGTTTTGATGATAAAATGAAACTAACAAATAAACAGCCGACGACAAAAGTTATAAAACTATGCAGTGCACTATTTGAGCCGCGGATGCTCGTCGGTGCTAACCTCGTCAGATACTCAATACAACTATTTTTCCGTGGATTCCAGTAATAGGCATTAGCCTGCATTAACCTTTGTAAATATTATTTAAAATACTATGTATTAACGAGGTCACAATAGGAACCTCACAGGAACATATGCATCCTACAGTTGTGGCATCGACCTACAGTCTAGTTACAAAACCGTGAGTTTAGCCTGGTGTCTCGGCACAGCAGTCTCGTAGGGGACCGGCCACGCCGACAAGGATAGGCCATTACCTCGAGTTGCACAACAGGGCCCTGTTTCACTAAACTTCATACGACTAAAATATTAGTAAGTGCAAACTTACGATAGTCTGTAAATTTCACATTAACAATGTTTCTTGCAAACGATTATTGGATTTACATTTATTGAACATAGGCTGCAGCATATGCTCAATAAATGTAAATCCATCAATATTAATTTCCAGAAGATCCTAACTAACCACTTACGAACATTGTAGTTGTACGACGTTTACAGAAACGGCCCTCAGGTAACGTCTGTAACGCGGGAACCTACATTGTCGATGGAAACATCAATTGAAAATTTATATGACATTTCGCTGTACAGTAGAGCCTCTCTAAACCGGACATACAGGCAGTATGTGTATCCTTAATTGTATGGGTTTCATTGGTGTATATTTATGATGAAATGCATGTTCAAGTTCGCAAAGCACAGCCGCATACCTTGGCACAGTCATACAGTGGGGTCAGCGTGTAAGTGCACACTCGAAAGAACACGACAGGTTGGAACCAACCTGTTGTGTTCGTTCGTGTGTGCACTTACATGCTGACCCCACTGTATGTCTGATTTACTGTGGAACATCTCTAAACCGGACACACTGGGGACCTCCCAGGGTGTCCGGTTTAGAGAGGTTCCACTATAATTTATAACGGTTACGAACCCAGTGCTGGCATATTTCAGGTTCCTGATACTTTCAGACACAATACTAATGTATAAATATGGGAAGCAACCTTTTATGCACTTGGGGGTGCCAAAATATGTGTGTATGGAAGCGTCCCGGATAAATATGTATTATCTCCTAATTAGGAGATACTAACTCCTAATTATGAGAGACTAACTACTAATTAGGAGATACTAAGTCATAATTAGGAGATAGTAACTCTTAAGTAGGAGTGTTCCCACCCATGGAACGTCAACGTCCTCCCCTGATTGAACTGCGTATATACCGGAATTACAGTAGGCCCACAGTAAACCGGATTCCACGGGGACATCATCGGGTGTCATGTTTACAGAATTGTACGAACATTTTATATATTTGATAATATTTTATATAAGCATACTGGTTATGTACAATGTTACTCGTGGGAACGAATTGTTATTTCGTGGGAACGAATTGTTAATTCGTGGGAACGAATTGTTATTTCGTGGGAACGAATTGTTAAATTGAGGGAACGAATTGTTAATTCGTGGGAACGAATTGTTAAATTGAAGGAACGAATGAGCTGTGTCTGGCGGAATGGGGCTTACATGTATGAGTTGTGTGACCAGTGTAGTTCCTGGTCAAATAGCACACTCCTAACGATATATATTGCTTATTAGAATCACGACGGGTGTTTCAGTGATGGAATGGTGAACAGTACAGATTCTGATCATATTATAGTACAGATTCTGATCATATTATGCGGATCTACAGGCTGATCTAGGTCTAATTTGTTCGCAAACCTATTAAGAACATTTTCTCTAGTCACAGACACAAATATGCATTCATACATATATATGTACATGCATGTATTAACCTTACTCGGGGAATTTGTATGGAGCCCGCAGGGAACGTGGATTTTTTTATCAATTCGTTCCCACGAAATAACAATTCGGTCCCTCGAATTAACAATTCGTTCCTACGAACGAATTGTTAAAACGAGGGAACGAATTGTTAAATTGAGGGAACGAATTGTCATTTCGTGTGAACGAATTGTTAATTCGAGGGAACAAATTGTTATATCGTGGGAACGAATTGTTAATTCGAGGGAACGAATTGTTAAATTGAGGGAACGAATTGTTATTTCGTGGTAACTAATTGATAAAAAAGAGAATTCTACGCCCCCTGCGGGGCTCTGTAGACGTGGGCTACGCTGTCCAACAACCTCAGTTTGCTTCGTGATTCAATACAGCTGTGTCTGGAGAAATGGGGCTTATGAGTTGTGTGACCAGTGTAGCTCCTGGTCAAATAGCACACTCATGTAACCTGATAACGATATATATTGCTTATTAGAATCACGACGGGTGTTTCGGTGATGGAATGGTGAACAGTGCAGATTCTGATCAGATTATGCGGATGCTGATCTGGGTCTACATTGTTCGCAAACCCATTAAGCACACTTTCTCTATGAAACATACACTAATATGCGTTCATACATATATATATATATGTATATGTAAATGCATGTATTAACCCTTACACTGCCGAATTAAATGATGTCGTCTGCTGTTTTTTTTTATTTTCGATTTTTCTCATCAAAAACATGGTTTGACAGCATTTTAGGGAAATGATTCTACAGTGCTGTCAAACCATGTCTTTATTGAGAAAGAAGGCAAAATATAAAGCATCAGCAGACGACAAATTTCGTGCTCAGCAGTCTAAGGGTTAACCTTACTCGGGGTATTTGCATATAACTATTCTAACACAAATCCTATAATCGGATTGCAATAGGTCAAGATAGCGGTCACAATATTACAGTGTATGTAATCCGGCATGACAAAATGGGGCTTGCATTGCATTATATTTATTTTATTTATATGTCGACGTATATAGATTCTGATCAGCTAGCAGGCATGACTTCAGTGCGATAGTATAGTACGTTAGTTTAAAGGTACATACCCACTCAATAGGCACAACATGTTATTTATATCAGAGACATCATCTGAGGCATTTTCTGGCAAAATAAACATTCAATCACCATTAACCCACGTATTGATTGGTATTACTATACATTTTATATGAGACGTACATTTCCACACTGATATCACGGGCGATAACCGTGTTTCCTTAAAATGTTAACGGACATTACTATTTATTATCTATATATATGTTTTGATGTGCAATGATCATACTTTATAATATGTTGAAGATATTATCCATTGGAAATGATTCTGAAGTGCTTTCAAAGCATGTCTTTTATTTTAGAAACAAGGCAAGATATAAATACAACAGACAACAATTGCTGTGAGTAGCGGTCTAAAGGTTAATTAAATAAATACATACTCATTTCTGGTCATATGTAGTATATATATATATGTTCTGGATCTTCACTCGCGTCTCATAGTATTTTATCATGTACAAACGTATTATTTTGTGATCGTGGCCGGCATATGGTCTTGGTATTAGGGTTAAACTGGGATCCGAAAACATTACAACACATAATACTTGCGTGTCAAACATTCAATATCGTTTTCTGCACAGAATTAAACATTTTATGTAATGGTATATTTTTCAATAAACAGCTTAACCTCGATACATCTGTTTTCGTAAGGCCTTATCGGGTCAAAAGCTTAAGCCTCTATAATATACATCGAGGAATGAGGCCTCTCCTGATAAAAACCCTTATAATCAGTGTAGATCCTGATCATCAGTGTACTCTCACAGTCAGTAAGCTACATTTATCCCGTCAACACAGTGCGTATGTGCCGTGAAACATTTTTGATATCCTGTCAATACAATTTGGAGATGCGGCTGGGGTTATTTTTTTTGCATTTTAAAGCTATTTGTAATGTTGACGGGATAAATATAATAGTAGGTTAGTGCCGTGAATGGGAAAAATATCTGGCGCGGCACGGAAACGGGATGTGCTCGGCAGAGCCTCGCCCATCCAGTTTCCTGAGCCTTGCCAGATATTTTTTCCCATTCACGGCACTAACCTATTATTCTCTATCTATTTCCCTTATTTCTGAACCAAAGTATATGTTGTCACCACTCATTTCAAATGAGTGGTCACAAAATATACATACTTCCGATGAGAAATAAAGAAATTCTTGAGCCTTGCCGGATATTTTTTCCCATTCACGGCACTAACCTACTATTCTCTATGTACTGTAAGCAAACGCTGGCCAAAATGTTTATAATACTGAACACGAACTACAGTTGCAAACGCCATCATTTTCGACAGTCGATGGTTACTAATGTCCTTTTATTTACTTATGTATTTATATTGCTTAAACTAGTGTGCCCAATGGAAACATTTGTAAATATGCTATTGTATGGTCATTTAAGAACAATTTTGTTTTATTTCATAATATTTCTTTACTGGTATGTGACTAGATAGAACCCACAGATAAAGTATCGCCCCTGTTTATCACAGTGCTTGAATATAAGACAGAAATTTGAAACTCGATCAAATTAAATGATGCGATTGGTTGATATAGGTCATATGCACTGCATATGACCTATATCAACCAATCGCATGAAGTGAAACATCACACATTTAATATCTGAAGCTTCTATTGGAGACAGAGTGACCTTACACGTACACAACCTAGAAAGACTGAATGGCGAGAAGTGAGCGCCGGATGTGTTGGTTGATCAAGGGCTTGTAGGTTGCAGGGGACGTATAATTATTTTGTTTATTAATTCGTTACCACGAAATAACAATTCGTTCCCTCAATTTAACAATTCGTTCCCACGAATTAACAATTCGTTCCCTCAATTTAACAATTCATGGGAACGAATAGTTAATTCGAGGGAGCAAATTGAGGGAACGAATTGTTATTTCGTGGGAACGAATTAATAAAAAAATCCATGTCCCCTGGGGGGATCCGTAGTGTTGTGATGGTCACACGTTGTGTAAAGGTCTCTGCTCTCAGCTGGGGCCAAATGAACAGAGCCTACGTTGGCGGCCATTTTGAATTTTGGGCTGCGTGTGTGGGATAGGGTGCCTTACGTTGACTGTATGTACATTTAAATAATATCAAAACACCAACGGGTCTCAGAAGACTGTGATGACACAGGTTAACACAATATAGTGTAATTGCTTAAGGTAGTACCTCACTGGGCTGCGACAGCTCGCGACTAGTTGGAGACACAAAATTGCGAGAAAATACGCGAATTAGCGACAAGTTTCACTTGGAATCACACTGAATTTGTACTACGACACGTTCGCGTATGTCGCACGAATGTTGCACGAATGTCGCAAGAACGTTTGGCCCAAATTTCGCCGGGAGTTCCCATACATGTCCCGCAACAAAATCGCGAATCTTTTGCACTTACGACTGTCGCGCGAGTGTCACGTGACGTCACATTCGCGCGAATGTCGCGCGACAGTTATACGTGACAATTGAGAAATAATTTCAATCATTTTGTCATCAGACGTCAAGCACGACATTCGCGCGACATTCACTGTACATTTGCAAGAGTTTCTCCATCATGCAATTTATTTGTCGCGATTTAGTCACAAAGTGTCTTAATTATGTCGCAATTTCTTCGCAATTTCTTTTCATATTATTCGCTATTTTGTCGCGCTCCCAGGGGTCCCAGGGCAGTTCGCTTCTGTCTCGCGCCCGGAATGTCAGATTCTATTTTTTGTCTACAATCAATCACAATTTAGTTTCTTAAGTCGCCAACCCCTCACAAAGTTGTCTCACATTTCTCGCACTTACTGATTCACGGAAACTAAATTGAGAAGGAATCGAGACGGGTTCGAGACGGGTTCGAGACACTGTGTTTTTGAGAGAAAAGTTGAACATATTTTTTGAACATATTCAAAATTCCAGCGAGGCCCTGCGACTCACGCGAGGAAATTGAGAACCCATGCGAACGTTTCGAGACATTTTGGAAACTCGATTTGCGCTCCATAAAGCGACACACCAAATGTTGAATATACGATACATCATTTGACACAGTGAAAATGCCAGAGTCAGCGTACAGTGGTTACCGGGCGTGTCCATAAAACCAGAGGGGAAATCACCGAGGCTGACACTGCCACAAAATCAATATGCGGGGGATTTATTTCTGACAGCTGCATATCAAACCCCACCCATGTATATTGCATCAGTCGCTGAATCACAGGCCGATCCGGGTTGTCAGCCGGTTGGCAACTACGATATAATTTTTGCCGGTCACTTTCCCGCACTGTTGGGTCGACGCTGATAAAACAGACCTTACGGCATTTGCAGCAAATGTGGCTGTGACTGGAGAAATGGAGTTTATCCGATGTGCGACCAGTGACGATCCAGATCAGCCTGCGCATCCGCGCAGTCTGATCAGGTTCTGCACTGGTCGTAATTCAGCCTTGAAATACACGTTCTGCTTCCAATCAAGAGCATACATTGTTATGCGCGCGCATGTCCGGAGCTACGCTGACTGTAAATGGCACTTGCCAGTGACAACCAGAAATGTAGATCTTGCACAGTCGGTCAGATGAACAATGTACATGTTACTGACGGCTGCATGTACTCGAGTGACCTAATGGAGAACAACGTAGACCCTGATCAGATTCTAGCAGTTTAATTAGGGCAGACACACGTCTAATGGAGGATCATAGCTAGTTACTTCCCTTTGAATTTGTTAATAGAAATCCGGTCCAACTTGTATATTTTATTACGGAAGCCCATTAGGGCCACTTCACTATTTTTATCTTTTCTTGAATTGTCGAGATCTGTTCTTGAATTTTCAAGATGTTTTCTTAAATTTTCAAGTTCTTTTCTTGAATTTTCAAGATCTTTTCTTGAAAGATCAAGATCTTTTCTTGAATTTTCAAGATCTTTTCTTGAAAATTCAAGAAAAGATCTTGAAAATTCAAGAAAACATCTTGAATAAATGGAAATTAAAAAAAAGTGAAGTGGCCCTAATGGGCTTCCATATTTTATGGCCTAATTGCTTGTAATAAACCGAATATCGCACGATTTGTTGTGTAAAGAAGCCATTATAGTGTTTTCAACTAGCGTTCATCCAGATCATCCATCCTACATATCTGCGCAATCTGATCCGGAACTGCATTATTTGCCAGATTCATTATCATATTTTCACACTTATTAATTGTATTACAATCAGTGTAGACCCAGATCAGACTGCACATATGTGCAGTCTGATCTGGATCTACCATGTTCAGATTTTTGCAAGTTACTCAGTAATAAATAAACGCTAAAATAAACCAAAGGACCGGATCGCTATAAATAGATTTGCAATGGGAAATAACTAGCTACGATGCCACATCGTTCAGCCTGTAGTTTTCATGCGGCAGCCCCGGGAGAAATATAATTCTGACAGTGCCGTCGGGTTACATGATCTGGTGAAATTCTGTTACTAGTATGACATGAACCCGAATTATATGGCTGTCACGCAGGGCGGCTTACTGTGTGTAAGCCGCCCTGCATGACAGCCATACAATTCGGGTTACCATGCCATGTGACTAAAAGATATAGAGCTTAGAGGTACGTGCCCACTCAGTAGGCACACAATGCTATTTTTATCCGAGACATCATCTGATACATTTTCTGGAAAAATAAACATTCTTTCACCATTACCCCACATATTGATTAACATTATTATACATTTTAAATCAGAAGTAAATTTCCACACTTATGTCAGGGACGATAACCGTTGTGTTTCCTTAAAATGTTAACGGACATTACTATTTATTCTCTGTATTTAATTTTCGATGTGCAATGATCAGCCTTTATAATCTGTTGAAAATATTATTTTTTTCAGGCGACGCATTTAATTAGTATAAATACTTTAAAAAGATCATGCCTCATTTACATATAAAAATAGCCTGATACCACCGCGCGTCACTATCAGTAAAATAAATATTACTAAATGATTATATCTGTATAGCAGGCAGTCGTAAGTTTTATAACTGGTGGAATAGCGACACAATTATACTCTAATTTAAATCATATAAAGAACATATTTTTCCTACTAAGTGGGCATGTACCTTTAATGACGACTTGTGCAGATCCTGATCAGACTGTGCGGAAAAAGAGAATAGTAGGTTAGTGCCGTGAATGGGAAAAAATATCCTGCAAGGCTCAAGAATTTCTTTATTTCTCATCAGAAGTATATGTTGTGACCACTCATTTGAACCGTCTCGCCGAGACGGTTCAAATGAGTGGTCACAACATATACTTTGGTTCAGAAATAAGGAAAATAGTTAGAGAATAGTAGGTTAGTGCCGTGAATGGGAAAAAATATCTGGCAAGGCTCAGGAAACGGGATGGGCGAGGCTCTGTACACCTACAAGTTCAATATTATGGATCGGTATACATGTAGCACCATGCACATGCAATATGTTTTAGTTGGATAATGTATTCGAGTCAATATGGTTACATATTTTTCCCGTCAATACAGTGCGTATGTGCCGTGAAATACGGTGCCGTGAAACATTTTCGATATCCTGTCAATACGACCTAATCACTGCGTATAAATATGTGCGGTAACTGGGGTTATTTTTTTTTGCATTTTAAATCCATTTGTAGGTGTTGACGGGATAAATAAAATAGCAGGTTAGTGCCGTGAACGGGAAAAATATCTGGCGCGGCACGAAAACGGGATGTGCTCAGCAGAGCCTCGCCGATCCCGTTTCCTAAGCCTTGTCCAGATATTTTTTTCCCATTCACGGCACTAACCTACTATTCTCTATGAACCATGACGCATGGGGGAAATTTAGGGGGCCGTAAATCGTCTATGAGTATATTTGGTACATTTTCGAGTATCGTATCTGAGTTTATAAAGCACATGTCATTGGGCAATATATGGACAAGAGGAGGTGATAACAGTTAGATCACGTTCGTCCGCATATATGATCGATAATCTACGGAGCCCCGCAGGAGACATGGACCTTTTTTTATTAATTCGCTCCCACGAAATAACAATTCGTTCTCACGACATAACAATTCGTTCCCTTAATTTAACAATTCGTTCCCTCGAATTAACAATTCATTCCCACGATATAACAATTCGTTCCCTCGAATTAACAATTCGTTCCCACGATATAATAATTCGTTTAAACGAATTAACAATTAGTTCCCGTGTGAATGAATTGTTAAATTGAGGGAACCAATTGTTAATTGACGGAACGAACTGTTATTTCGTGCCGACGAATTAATTAAAACAATTATATGTCACCTGCGGGGCTCCGTAATAATCCACTCGAAAAGCATGCGGATTTTTTCCACATAATTAAGGACGAGCAATGATCCAACTGTAAATGAATCACAGCCAGACAGCAACTGGGGCCCGTGTCACTAAACTTCTTACGACTAAAATGTTCGTAAGTGCAAATTTAGGATTCTTTGTAAATTTCAATTGATGGATTTACATTTATTGAGCATAGGCTGCATATGCAGCCTATGCTCAATAAATGTAAATCCAATAATAGTTACAAGAAAATATTGCTAATGTGAAATTTGCAGACTATCATAATTTTGCACTTACGAACATTTTAGTCGTACGACGAAGTTTAATGAAACGGGCACCTGTCACTTTATTGTCACCAGTGAGGATCCCTCAACAGCATGCACCGCCGTCTGATCAGGATCTCCAGGGGGGGGGGGGGGGGGGGGGGGGGGGGGGGGGGGGGGGGGGGTGGGGGGGGGGGGGGGGAGGGGGAGGGGGGGGAGCGTTTCACTAAACTTCGTACGACTAAAATGTTCCTGAGTGCAAATTTAGGATCGTCTGGAAATTTCAATTCATGGATTTACACTTATTGAGTATAGGCTGCATTATGCTTATGCTCAATAAATATAAATCCAATAATTGATTACAAGAAACATTATTAATGTGAAATTGACAGACTATCATCATTTTACACTTATGGATATTTTAGTCGTACGATGTTGAGTGAAACGGCCCCCTGTGCTCGCGATTCACTCAACCCACGAATTATAAGTTAGATCACTGTTCGTCCGCAAGTACGAGGAGATAATCCGCGAGCTTTTAGCTCGCGGATTATCACTCGTACATGCGGACAAACGTGATCTAACGTATGTATCACATCCTCATGTACACGAGCTGTGTTAATACAGAAACAACACCCGGAAATGTGTCGAAGATGTGATAATGGACAGTTAGCGAACACTGCGCAATATTATGACGCTATGTCTGTGTGTGCGTGTGTGTGTGCGTGTGTGTGTGTGTGTGTGTGTGTGCCGCAACCGATCAGGATTTGCACTGGTTATAGACATCGCAGGAAGGTATCCACAGTAGTGCACGGTAGTAGGTGTACATGTAGGTCACAGAAATTCGGCGTGGGTTTCGGCTTGCATCAGTATAACTACATTTATCCCGTCAACACAGTGCGTATGTGCCGTGAAACACGGTGCCGTGAAACATTTTTGATATCCAGTCAATACCATTTTTGCATTTTACAGCCATTTGTAGGTGTTGACGGGATAAATAGAATAGTAGGTTAGTGCCGTGAATGGGAAAAAATATCTGGTGCGGCACGGAAACGGGATGTGCTCGGCAGAGCCTCGACCATCCCGTTTCCTGAGCCTTGCCAGACAGTTTTTCCCATTCACGGCACTAACCTACTATTCTCTATATGAATAACAAGGCTTATAACTTTGGTCGGACACGACCTCGTATTCATAACACTTTCCACGATTTTATTAATGTAAATATTGTGGCGGAAAGTGCACATGTTCCTTTGAGAAGTATTTTTTTCTTGCTGAAATAGCATAGTTGGAACATAATTATGCAAATAATATCGAATTACAGCTGATTATCCTAGATCGGACACGACCTCGTATCATAACAAATTAAATAATGTGTTTAAGCTCTAAAGTCAATATTATAGTGGAAGGTTTATATGTTTATTTGAGAATTATCGTTATCCTGCAGAAATACATAGAACTACGGAAGCCCATTAGGGCCACTTCACTTTTTTTTTTATCTTTTCTTGAATTTTCGAGATCTTTTCTTGAATTTTCAAGATACTTTTCTTGAATTTTCGAGATCTTTTCTTGAAATTCAAGAAAAGAACTTGACAATTCAAGAAAACATCTTGAATAAATGGAAATTAAAAAAGCGTGAAGTGGCCCTAATGGGCTTCCGTATAGAACGCATAAGCAATTACAATTTTGAACATGTTATTTTGTTATGATACGAGGCCGTGTCCGACCAAAGTTAGAAGCCTTGTTCTTCATATGTCGTTATACCGATGACAGCCGAAACACGCCGAATGCCTATGATGTAGGTGTACGTGTCATTCATCCATGGCCCGGTCTGGTGTGGGAGTGTACGTTTCATCTCATACATGGAGGCCACGGCAGGCACACGTTCCTCACAGATGCAAATCGTGAGAGGCAGGTGTTTGCTAATTCTGCAATTATTTGGTTGGTTGGCAGCCGCTGTGGCACGTGGCAGCAGCAGTAACCAACAGGTGCTCACCAACCATAGAATGCGCGCGTCTTAGCTCCGCCCACGCGACCGGTGTATGTTTCATATAGTTATCACCACGTGTTTGTATATACCATTTCAAAACATCATTTTTCATTTGGAAGGAAGCAATTTTTCATGCAAGCAAAATGGACTACTCAAGCCGATTCGCGTTAAACGAACAGTTAGAATTTGCGGAACGATTTGAAAGAAAATATCAACTAAATACAAATATTTACGAACCTGAACAGGAAAGTGAAAAGTCGCCAACTTGTGAGCTTGGAGACATTTCTCCACCAAAATATGGATTTAAACATATTTCTGGGAATATTTTTTCAACGCCATATTCCAGCGAACGGAAACACGACGGGAAATGTGACGACAATAGTTCCGTGACAAAGTATGGATGTCCAAAAGCGTCATTTGAAGACAGTGTGATAAAACTGAAGGACGAGAAGTATTCTAAGCTGGACAGTGACGACACGAACTATATCGTAAAGTTGGAGAAAATGTCGTCCGAGGAATCGGTGGCGGGCGCCAAGGAAATAAGATTCCCGGATGTAAAGGACAAAAAGTCCTCCGGTAAGAATACAGAACGAAAGCAAAATTGCCAAGTATACTCATCTTGCTACGTACACTTTGAGGGAGAAATAGAGAATAGTAGGTTAGTGCCGTGAATGGGAAAAAATATCCGGCAAGGCTCAATAATTTCTTTATTTCTCATCAGAAGTATATGTTGTGACCACTCATTTGAACCGTCTCGCCGAGACTGTTCAAATGAGTGGTCACAACATATACTTTGGTTCAGAAATAAGGAAAATAGATAGAGAATAGTAGGTTAGTGCCGTGAATGGGGAAAAATATCTGGCAAGGCTCAGGAAACGGGATGGGCGAGGCTCTGCCGAGCACATCCCGTTTCCGTGCCGCGCCAGATATTTTTCCCATTCACGGCACTAACCTACTATTCTATTTATCCCGTCAACATTACAAATAGCTTTTAAATGCAAACAATAACCCCAGTCGCATCTCCAAATTGTATTGACAGGATATCAAAAATGTTTCACGGCACCGTGTTTCACGGCACATACGCACTGTGTTGACGGGATAAATTGACAATTTAAGGATAAATTTATTATTTATTATTATACTGAATTTATTACATTATCACAACCATTTTGTTCTATATGAAATAATGCATTTTGGAAAAAATAAATGATTACTCCTTCAACGTATATTTGGATACATAAGTGGGCTTAGCAATTTTGGTGAATTCAGCTGCGACGGATCGATGTTGATGGTGTGTTGGAGACCGGTAGAGTTGCAATTAAACCAATTCAAATCAATACCATCACTTTTATTAAGTTTGGTGGAATACACGTGGAATAAGACAGCAAACAAGTGACCAGAAGCGGGAATTAGACAGTCAAACATAGGCGGGTAGCAGTAATAGACGTTCGCCAGTCAGCTCATCATATTGGCTCATTAATAAAACGCAGCTCCCGCGCCACATGAATTAGACAGACATGTAATTACGAGAAGTGTTTAATTTGTCGAAGTCCACGGGGTTAGTGGGGGCCGTTTCACTAAACTTCGTACGACTAAAATGTTCGTCAGTGCAAATTTAGGATCCTCTGGAAAATTCAATTCATGGATTTACATGTATTGAGCATAGGCTGCAGCCTATGCTCAATAAATGTAAATCCAATAATTATTTACAATAAAACAATGTTAATGTGAAATTTACAGTCTATCATTATTTTGCACTTATGAACATTTTAATCGTACGAAGTTTAGTAAAACGGCCCCTGGTCCTTACATCCCGGGCATGGACGGCGAATATACGAGCATAAAGTCGACAACATACCATCCGAACACGGAGAGGTTGCCCTTGTGGCAGGGATGTATTCATGCAACAATACAATACAAAGTCAATATTTAGGATTATTAAAGTAAATCTATATTCATTACCATTCAGTAATTTGGACCACATTACGCCCATTTGCCCATTTGATGCCAATATTCCAAATGCAAGTTGGGCACATTTCTCTCTCGTAGTTTGTAATCATTAAATGTATCGTTTGTTTCTAGCGAAATGTTTAATTATAATAAACCAGAGCACAGTCGATGGAGCGCCATCGCATTATACCTACTTTCCCAAAATGCTAAGTCGAAAAGGGGGAGATAATCAATGTCCGGGGGTGGAATAAAAAAATCACTTCGCGCAACTATACACCATAAGGAAGGCACACACCAAGTTCCAAGTCCCTACATTATTACGGTTAAATGGTTGGACTTACAAGGCAAACTTGGAAAATTCTAAGTCGAACAAGGGGACATTATCCATGACGTGGGTCGAATCAAAATTCACTTTGCGCATCTACACACGATAAGGAAGGCACACACCAAGTTTCAAGTCCCTACCTATTACTGTTAAGCAGTTTTACTTCTTACAAGCCAAAATTTTACAATTCTAAGTCGATTTAATATTTATTAATTGAGAGTTGTAATTGAAGTTCTTCATTTTATTTAATTTATTGACAACATGGGATTGTAATTGAACAACTTATTCGTTTCGATTTTTTCCAAATGGTATCGTACTTTATTACTAAAAAGTACAAATATGAAGCAAGTCATGTCATTTTTTCATCTCATGAAAACAATTACAATAATTACCGTACAATACCTGGAAAATTGAATGTTCAGTAGCCCATTAACAGCTAAGGACATATCAGAGTTGAGTCTGATAATACTAATCAAAATGTACAGGTCTCGTATTCTATTTATCAGTAGCCTATTTCACCAACATTGCAAAGTATACTTTGAGGGAGAAATTTTCAGTTTTAGGATAAATTTATTAATTTTTATTATACTGAATTTATTACATTATCACAGCCAAAATGGCTGTGATAATGTAATAAATTCAGTATAATAAGTATGCATACTTTTAATCATCAAATATATGCAGTCGTTAGTTCTATAATGACATAATGCATTTCGGGAAAAATAAATGATTACTCCCTCAAAGTATACTTTGCTAGAAAAGTATACTGTGCAGTGTTAGTGAAATAGGCTACAGAGCAAATGCGGAATAGAAGATTTCGTCAACTTCTGACGACATTTTAATATACATGTACAGAAAATATCACAGTTTATGTAAGTAGTTTTCTTGAATAATCGTACATGCATGTTCCTTGACCTAGATACAAAATCACATGACTTGTCTCATATGTATTTGTACTGTATTTATATAGTCTCCGAAGACTATTCACATATGACGTCGCACGAATTGGTAAAATTACGAGAAAATGCCTGTGTTAAATTATAACAAGAGTGCCGATGGCTACAATGTACGCCCGTCGAAGCTTTCGACGTCATTTACATAAAATATCAGTTTATGTAGACATTATTTTAGGCAATATCATTATTGTAAATAAAATTGAATTAGTTACCATCGACTGCAGAAAAAATACTACTGTCTGTTTCACGAAACCTGCCCAAATGTTACGGTCATATAAACAATGCAAAAACATTTTTTTTTATAATTAAATTTTATCAAAATTTAAGAATGAACCTTTTTTATTTCATGAAATTTGGTCAAATATTTTATTACGAAAAATTGATTTGTCTTTGGGAATATAACATGGGGGAAATTCCGAAAATGAAGTGGAGGAGCTGGGGGGACGAGTAAAAAAATGGAATTTTACTCAGAAACCTGGCTAGATAGCTTGGAAATGATCTAACTAAGAAAACAAGTTAAATTTTGAAAATTGGTCCAGTATTTCTGAAATTAGAAAAATGTCCATATGTTATAAATCCCCATAGACATCTTCACTCTCTGTGAATATGTCTACAGTGTATGGGGATTTAACAAGCGGAAATTGTTTTTTCTCAATAAAATCAATATTTAACCAAATTTCCTGAAATAAAAAGAATGCTCATTAATAAATTTTGCTGTAATTTAATAATATCGAAAACAATATTGTTTTTGCATTGGGTATATAGTCGTAAAATTTGGGCAGTTTTCGTGACAACAACAACAAACACATGCAGGCGACAATTGGGCTCACATATGAGATACTGCAAGTGTATAATTTATAGTTAAAATACATTTTACTAATATTCGGCTCATATCTCGGACCCAGCGCATTAACGGTATGAAAAAATTGTTTTAAAAGTGAATGAGTAATAACCAATCTCTCAGTGTTAATGTTAACTTACTGGTCCATGTACAATTCCACATACGTGGTGACTAAATGTGAAATGAATGGGGTGTTTCCCATGCGTAATACAAATGACACCGTTATTATGCAAGGCTTTGTTAAAACTTGCTGTGGTCTATTATTAAACCATTTCATCTAGATATACATGCATATGTACGGAAGCCCATTAGGGCCACTTCACTTTTTTTTTTATCTTTTCTTGAATTTTCAAGATGTTTTCTTGATTTTCAAATTCTTTTCTTGAATTTTCAAGATCTTTTCTTGAAAATTCAAGAAAAGAACTTGAAAATTCAAGAAAACATCTCGTTTTCAATTTGTTTTCTTGAAAATTCAAGAAAAGAACTTGAAAATTCAAGAAAACATCTTGAATAAATGGAAATTAAAAAAAAGTGAAGTGGCCCTAATGGGCTTCCGTACATATGGGCTACTAAAATTAAATTTCAAATGTTCGAATAATGTAATCATGCTGGATTTCAGGTTTCCACTTTTCCTGTATAGTACGACCAGGGCTCCAGATAAGGAATTATTAATTGAGTATTGTCACCGCATCATTTCTGAAGCAATTGGGTGTTTCAGCATTTGTATTGGGTAAAATAAAATCACACTACTGTTTACACATCATCAGACCGCAATTATTGAATAGTTTGCTTCGAAATGAAAACATGTCTTGGCATTTCATTGGAATTGTCTCCTTGGAGACAATTCTAATAAAATACCAAGACGTGTTTTGATGGAAAAATATGCTATATTTGTGGTCTGTTTATTGTTTTATGTAGCATAATAAAGATACCACAAATTGTTCATTGTTTTTTGATACTCACTACTTCTCAGTGATTTCAATTGGATTTTTTGGCAATTTTAATTGGGAATTAAGCAAATACGCGCCTTATCTGGAGCTCTGACGACTATCTGAACTTACATTCATTTGACACGTCAGTAAAATGAAATACAAATATTTCTAAAAAAAATAAATATGTATTTTTGTCACGTTGCACTTTGAAAAATATAACCTTAAGCTCTAAGTATTTTTGTATATTTTAAGCAGGAACGTACTAAATGCTTAGTATAAACTAAAACCTACTTATTATTATAATAATTTTCAATAACCTCCGAAGGGAAGCACATTTAATACACATTGTTTTAAAGTCACCACATGGTCAAAATAGTGTGAAAATGTATTGACAGTCCCACACTATTTTGATAAAGACCATGTGGTCGAAAATTTAATAAAAAGAATGACTTAAAACAATACTTAATTACTTATTATTATATTGCAATTAAACTTACATGAGATGTACATAGTGTAATTGAAGAGGACAATTCTAGTTATTAATATATGTATATAAATATTTATGGGATTCAGACGAAACAAAATGAACTATAAATTTCTGGGTACGGGCTAGAAACAACATTGCTACCCCGCTCCATACCTCTCGCGAGGGTAGCAATTTAACCACATCTCTTTAATGTAACACATGGAAGAGTGATTTTTGCAATCGGTTATCCGGCGTGTTTGATATGTTACCGATATAAAACTGTCAAAGCTGTGTCAATAAATTATTAATAAAGAAAATACACATGCAGAAATTGGTTATTATACTGTGTCAATGTGTTTATCGGACATTTAAATGTACATGTATATATCTTGTAAATTTGAAAGCTTCATTTCGCTATATTGAATGTTGAACACCAACAAGAGAAAAGATGGCTTCCATGGGAAAATGATTTCTCTGTTCTATTATTTTTGGCAATTTACTAGTTCTACATCAAAGAGTATTTGTTTAAAGGTATACCATATACAGTTTACTAAATTTTGACCTACATACAACAGGTTTGGGTATGCACTTCGGTTGCTCACATTTTTTGAATGGGTCAAATTGTAGCCGTAGATAACATATCGGAGGCGAATTATTGTAGCTAGTTACGGGCTTGTGAGCCATGCTAGGATACAGTGGTACCTCTCTAAACTGGACATTGAGTAAACTAGTAGATTGTATTTACGCCATTATGTAAGCTACAAGAACACAGAGAATGCGTATGTGGTACCGCTTAATTATGGTACATATGCATTGTTTGTATGCGTACAGCTTACTGCAATACAAACACGATCCTATGACAGCAGTGCAAACTGTACAAACGGCAAGTCTGAATCATTCCGCACCTGCGTCTGTTTGTTTGTCTTCATGTTTTAACATATAAACATGTAAACGAATATTCCAGTCGCACGGATTAAAGGAGTGTGTATTCTGCAAAATACATTAGATTTGTAATACTGACAGTTTTCAAACGAAAACTTATTTAACCATTTCAACACCACGGGCCTGTACAGTGGTATTTGCAAAATTCACGATATTTTTCGTATATGTCTTAGGACGTTGATGCAATTTTATTGGCGAAAATTCCTTATTTGCTGTGAAAATGTAATCAACTTTCGACGTCATTTGAACGTAAATATTTCTCTTGAGTACAATATCACATGGCGTGTCTCAGATGTTGCATTCACATACATTGTCAGCTCCAGATAAGCTGCGTATTTGCTTAAATACCCAATTAAAATTGCCAAACACCCAATTGAAATCAGAGGTAGCGAGTATCAAAAAGCAATACAAATTGTGTGGTACGCTTATCATGCAATAAACAGACCACAAATATAGCATATTTTTCTTATTTTCCATGAAAACACATCTTGGTATTTCATTAGAATTGTCTCCAAGGAGACAATTCTAATGAAATGCCAAGACATGTGTTTATTTCGAAGCAAATTATTCAATAATTGTTGTCTGTTGATGTGAAAACAGTAGTGTGATTTTATTTTACCCAATTCAAATTTTGAAATAACCATTTGCTTCAGAAATGATTGAGTGACAATACTCAATTACTAATCTCTTATCTGGAGCGTGATTGTATATCGCAAGAACATTCTTACCGTTATCGCCACGATACGTATACGGGTATAGTTTGCCCTCTTATTCCACCTGCCCTGCCAATAATATGCTATGTTTTCAGCGGAGAAGAATAAGGACAGCGACCCGAATGTGAAGCCGCCGTATTCCTACGTGGCGCTGATTGCCATGGCGATCAAGGAGTCGGGCGACAAGCGGCTCACGTTGAGCGGTATCTACCAGTTCATCATGCAGAAGTTCCCCTACTACGAACGCAACAAGAAGGGCTGGCAAAACAGTATCCGCCACAACCTCAGCCTGAACGAATGCTTTGTGAAAGTCCCTCGGGAAGGTGGTGGGGAGCGGAAGGGCAATTACTGGACGCTTGACCCCGCCTTTGACGACATGTTCGAGAAGGGAAACTACCGCCGGCGCCGGCGGATGAAACGCCCGTACCGACCAGCTATCGCATTGTCCAAGTCGTTTTTCGGCGACCCGGGACACTGCACGTTCGGACAATTCTCCTTCGCCAAGAACTATTTCTCGCCGCCGCCGTATTCCCAGTACTCGCACTATCCGTCGTGGACAATCCCGCCGCACACCTCAACCCCATCCTCCGTGAACATGAACTACAACTCGTGCGGACAGTCTTCCAGGGTGGCGGCCCCTGGTTCGAGCCTAGGCGGCTACAGTTACGGGGCCCTGCAGTCCGGGCTCCAGCTGGGCGCCTCCCACAGCAACCACTACGCCCAGATCAGCGACTACCCTGCTGTCAGTCCGACGGCACCCCTGGCCTTCTCGTGTCGCCAACAGACCGAACCATTCAACCCCGTCCACTACGCATACTGGTCAGAAAGGTAATACAAAATTCTATTCTATTCTATTCGGCTTATATTTAAGGGTGGGAATTGGCTCGAACACTTTCCATACCCGGTAGGTAATACAACATTCTGTGTTCAGCGTTTATACAGCGGCGTGTTTGCTCTTGTAGACCCGTTTGTCGGTATACCCTCGGCATGTACACATTTTACTCAGCGCTCCAGATAAGCTGCGTATATTTGCTTAAATACCCAATTAAAATTGCCAAAAACCCAATTGAAATCAGAAGTATATAGTGAGTATCATAAAGCAATGAAAATGTTGTGGTATCTTTATCATGCTACAGAAAACAATAAACAGACCACAAATATAGCATATTTTTCATATTTTCCATGAAAACACATCTTGCCAAGACTTATTTTCATTTCGAAGCAAACTATTCAATAATTGCGGTCTGTTGATGTGTAACCCGTAGTGTGATTTTATTTCTAATGAAATTCCAAGATGTGTTTTCATGGAAAATAAGAAAAATATGCTATTTTTGTGGTCTGTTTATTGTTTTCTGAAGCATGATAAACTATAATTATTGTATTGCCTTTTGGTACTCGCTACTTCTGATTTGGGTTTTTGGCAATTGTAATTGGGTATTTAAGCAAATACGCAGCTTATCTGGAGCTCTGAACGCATATAACCTAATAATATTGTCCTTCACTGTGTAAATTATGACATACACCTTGTAATATTTCTGAATGAAATAATTAAACATGATAAACAAACTAAACCTTTCAATCAAATCATATATATTTTTGGTAATGCAACGTTGCTCTTCGTTGGTATTACAATTAATAATATATACGTTTTCACTTTCAGATAATCCCGTGTATACACTCGACCAATTATTGTAACTCGCCATGAAACGCCTCGGCTATGAGCAGCCTTCTGTACATGCCAGGGGAAGTGAATCTGTGTGACTGTGCAGGACAATGAATCGGACGGTTCGGTAGTCCACTACCTGGCAGAGCGATTCGCGACCACACATTCGGACCATGATACGTTTCTGGGTCTGCTACGTGTATTCCGTCACTGTTCGTTAGTATATAACCCGAAATTTCTGTCTGTAACGCTGGGCGACTTACGCCTGCGTTAACAGACAGAAAATTCGGGTTAGTTAGTATAGAGGGATGAGGGAAAATACACAGCACGCGCATTATCCATATTTTATCCCGTCAACACAGTGCGTATATGCCGTGAAACACGGTGCCGTGAAACATTTTTGATATCCTGTCAATACGACCTAATCACCGCGTATGAATATATGTGGTGACTGGGGTTACTTTTTTTGCATTTGAAAGCCATTTGTAGATGTAAACGGGATACATAGAATAGTAGGTTAGTGCCGTGAATGGGAAAAATATCTGACGCGGCACGGAAACGTGCAGAGCCTCGCCCATCCCGTGTTTCCTAAGCCTTGCCAGATATATTTTCGCATTCACGGCACTAACCTACTATTCTCTATATATCCCGACAGACTGACATCAAATGTAAATGTACAATTGTGTCACAATAACATATCATGAGAGATTAATTATTTGTGAGATGCGCAGTTACGATGTAGCTAGGATTTAAATGGAGTGGGCGGGATGGGATGTGAGGCAAATAGTCATGTCGCAACAGACCAAGGGACGAACGCCAATTGGATCAAGGTGCATGATCACGTGTTTACCACAACAACCACAATGTGCACAACAAGCGCACCCACTCCAAAGTAAGTATTATTTGATATTTTCCCTAATATGCAACGTATTTTGATGAAATATGGCTCAGCAATCGCGTCTTCAATACCTGCATTTGACGGTCCCGGTACTGAGGCACATACTTGTGTCGTTTTTGCGAAGAATCGATTTCCGTTTCGGTAAACACAGTAACCACGGAAATCGATTCTTCGCGAAAACAATAGAAGTTTGGCCCACAGTAACGAGACCACCAAAATCCAGCTTAACAAGACGCGTTTAATGTGCCATATTGCATTACAATCCGTTACATAACAAGGACAATATAACACAATACGTACTTTGAATAGGAGGCGCTTCTGGAAATTTCAGTAAGTGTTGTTGTCGTTGTTGTAAGTGTTGTTGTTGTTGCAACCTTGCACATAGTACATGTAACATATAAATTAATAGAGAATTATAATAAGCTAATAGAGAATTATTATTATTATTAAATAATAATAATTCTCTATTACCTTATTTCTAGGGGTGACTTTTTCAACAAATTACTATCGTATGGATAATATAGCGATGCATGTGCAATACATTCAGATTGGGGTACTGGTATAATTATGATTTTGTATCGAAAAGACTCCTTTTGGCAGAATGAAAATATATTTAAGTATTTGCAGACAGACAGAATATATCCAAACGCAATTGATACTGACCCTGAATGAACATAAGCACAGGTAATTGCTGCATACAGTGCAATTGGGTATTTAAGCAAATACACAGCATACCCGGAACTCTGCAGTGTTTATGCCACAGTTAGATCACGGTTCGTCCGCATGTACGAGGAGATAATCCGCGAGCTTTAGCGAGCGGATTATCGATCGTACATGCGGATGGGATGAGCGTGATCTAACTGTGTTATCACATATCGTGTCCATACATTGCCCATGTACAGAAATAACACCCGGAAATGTGCTAAAGGTACACTTTATATCTCAGACATTTTCTGGCAAAATAAACATTCATTCACCATTACCACATGTATTAAATTGGCATGATATACATTTTATATCAAACGTAAATTTCCACACTGATATCAGGTGCGATAACCGTGTTTCCTTAAAATGTTAACGGACATTACTATTTATCGCCCCTGATATCAGTGTGGAAATTGACGTCTGATATAAAACGTATAATAATGCCAATCAATACGTGGGGTAATGGTGAATTAATGTTTATTTTGCCAGGAAATGTCTCGAATGATGTCTCCTAAATAAATAACAGTATGTGCCTACTGAGTGGGCATGTACCTTTAAACATACAAATCAGGCAGATTGCTTAGAGAGATTTCCAGTTCCCAAAATGAGAACCATTTCAATGGCCGATGCTGTAAAATGATGGCGATTTTGAAATTTACTGAACTATTATTTGTTGCCATGTGTGGATTCGGATGGACCTTTTTGTCTAGTGTAGTATCAAGCTATTGGACCGATTTATCGAATATTTTCGATTTATCTTATTTCAAATGATAGTTGAATGTGCCTTGTGCAAAAGATGTGTTTATCCTGTCAACACAGTGCGTATGTGCCGTGAAACATTTTTGATATCCTGTCAATACGATCTAATCATTGCGTATGAATATGTGCGGTTGTCATACTAGTCGATTCTCCGATTTTGAGGATGCGGATGGGATTATTTTTCGCATTTTAAAGCTAATTGTAGTGTTTTTGGGATAAATAGAATAGTAGGTTAGTTCCGTGAATGGGAAAACACATCTGGCGCGGCAGAGCCTCGCCCACCCCGTTTCCTAATCCTTGCCATATATTGTTCCCTATTCACGGCACTAACCTACTATTCTCTATATCAGTTACCAAATGTGATGTTAAATAATAACCAGGGCTCCAGATAAGAAATTAGTAATTGAGTAGTGTCACTCCATCATTTCTGAAGCAATTGGGTATTTAAAAATTTTAATTGGGTAAAATAACATCAACAGACAGCAATAATTGAATAGTTTGCTTCGAAATAAAAACATGTCTTGGCATTTCATTAGAGCATTCCCTTGGAGACAATTCTAATGAAATACCAAGATGTGTTTTCATGGAAAATAAGAAACATATGCTATAATTGTGGTCTGTTTATTGTTTCTGCAGCATGATAAAGGTACCACCATTTTTGTATTGCTTTTTGATACTCGCTATACTTCTGATTTCAATTGGGTTTTTGGCAATTTTATTTGGGTATTTACGCAAATACGCAGCTTATCTGGAGCTCTGAATAACTATGCAAAAGATCCCGCTACAGAAAACATGTTAGGAATCAATGAAT
Source organism: Conchocele bisecta (assembly GCA_029237695.1). Classification (NCBI taxonomy): domain Eukaryota; kingdom Metazoa; phylum Mollusca; class Bivalvia; order Lucinida; family Thyasiridae; genus Conchocele; species Conchocele bisecta. The sequence continues at coordinate 22,365,282 of CM055279.1, read as the reverse complement.
CGTTAAGGTATGATGATGTGCTTATGCAATATATATAATCCTACACATGTAATATCCAGATAACAAACCAATGTTATGTCGCACATGTATATTTACGTTTCTACACAGGTGACTGGCGTGGTATGGACCTGACACCAGGTCAGGTTATTCGAATTTCAGGGCTGTATATATTTTTTATCGATATAAATATTCATTTCTGCAGTTTGAGATATTTCCACCAATGCAGCAGGTTAAATACGGGATCGAACCCGTTAGCCCGGCCTTACATGACCTTAGCTGTTGATGGGCCGTTCAACACCAATAAACAAACTCTACACAGGTGTGTAGAAGCCAAATTGTACAATGTCGTTTAAAACATCAAAATGTGCTTATTATTTTCTAACTACAGCATATGGTGTCAGTTCCTTCCAACAGCATAACGACGTATTGTATACACATACATATATGATTTATAGTATGTTTCACGAAAGCTGCCCAAATATTACGGCCATATAAACAATTCAAAAACCATATTGTTTCGATAATATTAAATTAAAGGAAAATTTAAGAATGAGCCTTCTTTTTATTTCGTGAAATTTTGTCAAATATTGATTTTATCGCGAAAACAAAATTCCCCCATGTTAAATCCCCATAGACATCTTCACGGAGTGAAGATGTCTATGGGGATTTAACATGTGGAAATATTTTAGAATTTCAGAAATACTAGACCGATTTTTAAAACTTAACTTTTGTTTTCTTAGATCATTTCCAAGCTATCTAGCTAGGTTTCGGAGTCAATTTCCAAAAAAAAATGTTTTTTGACTCCTCCCACAAGTCCTCTACCTCTTCCCCCCCCCATGTTAAATTCCCATAGAGAAATCAATTTTTCGTAATAAAACCAATATTTGACCAAATTTCACGAAATAAAAAGAAGGATCATTCTTAAATTTTGCTTTAATTTAATATTATCGAAAAAATATTGTTTTTGCATTGTTTATATAGCCGTAAAATTTGGACAGATTTCGTGAAACTGACTATAGTTGTGTACATGTAAGTAGCTATCGGATTATTAGCAGGGTTGTTTATTAGATGTCCAGTGACTTTACATGGGGCCACAAGAAGGGTACAACAACCTTAATATGATGTTTTATTAAACTAGTTGACTAATTTCATAAATAAACTCGGCATAGCCTCATTTCTTATGAACTAAGTAAACTCGTTCAATACATATCGTATTCAAGCATGTATACGATCACAGTGCTGAATGTAACAACAATCGTAGAAATGTCCGTTAAAACGATGTTTAACCCTTTCACACCACATACCTGTATAGTGGTATTGGCAAACAGTGTAGATCCAAATGAGCCGGCTCGTGACGAGCCGTCTCATCAGGATCTGCACTTTTTGCCAGTAATTTTCATATTTTTAAGAACAAAAACACCCATTAAAATGTAGCATCTCTCTAGACTCGGCCTGCACGAATATGCAATCTGGTTTTAGTCGACGTACGTGCCGTTGTTGTTCACAGTTAAATGTTCTCATTTGCAATGCATTATGAATGTACATGTTACTAGTTTTGAACATAAACGTGAGACAGTTGCATTGTTTCAAAGTTACATAAATTATAATATATTGTCAGCCAGTGCAAGCGGAATTGCTACTGCATGCATGCACAGGCATTCGGCGTGTTTCGGCTTTCATCGGTATAATTATATATATAGAGTTATACCGATGGAAGCCGAAACACGCCGAATGCCTGTGACTGAATGTACATTAGGCCACCGACTGCAAACAACCTTTCGACGTATGCGGCAAACGTACCGCGAGTAAAATCACGTGACCAAAACAATGGCGGCGATTTCAAAATATTGTTCCGATAGTAAATCAATGTTGGTAGATCTTGATAAATATTGTGAATTCGCTTCGTGGTTTGGTGACATGGGGGCCGTTTCACTAAACTTCGTACGACTAACATGCTTGTAAATGCAACATTATGATAGTCTGTAAATTGCGCATTAACAATGCTTTGTTGTAAATAATTATTGGAATTACAATCTATGTCAATAAATGTAAATCCATCAATTGAAATTTCCAGACGATCCTAAATTTGCACTTACGAACAATTTGGTCGTAAGAAGTTTAGTGAATGTAAAAATGTGTAATAGAATCATCGTGGGCGCGTTTCACTAAACTTCATACGACTATAATCAGTATAATGTACGCAAGTGAAAATTTAGGATCGTCTGGAAATTTGAATTGATGGATTTACATTTATTGAGCATATGCTGCATGTCAATAAATGTTTACAAGAAAACATTGTTAATGTGAAATTTACAGACCATCATAATTTTGCACGTACGAACATTTTAGTCGTACGAAGTTTAGTGAAACGGCCTCCAGTTCTACAGTTGTTGCAATTGCGCCCCTTATTGGAGAAATGGGACATGTGGGATTTGTGACCAGTGTAGCTCCTGGTCTAAGTACCACACTCATGTAGCCTGAGAGGATCTCGTATTGTTTGTAAGAAGCACGGCGGATGTTTCATTGATGGCATTGCGAACGGTGCAGATCCTGATCAGCCTCTGATCTGGATCTACACTGGTCGCAAAACCAGCACGCCCCATTTCGTCAGCCACGCCTCAGATGATGGAAATACCTTTTCCAAAAATTGAATGTTGCTTTGCACATTTGTGAATAAAACATTGACATGATCCGTTTATGCATCAGTCAGTATGATCTCGATTTTCAAAGGTCACCAAATTTAAACCACATGTATTCGGCGTGTTTCGGCTTTCATCGGTATAGCTCTAGATATATGATACTAGGTCGTGTCCGACCAATGTTAGAAGCCTTGTTCATATATATAGAGATATACCGATTAAACCCGAAGCACGCCGAATGCCTGTGATTTAAGATATGAAAGTGAAATTAATGTTAAAGTGAGGAGGCACTGATTAGAAGACTCCATGGGTGCATATACTGGTTGAAAAACATATACACTGGCGAGTACAATTTCGCATGCACTGGCTAAATATTTTAATTGTTGCGTTAAATTGTTATTGAATAAATTATATCCCACAATATTACGGTATTTGTTTTGTCAGTTGATGGGGTTCGATTCGTGTGTATAGTCAGCGACAAATTGAAAAGAAACCCTACATTCCAATAATACGGGCGTATCTAGGTGAAGATATTATAGGAATGAATGGCCTTTTTGTGGAATTTATCGGGGATATAAACTTGGAAAAGTCGCGGGAATACTGGACGAGGCCGAAGGCCATTAATTACTTATAATTCCAGCATTTGAAATAAATTCATCAAGAAAATGTGTTTATTTTCCGTTTTCTTAAGAATTATTTTAACTGCGCCTGACTGTTACAAAAAGTAGTTTGGCATGGAGTTTACTGGGATATAAATTCTGGGCAGAGACTTGCTACGGACCAATCAAATGTTAGGGAATTGTGTAAATATTTTTGTGCTGGAATTATATACATGTAATATAATACTATATATAACAAGAAAACATACGGTTATACAGTAACCACATTTCGTAGGCACAAAATGTTCTTTATAGGAATTAAATAAAGTGTATAATTGTGTCACTACAGGGATTAAGCCCGGGATTTTGGGAAAGAGCCTTCTTTTATATTTTGGGAAAAAATAGCGCGTGAAATTGCTTGAATTGGGAATTTTTTTCGTCGACCGATCGAATCCATTACTGGGATTTTTTGTCGATATTATTAGTAAATGGTGTGGATGTCATTGATGTCACTTACTCCTGGTTAATATTAACCATAAACCAACCATCCAAATTTGACAACTTGTGTCAATGAATCTGCTTATGGACTGCATGAGCACAATACTCGGAAGATTTCACTGGTTTTTTTTGCCGATTGTAAATTTATTTTACAGATTGGGAAAAAGAAAACGGCGCCGGGGTTTGGGGAAGGGGCCGATATTCGGCCCCTGGAGGCATGGAAGTTTAGTCCCTGTAATATTCCATCAGTTTTAAAAATTACGCGTGCCCGCTATACAGATATAATCATTTAGTAATATTTATTTTACTGATAGTGACGCGCGGTGGTATCGGGCTATTTTCATATGCAAATGAGGCATGATAATTTTTAATTATTTATGCTAATTAAATGCGTCACCTGAAAAAATAGATTAGACAGATTATAAAGTATAATCATTGCACACTGAAAAATAAATACAGAGAATAAACAGTAATGTCTGTTAATATTTTAAGAAAACGATTATCGCCCCTGATATCAGTGTGGAAATTTACGTCTCATATAAAATGTATAATAATGCCAATCAATACATGGGATAATGGTTAATGAGTGTTTAGTTTGCCAGAAAATGTCCTATCTACAGAATATACAAAACTATCTGTCTCCCTATATTATAACCTATTGAGTTGGTATGTACCTTTAATGTAAATTACGTCGAAAGTTGACAAATTGTCACAGAAAATGCGGAACATTTCGTCAACTTTCGACGTCATTTACGGAAACTATCGTATATTTTGTAAATATTTTTCATGGGATATCGCAAAACGTCTTGGGTACAAAATTGAGACACGCCGTTTTTCAGACACGCTATTTCATGAAATACGTTTACAAAATTCACAATATTCTCAGTAATTGGCGTCAAAAGTCGGCACAATTGTCAGAGTACTGTGAACATTTTGTCAACTTTTGACTATTTAAAAAACAATATTGTAAATTTTGTAAACGTATTTAATGAAATTACGCTGAAGTCTGAAGGTACAAAATCACATGGCGTGTCTCAATTGTATAGTTTGTCTCGTCTGTACTGTACACTCGGCCAATATGCAGCTGGTTACGATAGCCAGGTTGGTAGCTGCCTTTCTCCTCATCCGCTGCAATTAGCCGACCGGACCCGGTGATATATGACGGGGATAAGCGATTCCGACAGGTATATGGTTACTAATGCGATATCAATATTATTAAAGCATGTTCATTTACCGGTAAGTGCCGATAATTAGCACGCTCGGTGTCGACAGACTGGCGGAGGGATGTATCCGGGGAGTATAATACACGTACGTATTGGTGGATGGACGGCTGATCACCAGTTGATAGGACAAATTAGTCGTTTAACATTACACCAGAATTGTTGATTACATGTATATGGAATTTGTTGAGCTAACATGTTTGTTCTCCTGGGCGGGCTACAGCATTACCACGAAAAATGATTTTATTTCGTCTCAGGTAAAAAATCATCGCGAAAGGGTACTGATCAATACTTGGATCCTGGCAAATCTGAGCATAAACGGTATATTGGTGGCCAAACCGTGCCAACGGTCTAACAAACCTGCCAATATCCTGTTCCGCATACATATAAAGCGAATTAGACGCTTTCCAAAATATCTGTTTGCCAATATTTACATGTGTGCATGATTCCCAACTGTTGAAACAACGTTTTCAACTGTAGGGGCATTCGGACACATGCACTATCAAGGTGTATGATCCCGTGGTAATAACAACAACAACTAGTACTGAAACTTCCAGAATCCATCTGATTCAAAGTACGTATTCTTTTATAGTGTCCTCATTACGTAACGGATTTTGATGAAATATGGCGCATCAAACGCGTCTTGTTAAGCTGCATTTGGTGGTCTCTGTATGTCCGCCCAAACTTCTGTCGTTTTTGCGAAGCATCGATTTCCGTGTCTACCGACACGGAAATCGATTCATCGCCCAGATAGCTTCATAGCACATAAGAATCTCCTATTGATAATGTTTGTGATACTGTCGTCTGCTGTTATTCGTCCATTATATATTTATACAACACAACTGGTGCAGGCCGCGCATGTCAGCTATCCAATATCAGGATGGTTCGCATGGGTAGCCAATACACACAGTCATCGGAATGGGTAAGTGGGCGAAAGACAGCAGAAAGCAATACCTTGGATAACATGCAATACTAAAGTTCCAAAATAGTGTAACCATTACCAAGTTACAATTACATGTATATTATTGTCTTGCCTTGAATCTTGTTATAAAAAGTGTAAATAAACGGATTGATCAATAAAAAGAAAAGAAAAAAAAAGAAAAAAGAAAATCGATTCATCGCAAAAACGACAAACGTCTGTGCCGAACTCCCTGGACGATCAAATGCAGCTCCTGAAGACGCGTTTGCTGCGCCATATTTCATCAAAATCCGTTTCATATTAATGAAAATATCAAATAATACTTACCTTGGAGTGGGCAAGATTTCAACACTTTCAGCCACTGTTGTTGTTGTTATAACCACGTGATCATGCACCTTGACTATCTACCGAGGAGAAATCCGGACGGTCTAACTCCAATAGTCCCTTCGGTATTTCATTCTGCTGTCTAATTCCCCGATGATGGTGTCCCTCTCCCTGGTGTGTATTAAGAATATTAAATTTCATTCCTTCGGTCTACGCTGCGTAAAGATGAAAATGAAGGACCTTGATTTTCGTATGTATGCGGTGTAGAAACTACTAAAACAAGAATTCCCCGGAATCTAATGTCTCGCCTTGTTCCGCCTTGACCTTGATCCTGGGGCCCCGAGAATAGTCCTATATTCATCTACATATGATAGTAAAGGTATGTATACAGTTTGATGACTGTAGCTGATAAGGTGTTGAAGTAATGACCGTAACATGAACTTAACATTGAATGATGACACCGCCGCCGCCGACTACTCCGGAAAAGCAAAACCTATGTCTCGCTTTCCACTTTCGCGGGCGAGACAAAAACTGTTTTACGAAACCTACCCAAATTGTACGGCTATATATACAATGCAAAAACAGTCTTTTTTTGATAATATTACATTTTATCAACATTTAAGAATGAGCCATCTTTTTATTTCGTGAAATTTGGTCCAATATTGATCTTACATGGGGAAATTGTTCTAATTTCCAAAATAGTTGACCGATTTTGAAAATCTAACTTTCTTAGATCATTTCCAAGCTATCTGGGCAGATTTCGGAGTCAATTACCAAAATGTGTTCGTCTTTGACTCCTCCAGCTCCTCTGTTTCGTTTCACACATATTGCATTCCCATAGACAAATCGTAATAAAATCAATATTGGACCAAATTTCACGAAATAAAAAGAAGGCTCATTCGTAAATTTAATATTATCGAAAAAAAACAACTGTTAGTGCATTGTTTATATAGCCATACACTTTGGGCAGGTTTCGTGAAACATCCGCAACGTGGCGCAGAAGCGAAGAGACGAACCGTCTAAAACGAGCCACCATATTGGAGAGTAAAACTGGGTAATGCACTGGGAAGGGATTCTCCCAGCCAGAAAACGTGTCCATCTCACTGCAATGAACACGAGATGTGTTGTTTGGCACCGCCTAATCGGTGTTTAAGCCACAGTTAGATCACAGTTCGCGAGCATTGTGATCGTAGATGCGGACAAACGTGATCTAACTGTCTTATCACATCCTCATGTCCATACATTGCCCATGTGCTGCGCAAATGCAAAAACAAAACTCGAAAATGTATCAAAGATGTGATACTGTTTAACTTCACAAACCTTTCACATTTATAAATACACTATTGTTTCAACTGGAATGATTGGCATGTACATCATGTGGTGGGTCAGGCTTTGCAAGCCTTAAACGTGCTGTCGTTTCCAAAAATGTAAACACTGACATACCGGGACAGGTTTGGGATATGTGTATTTCTACGTGAAATGTACACCTCGTGTGCACTGAACTTGTTGCCACAATATACAAGTATGGACTTTTGAGGAGGTGTACACAAGATTTACGGACCTGAGAAAGTTATATTCACCGAAGCAGAAGGCCGAGGTGAATATGACTTTTCGAAGGTCCGCAAGTCTCGTGTACACCGACTCAAAATACAATCATTATTTTATTATATGACTTATGGTTTTGCTGAAACCTGACTCACGTAGAAGTTTGCTTCAGTTTGCACCCATTGATGTTGTTTTGCTGTCAAGTGCGAAGTACATTTGTAAGCGTGTTGCTGATTGGATGATACTAGTTGCGCGTAGTTTTGTTCAATTGGCTCGTCGTTGAACCGTGTCATGTTTCCGTTGCGTGACTCGAGCATCCAGGTCAATATCACTTTTAGAAGTAGTAGTATGTAGTATTCATTTATTATAGTCACTTTTAGAATACTAGTACATGTATCACTCTCGGACAAGCCAGACGAGTCCGAGACTGATATTCAGGTGAATAGCATATGTCCGCAAGTATGTGACCCTCTATTGGACAATCCCATTGGCTGAACTTCTCAGTCATATAATAATTGACTTTGGTAACCTCTAGTGCATACAGAAGCCCATTAGGGCACTTCACCTTTTTTTATCTTTTCTTGAATTTTCGAGATCTTTTCTTGAATTTTCATGATACTTTCTTGTATTTTCGAGATGTTTTCTTGAATTTTCAAGATGTTTTCTTGAATTTTCAAGTACTTTTCTTGAATTTTCAAGATCTTTTCTTGAAAATTCAAGAAAAGATCTTGAAATTTCAAGAAAAGAACTTGAAAATTCAAGATTTCAAGATCTTTTCTTGAATTTTCAAGATCTTTTATTGAAAATTCAAGAAAAGATCTTGAAAATTCAAGAAAAGAACTTGAAAAACATCTTGAATAAATGGAAATTAAAAAAAAGTGAAGTGGCCCTAATGGGCTTCCGTAAGTGCATGTATAGAATAGTTCACATATATGAATTCAGACATCTCAGATAGATTGATTGAAAGGGTTTTACAGATGTAAATACAAGACATCGACGATTGAATCAAGCAATCTATCAACCGCCGATATTTCAAATAAAATTATCAACAAAATTAAAAAAACGTAAATCATGGCTGTTCACAATTCTGCCTGCAGCGCAAATCCCATTTGAAACAACTTCGTGTATGTATTGATTAATATACTATTTATATACGAGACACGCCGTACGATTTTATACCTTTGGACATCTGCGTAATTTCATGAAATATGTTTACACAATTTACAATATTTTTCATAGATAAAGTCAAAAGTTGACAAAATTGACAGAGTACATGCGGAATATAATTCCACATGTACTCTGAAAATGTTGTCAACGTCTGACGCTATTTACGGAAAATATTTTAAATTTTGTAAACGTATTTCATGAAATTACGCAGATGTCCGAAGGTACAAAATCAGATGACGTGTTTCATATGGAGATCTGCAGTACTGTTCATACACACAATCTGATCAGAGCCTACGTGGCTCGTCATTCCGTACTTGAAGTCGGCTAACTGGCAACAGGGAAATAAACATAACAAAAAACGGGTGTCCGGTTGAGGTTTCTCTATCTAAAGCAGTTGAGTGAACTCACTATTACAAGGTGCATGATCACGTGGTTACAACAACAACAACGTCGCCCACTCCAACGTAAGCATTATTTGATATTTTCCTTAATATGCAACGGATTTTGATGAAATATGGCGCAGCAAATGCGTCTTCATGAGCTGCATTTGGTGGTCTAGGGAGTTTGGCACAGACTTATGTCGTTTTTGCGAAGAATTGATGTCCGTGTCGGAGACACGGAAATCGATTCTTCACAAAAACGACAGAAGTTTGGCCGAAAATAAAGAGACCACCAAATGCAGCTTAACAAGACGCGTTTGATGGTCATATTACATCAAAATCCGTTACGTAATAATAAGTACACTATCAAATAATACGTACTTTGAATCGGTACTTGTTGTTGTTGTTAGTACACGTGATCATACACCTTGTATTAGTATTACAAACGATATATGATCCAGAAGGAATGAGTTGTAGTAAGAATATAAGGAGAGAAATACAATCGTGTTTGATGTTTGCATCAACATAGCTCCTCCATTCTTCGCCGACATGTGTCCCGTCAAACACGGGGTATACCTGCTCGGCGGCCGTGCAGACACGTTACGGGGTTATGGTCGGGAATGTGCAATCATTCCTCGTGCATCCATTGGGAGACCGTACTATTGGTTTATTGCATAAATGTGGCTTTCCGAATAAATATACAAAAAAAACAAGTTATGTGATCAATGTATGGTAATGTGCTTATACTCCGGGTGTTGATTTAATATGGCAGCTAAACATTAAACATGACTTGTTTGAGTAATATGTAGTTGATGTCCAAGAAGGCATCTACGGAGCCCCGCAGGGGTATTGGATTTTTCTTTATTAATTCGTTCCTAGGAAATAACATTTCGATCCCTCAATTTAACAATTCGTTCCCTCGAATTAACTAACAATTCGTTCCCTCGAACGAATAAATAAAAAAAAAAGAATTATATGTCCCCTGCGTAGAACATACAGACTGGTGTCGTACGAGCTTTTTCATTATTCGTACGACTAAAATGTTCGTAAGTGCAGATCCGGAATAGTCTGTAAATTTCAGTTAATGGATTTACATGTATTGAGTATAGGCTGCATTTGCAGCCTATACTCAATAAATGTAAATCCAATAATTGTTTACAAGAACACAGTGTTAATGCGAAATTTACAGACTATCATAATTTTGCACTTATGAACATTTTAGTCGTACTTTGTTTAGTGAAACGGCCCCCAGGAATGCGGTGTAACTACAGTAAGATACACATGAAGATGGTAGTGCAGATTCTGTTAGACTGCGTAGATGCTAAGGCAACACATTCCAATGTGCCAGAATTTGGAGTGCATTATTGCATTACGTGGATATAAGTGGTCATTGAGTGGTCTACAAGTGTCCGTAATTAGCTAATGAGCGGAAATCGATTGCAGGTTGTAACGGCAGGATCCTGGAGACACGCGACTTACTGTCTGTTCCTTGCTTTGCTGTGGACGCATTTTTGGCTATTAAAGGTACATGCCCACTCAGTAGGCACAAATTTGTCTTTATATCAGAGACATCGTCCGAGACATGTTCTGGTTATAAACATTCATTCATTATTACCCCACATAATTATTATACATTTTATATCAAATGTAAATTTCCACACTGATATCATGGGCGATAACCGTGTTTCCTTAAAATGTTAACGGAAATTACTATTTTTTCTCTGTATTTATTTTTTGATGTGCCATGATCATGCTTTATAACCTGTCGAAAATATGATCTTTTTACGCGACACATTTAATATAGGAACCCTCGTCCAGTATTCCCGCGACTTTTCCAAGTTTATATCCCCGATAAATTCCACAAAAAGGCCATTCATTCCTTATAATTCCAGCATTTGAAATAAATTCATCAAGAAAATGTGTTTATTTTCCGTTTTCTTAATAATTATTTTAACTGCGCCTCATGGTTACGGAAAGTAGTTCGGCATGGAGTTTACTGGGATATAAATTTTGGACAGAGATTTGCTACGGGCCAATCAAATGTTAGGGAATTGTGTAAATATTTTTGTGCTGGAATTATACATTATTAAAGAATAGCATGCCTCATTTGCATATGAAAATAGCCTGATACCACCGCGAGTCACTATCAGTAAAATACCGTGATATTACTAAATAATTATATCCGTATAGCGGGCACTCGTAATTTTTAGAACTGGTGGAATAGTGACACAATTATACACTTATTTAATTCCTATAAAGAACAGTTTGTGCGTACTGAGTGGGCATGTACCTTTAACATATTAAATGTAAATATAGGGTTAACTGTATTGTAATTTTGAAATTTGTGGCGTATATCAGAAAATGATAGGTCGGAAAACATGTTTAATGGCTCCGCGCAAATCATAGGTCGGAAAATGTGTTTAATGGCGACGCGCATGTTTCCCGACCTATCATTTTCTGATATACGCCGCAAATTTCAAAATTACAATTCGGTTAACCTATTTCTAATGCACTCCATTACTGTCTTGCAAACTTTATCGAGTCTCGTTGGAAAATCGTACCGGTTTGCAAACACATAGTTCCAAGACAATTACAAGATATTAGCGATTTTTGCATGAATGTATATACGTTTATGTTTCTGATTTAATTATTTTTCAATAATAAAAGCAATAAATTGGTCGTTAGAATTATAATTGCCTTATTTACTACTTTGCGCATTTAATGTCACTCCAGTGCGACCATGCAACTTTCGGACCAGGTCACCAGGACGTTTCGGACCAGGACGTTTCATATGCAAGCTTGCCAGCTGTGTCTTTGACAATAATACCAGAATACCACTTGGGACATTTTATGTGAGTTACCCCATGTTTTGATCGGTCATTATGTGGCAGAGTAAATTGACCGACCTCAACTTAGTATTGGCGTAGGAATACATATTGAAATAATATGCGACCGTTCTTCAACAATGATATGACCATCAATGTATGACCATCAGCCAATCAGATTGCGTGATATTTATAGAGTGCATTAGAATCATGTTTAAATGCAAGTACTTTTAAATCAATAACAAAAAGTCACCATTGCTTTTATTTGATATGTAGGGTATATGATCGTTCATGTACCGAGGAGTTACCGGTTTTCGTGCCTATAAGGAATAAAGTATAAAATGAAAAGTCATGCAGAGCATAATGTTATTAGCCGATCAAATCGGGGTTCAATATATGTCCACATTTTAGTAGTTACGGAATCTCAGGGAAAAGTGAGAGAAGTGTTGATTTCCTCCCCAACGAAATTCTCCCATTTCTTTTTAGCTATCATTAATATCTGATCATAGCAATACTTATGGTAGTAAAATGTAAACAATATTATTCCAGTTGAAAGAATTAACCTTTGAATATAGGTGAAGGCGCTTAGCATTACACAAATATGTAGCAAGTCAACCGAAATCTCATAAATACCCGATTTTTGGCGGCCATCTTGAAAATATGATAATTATATACTGAATATTAGTGTAGTTTACGTAAATTCTTTAAATTATCCATCAGAAATGTTTTTTAACAACTTACACCAATTTCCAAGTTAAGGTCCATGACCTATTGGCTCATATATTGGCAATTTTCGACTTCCGTCAAGCATAAAGTTTAATGACCTTGAAATGACCTTCAACTTGGTTTAAAAAATTGCACCCGGATTTTTTGGAAACCTTATACATTCAAGTTTATAAAAACACCGGGTGCCATAAATTAACACGAGGTGCCAGAATCTTATATATATACCTACAATTGCCCCTGGACTAGAAGGCAAACCGCCTAACTTTAGTGTTTATTTATAGCCAAATTGCAAACCGCCTAACTTTCGTTTACCGAACTCTTGTAGTGAAAACGTTCATTTATAGCCAAATTGTGTTATTTCGCTATATTTAAAGTTTTCAACAGAGATAATGGCCCAAAATTAAAAATTATCCGGTTGATGTAATTTGGAAGTGATACAACAAATTTCGCGTTTGTAGATTACCGAATATAGGAGAAAAGGGTGGTTACAAACTTTTTCACAAACCAATGGATAACCAATATATAGCCGATCTATAAATAGATCGGCTAATAACAAATATCATATTAAACGACTTGCATGAACAGATATAAACAATAAACAAAGACTGAAATCATCACTCCACACGATAACTGCGTTCATTCATGGAACATTGACACGAACGTTGCCTATTTAGTGACGTCATGTAATATGATGTAATTGTTGACATTGGTAAACAGTATTCGTGCCCTTCTGGGAAATGAATGTGTGAGTGTCTTCATGGAGGATTTCTAAATTATTTTGACAGAAAAATATGACAAGGATGTTTCTTATTTTGTTTCGTATTAAGTTAATAAAATACAATGTGAACAGGCTACAGGACGTTGATTCATGTTTGCTGTTTCAAAGGCAGCGTAAAAACGTGACGTAATATAACGCGTTAAAAGTCAAGCGCGCGACATGACGTGGGCACGAAAACTGACGTAGCGCCACTTATACATGTACATGTACCTGTCTGGACGGTGCATGGGTGATGATTTAATATGGTATTTATTAAACGAGGCTCTGTCGAGTTTCTTATGAACAGTAAACGAGTTTAATAAATATCATATTAAATCATCACGAATTTTAGATTATATTTATTACATAACCACTACAACATGCACTAAGAGTGTTCTGATTATACATCGTGCATTTCGTAACCTACAGAAGAAAGTATGTCAATGGAATAACAGGCTTTCGTACGGAGCCCCGCAGGGGACGTATAGTTCTTTTTTATTAATTCGTTCCTACGAAATAACAATTCGTTCCCTCAATTTAACAATTCGTTCCCACGAATTAACAATTCGTTAGCTCAAGTTAACAATTCGTTCCCACGAAATAACAATTCGTTCCCACGGGAACGAATTGTTAATTCGTGGGAACGAATTGTTTTATCGTGGGAACGAATTTGTTAAATTGAGGGAACGAATTGTTAATTCGAGGGAACAAATTGTTAAATTGAGGGAACGAATGGTCATTTCGTGGGAACGAATTGTTAATTCGAGGGAACGAATTGTTATATCGTGGGAACGAATTGTTAATTCCAGGGAACGAATTGTTATATCGTGGGAACGAATTGTTATATCGTGGGAACGAATTGTTAATTCGACGGAACGAAATAATAAACAAAAATCCATGTCCCCTGTGGGGCTCCGTAGGCCTCCGCATACAACCGCGAACAAACTAACAAAGGAATGACGAACAGTGTAGATCCTGATCAGACTGCGGATACACAGGCTGATCTGGATCAACACTGGTCGCACACCAGTTATCCATTCACGGCCATATACATGTATATATTGCGTATATTATGGTTATGCACATACGGGTATAAGGACCATATATCAACACACCATAATGTGTACGCACTAAATTTCTCCGAAATCTTTGACATTCTACCAGCGACTCGACTCCCGGGAATAATTATTTATCCCCGTATTCTGTTCCGGTAATTTATCAGCGCCTCGATGGTGCGTGACGTGTAACACTGACGATGTCGTAAAGGACCAATCAACAAGTACCGCGAATTACGGCTTATCAGCGGCTTGTTAAATTGAGACGAACGCCGCGTTCCCCTGGGGAGATATATGGCCCTTCAGTAGCGGTAAGTTATTGGTACCCAGAGACAGAAAGAGCCATTGCGTAAAAAGTCCCATAACGTTATGTTGCATTTGCAGTTTAAACATTACTAGACACATACACTAATGATATATAATAATTCAATTTTGTAAAAATACTTCGAATAAATAATCAGGGCCCAGTTGCTCAAAGCCTCTGTTAGCTTAACAGACTGTTAAATCCTTAACAATGTTAAGGATTTAACAGTCTGTTAAGCTAACAGAGGCTTTGAGCAACCGGGCCCTGGTGATTAGAAAACTCGAAAATGTATCGAAGATGTGATAATGTTTAACTTCATAAACCCGTCACATTTATAAATACACTGGAATATCGACTGGAAAGATTGGCATGGACATGTGGTGGGTCAGGATTTCTGGCCATGCTCAGTAACAAGGTGCATGATCACAACAACAGCAATGGCTGAAAGTGTTGAAAGCTCGCCCACTCCAAAGTAAGTAGTATTTGATATTTTCCTTAATATGCAACATATTTTGATGAAATATGGCGCAGCAAACGCGTCTTCATGAGCTGCATTTGGTGGTCCCGGGAGTGAGGCACAGACTTATGACCATGTCAGAATTGTCAGTAGACACGGAAATAGATTCTTCGCAAAAAACGAACGAAGTTTGGGCCAAAGTACAGAGACCACCAAATGCAGCTTAACAAGACGTTTGCTGCGCTATATTTCATCAAGATCCGCTACGCGTGTTGTTAAGATGAATTTGGTGGTATCGGTACTTTGGCCCAAACTTCTGTCGTTTTTGCGAAGAATCGATTTCCGTGTCGCAAAAACGACATAAGTATGTGCCGAACTCCCGGGACCACCAAATGCAGCTCATGAAGACGTATTTGCTGCGCCATATTTCATCAAAATCCGTTGCATATTAAGTAAAATATAAAATATTACTTACTTTGAAGTGGCCGCGCTTTCAACACCTTCAACCATTGTTGTTGTTGTTGTAACCACGTGGTCATGCGCCTTGATGTAGTACCTGCTGTTCTCATGATGAATCAGTCTTATTCGACTCGACTCAAGACAACGGCACGATTATAAGAACATGTTATGAAACATGCGTTTATTTTATTTTCGCCGTGTTATATTGGATCTCATTTTAAGCCAATGGAAATGTTTAATTTCAGGTACACATTTCGAGGACATAGCTCGAATGTTTAAACCGCGGAGCGCGCACACCAGCTAGGAAAGTCCCGATGGTATCCACGGGTAGCGGGGATGCCGTTCCGTCAGGATGTGACCTTCCGACCACGCTCCGTCAACCACGTGATAAACTACCGACACTGAGGGGAAACGTACGGAGCCCCGCAGGGGACATGGATTTTTTTTAATTGATTCGTTCCCACGAAATAACAATTTGTTCCCCCAATTTAACAATTCTTTCCCACGATATAGCAATTCGCTCCCTCGAATTAACAATTCGTTCCCACGAAATGACAATTCGTTCCCTCAATTTAACAATTCGTTCCCTCGAATTAACAATTCGTTCCTACGAAATGACAATTCGTTCCCTCAATTTAACAATTCGTTCCTTCGAATTAACAATTCGTTCCCACGATATAACAATTCGTTAACTTTCTCAACTGTGTTTTCCCTGAATTGTATGCGACTATTAATATCGAACGTATTCTCCATGTCAATAAATGGGTTAAAACAAAAGTTTCATCCACTACTGTTTGCGTCACGAAACCTGCCCAAATGTTACGGCTATATACGGAAGCATGGAGGGACGTGTGTGGCCACGACATAATTCAGGTGTGTTTTTTTTTATTTATCTCGTGGCCACGATATAATAAGTCGTGGTCACGAGATAAATAAAAAAACACACATGTCCCCTCCATGCTTCCGTAGCTATATACACAATGCAAAAAAAATCATTTTATAAATATTAAATTTTATCAAAATTTAATGAACCTTCTTTTTATTTCGTGAACTTTTGTCCAATATTGATTTTATTGCGAGAAAATAGAATTTCCCCATGTTAAATCCCCATAGACATCTTCACAGAGTGATTTAACACGGGGAAATTTTTCAAATTTCAGAAATAGTTAAGCGATTTTCAAAATATAACTTTTACTTTCTTAGATCATTTCCAAGCTATCTAGCCAGGTTTCTTAGTCAATTTCCAAATTATTTCATTTTTTGACATCTCCCCCTGCTCATCCATCTTCTTTCCCATTTCGTAAAATTTGGACGAATATTGATTTTTACAAAAAATGATTGCTCCCATAGAGCAATCATTTTTTTGTAAAAAAATCAATATTCGTCAAAATTTTACGAACTAAAAAGAACGCAGGTTTCGTGAAACGACAGCTGTTTACATCCGATACCCACGAATCGGACGGTTTACATAATTTGGATTGTTTACAAAGTACTCTCACAAATTTAAAGGTACATACCCACTCATAGGCACAACATGTTCTTTATAGAAATTAAATAAGTGCATAAGTGCATAATCACTATTCCACCAGTTCTTAAAATTTACCGAGTGCACTCGGTAAATGTTAAGAACTGGTGGAATAGTGATTATGCACTTATATGCAGATACATGTATACTCTTTTAGCAATATTTAATGTACTGATAGTGACTCGCGGTGGTATCAGGCTATTTTCATATGCAAATGAGGCATACTATTTTTAATTATTTATACAAATTAAATGCGTCACCTTAAAAAATAATATTTTCGACAGATTATAAAGTATGATCATTGCACATCAAAACATAAATACAGAGAATAAATAGAGGACTAACGGCACTCGTTATATACCGCTCAATGGAAATTAGCAGTGTTTTAGACTGTATATGAATGTGTATTTGCAGCCTATTTGCTCTGTTTTCTTTCAGGTGCGCGCTATGAATATAGATAGCGGAAGTAGTCGTATTTTCACCGGAAGTTGTTTATTTCATCAATGAGAACATACGACTTATATTTACATCGTATAACTATGTATTTCATGGGTAGGTATATAATACATATTAATGTCCGTTAACATTTTAAGGAAACACGGGTATCGCACCTGATATCAGTGTGGAAATTTACATTAGATATAAAAGGTATAACAATGCCAGTAAATACGTGGCGTAATGGTGAATGCATGTTCAGTTTGCCAGAAAATGTCCCAGATGATGTCTCTGACATAAGGAAGATTTTGTGCCTAATGAGTGGGCATTTATATTTAATGTTTACTGCCATCATGCCGCCCTGGCACGTGTATGGTGAGACAGTATACTTTTACGGAGAAATGCAGGGGCGGATCCAGGAGTTAGGTCTAGAGGGGGAGTGGATTCTCAATTGAAAAATAGACATACATTACAGTCAACGTTCATAAAATTCAGATAATTATTTTCTACATCTTTCTTATTTCTCATCAAAAGCATATGTTGTTACCACTCAGTTGAGACGGTTCAGCTGAGTGGTAACAACATATACTTTGGGTGAGAAATAAGGAAATAATCAGATCTTTCCATATAAAAAAATAGGTTAAAATCTATACTCAACCAATTTCAGAGGGGGCGCGAACCGGACACGCCCCCATCTGGATCCGCACCTGAAATGAACAACATAATATTTTTTAAATAGAACGTATACATATATACGTTCTGTTTAAACAAAAATATATATATATATCCATAGACTTCAATGAGTGAAAACGATCGAATAGGCGACCTTAGCTGAGCATGGCCGAAGCTGATTAGTACAATCTGAGTCAGCAAGTGCTTTCATTATGAGCATGATCTCATAGACGCTTATTGCACTGTGTAGAATTTCGTCAAAAATATTTTCTTTTCAATAGCCGTGAAATTGGCACCTTGCTACACGCGCTGAAAGCGATCACAGAGGTCTAAAGAGCGAGTGATTGAACCGAGTTAACATTTTAGAAACAATTTCAGGCCTATTTCCCCGAAATAAATGCTTATACGATTCAATTGCTTCGCCGTTATCTCATCAAGAAAAAGTCTGTGTGAGGTTTGTTTCTATCATTAGTGATAAAATAGACAATAATACGGAAGCCCATTAGGGCCAGTTCACTTTCTTTTTTTTTTTCCATTTATTCAATCTTTTTCTTAAATTTTCGAGATATTTTCTTAAAATTCAAGAAAAGATCTCGAAAATTCAAGAAAAGAACTTGAAAATTCAAGAAAAGATCTCGAAAATTGAAAATTCAAGAAAGGAACTTGAAAATTCAAGAAAAGATCTTGAAAATTCGAGAAAACAACTTGAAAATTCAAGAAAAGATCTTGAAAATTGGAGAAAAGAACTTGAAAATTCAAGAAAAGAACTAAAACATTCAAGAAAAGATCTAAAAAATTCAAGAAAAGAACTCGAAAATTCAAGAAAAGATCTTGAAAATTCAAGAAAAGATCTTGAATAAATGGAAATAAAAAAGTGCAGTGGCCCTAATGGGCTTCCGTACAAAAATGATGATTGGTGGTGAGGGAAAATGTACATCTTGGATACACCCACCACCGGATCCGCAGATAGTTCGGGGGCTTCGCTGATTGCAAATGGTGTATCAGATCAATTGCATACTAAAATAAACGAAGCCCTGCAGGGGACATGACCTTTTTTTTTATTAATTCGTTCATACGAAATAACAATTCGTTCCCACGATATGACAATTCGTTCCTTCGAATTAACAATTCGTTCCCATGATATAACAATTCGTTCCCTCGAATTAACAATTCGTTCCCACGAAATGACAATTCGTTCCCACGATATAACAATTCGTTCCCTCGAATTAACAATTCGTTCCCAGGATATAACAATTCGCTCCCTTGAATTAACAATTCGTTCCCACAAATTAACAATTCGTTCCCGTGGGAACGAATTGTTATTTCGTGGGAACGAATTGTTATTTCGTGGGAACGAATTGTTAAATTGAGGTAATGAATTGTTAATTCGTGGGAACTAATTGTTATATCGTGGGAGCGAATTGTTAATTCGAGGGAACGAATTAACAAAAAAAAAGAATTCTACGTCACCTGCGGGGCTCCGTCAAAATTAGACTAAAATAGCAATGCTATTTATGATCAATGTAGATCCACGAAAGTGTGCAGCACTGGACGTGTCATTGTAACACATTCCCAAGCGAGCATGTACTCCAACCACACGCTGAAAACTAAGCACGCAGATTGGTTAAACCGGAATCTAGCGAACTGCTTTAACCCTTAGACCGCTATCTTATTATTTTTGTCGTCTGCTGTTTATTTTCTATTTTCCATTTTTATCATCAAAACATGCTTTTACAGCACTTTACAATAATTTACAACATGCTTTGACAGCACTTCAGAATCATTTCCATTGGAAATGATTCTGAAGTGCTGTCAAACCATGTTTTTATTGAGAAATAAGGCAATATATAAAAGCAGCATCAGACGACAATTGTTGTGAGTAGCAGTCTAAGGGTTAAGTGAATGAATAGCGAATAGTATAGATTAACATACGGCTGTATTTACACATATCGTACATACAGTGAATCTGCGTATTTTTATGATTTTCCTTTACCAAGCTCTCCCATTTGCCGTGCGTCGGGGATCACACCTACTTCTGCTGTGCCCGTGCTATGCTGATGATATCCCCAGATGGCGGAACGTGACACGTGTATATGTCATTATACCGCCGCAGTTACATGTACCGATTACACGTCATTGTTCAGCCGTCCCATCATGCTCCGCGGTTCACCACGGAACTCTGTAGCATATTTCACCAACATTGCAAAGTATACTTGTCTAGCAAAGTACACTTTGAGGGAGAAATTTTCAATTTAAGGATAAATTTATTCATTTTTATTATACTGAATTGATTACATTATCACAGCCATTTTGACTGTGATAATGTAGTAAATTCAGTATAATAATTCTGCATACTTTTAATCATCAAATACATGCAGTGGTTAGTTCTATATGAACTAATACAACATTTTGGGAAAATAATGATTACTCCCTCAAAGTATACTTTGCTAGATAAGCATACTTTGCAATTTTAATGAAATCGGCTACTGGGCCCTCCACGTCACTCTCAGGCTGGAGCCCCTTTTTGCCCTATGTTAAACATCGTTTTTTGGCAATACAATCAATATTTGTTGGAATTTCATCAAATAAAAATAAATAAATAAATAAATAAATAAATAAATAAATAAATAAATAAATAAATAAATAAATAAATAAATAAATAAATAAATAAATAAATAAATAAATAAATAAATAAAATAAATAAATAAATAAATAAATAAATAAATAAATAATAAATAAATAAATAAATAAATAAATTGTAATTGTATTCATCCCTATGAAACTCCACATGAATGACTCCGCGATTTCCATGTAATGATCATGGACACGTACCCAAATACACGGATTGTCTGTGAAACCTATTTTCTTTTTCATGTTTGAAGAATAAATGGGCGTACCAACACGCTTAATTGGTAATTAAATAATTACTTGCACGTGAAAACCGATGTTAATCCAGCTTTTACAAATGTTGGACAACGGCGTCGAGTTTTGAGTTGGGGCCTCCGTGTACGTGTCTGACTGAACTACAAATATAAATATGATATTCACTTTTCAGGTTGTCTTCCAGTATTCGACGTCATTTCATACTGTCATAACACTAGTTTCGTATTCGGTTATCATTTCACGGAACCGCTAATGTAGTAGGCCTTTCATCATTCACTGGTTCAATGTGTTCTGCAGCGCATTGCACTGAGACGCACGTGTATTTCCGTCATAAGAATGTGTGTGTTTGGAAACTGGATGCACGTTATTCATTTGGACCCAGCTCACAGGAATCTATCCCGTGTTAGCACCTCCAGTCAATTCGATAATGAGGACGCTGAGCCCCGGTGTTGTCCGTGAATGACGTCGAAGTTGGCGAAGATTTCAACGCAAATGCGGAATTATATCACGCATATTTGTCCACCTTTGATTCCATTTACTGAAATTCAGCCTATTTTTTCGTAATTATTATCAATAAACTACGGATATGCCATAAAGATGTGATTCTCAGAGCTGTCTGCAGTTATTGTATAGATACTGAAAGCCTTTGAAATCTGATATGTTGCGGAAAACAAACAACTCACAATAATTTACCAACACTTGCAGCGATATGCAAATATTTAGGAAAAATGAGGAAATATTGACGAAACTTGGTACGACTGTTAAATAACTTGGCTATCTTGGGTAGCAGGTAGTAACGAATAAATACAATTGGATTATTATAACAGTAATCGTATTATTTATAACACACATTCACTTACTAGTATGTACTAAGTAAAGATACAGTGAAACCTCTCTAACCCGGACACCCTGGGAGGTCCCCAGTACAGTGGGAGGTCCCCAGTACAGTGGGAGGTCCCCAGTACAGTGGGAGGTCCCCAGTACAGTGGGAGGTCCCCATGGTGTCCGGCTTAGAGAGGTTTCACTGTAAATCAGGCATTTGATAATTCTAAGCCATAGTTGTGTGCTATGATCACGAACAGACATAACCACCTGAGATAAATGACCAAGAAACTCATGAAAAATAAGATCACGGGTGATTTGTTGGTGTCCGGTTTAGAGGGGTTCCGCTGTACATAATATGCCAACAAATCTAACACGAACGACGATAAGCACATCAAATACTCTGGTAAAAAGAACGTTTCGCAAACACACTCAGTCGAGATCCAGTAGCCTATTTCAACCAACATTGCAAAGTATACTTATCTTGCTAAGTACACTTTGAGGGAGAAATTTTCAAGTTAAGCATAAATTTATTAAAAAAAAATTATACTGAATTTATTACATTAAATAATGTAATAAATTCAGTATAATAATTCTGCATACTTTTAATCATCAACTACTAGTATATGCAGTCGTTAGTTCTATATGAAGTAATGCATTTCGGGAAACCTAATTGATTACTCCCTCAAGTATGCTTAGCTAGATAAGTATGCTGAGCAAATTTGGTGAAATCGGCTACAGATCTTCCGGCACTTTTATGCATGCAGTAGAATACGGGTACTATTTATACTTTTATTTATATACTGGTAGTTAGAAGCAGGGCAGGCGATTTACTGACTGTATTGTGGATGCGCAGGCTGATCAGTAGCCGATTTCATCAAACTTGCAAAGTATACTTTAGTAGCAAAGTATACTTTGAGGGAGAAATTTTCAATTTTATGATAAATTTATTAATTTTTATTATACTGAATTTATTACATTATCACAGCCATTTTGGCTGTGATAATGTAATAAATTCAGTATAATAATTCTGCATACTTTTAATCATGAAATACATGCATTTGTTAGTTCTATATGAAATAATGCATTTCAGGAAAAATAAATGATTACTCCCTCAAAGTATACTTTGCTAGTAAAGTATACTTTGCAATGTTGATGAAATAGGCTACTGGGGTTACGTTGGTCGCATAACCCAGTCACCGCCACAAATTACAGCGTATCAATACAAATACAATACTTGTATTCAACATTAACTCTTTGCATGCTAGCGGCGAAAATATCCGCCAAACAAATTAGGACTATATGTTTTATTTCTCTCTGTAAATATGTCTTGGAATTTCATTAGAATTGAGTCCTCAGGACTCAATTCTAATGAAATTCCAAGACATATTCATAATATTTACAAGGAGAATTAAAAGAAAATATGATGAATTTTTGTCCGCTAGTTTTTAACTATTTATAGCCCACACGTTTCCCAGCATGCAAATAGTTAAAGGTACATGTCCACTCAATAGGCACAACATGTTCTTTATATGAAAATGTATCGGATGATGTCTCTGATATAAAGAATATTTTATGCCTACCGAGTGGCCATGTACCTTTAAACATAAACAACAATGTTTAGACAAAATAATCCTAAAATGTAATGGTAGTGAGAACACAATATCCTGGAGTTGTGAGTGAAATTCAACTGTATATGGTAGGTTTTCTGGCAGCAATAGAGTCAGGGTAAATGCATGTATCCAGTCAACACAGTGCGTATATGTGCCGTGAAATACGGTGCCGTGAATCAATTTTGATATCCTGTCAATACGACCTAATCACTGCGTATGAATATGTGCGGTGGCTGGGGTTATTTTTATTGCATTTTAGAGCCATTTGTAGGTGTTGACGGGATAAATAGAATAGTATAGGTTAGTGCTATGAACGGGAAAAAATATCTGGCGCGGCACGGAAACGGGATGTGCTCGGCAGAGCCTCGCCCATCCCGTTTCCTGAGCCTTGCCAGATATTTTTTCCCATTCACGGCACTAACCTACTATTCTCAATGTATCAATGCAATGTAAGTATACTGATGAGTTCTGGTTTAGAGAGGTTCCACTGTATGGCGATAACGATAACCGTTTCATTAGCGCAATAATCTAATTATGAAGGCGGACCATATGATCGCCCATCTATCTCGGCGTCCATCAACAGACGTCCCGGTGGGGTATGGTTCTGGACAACATCAACTCCCGTATACAGTGGAACCTGTCAAAACCGGACACACATGTACATGTATAAGACACGCCATGTGATTTTGTACCTTCGGACATCTGCGTAATTTAATTAAATACGTAAACACTTATTGGATTTATATTGATTGAGCATAGGCTGCATATCAATCAATATAAATCCAATAATTGTTAATGTGAAATTTACAGACCTCCATAATTTTGCTTTGGAGAATGGAGGTTGTGTATATATGGCAGGTATTCAGGTTTTGTCTTCTTCAAATCACCCTCCTTGGAATCCATAATGCAAAGTTTGAATACGGAGATGTTTTGTTGATGAAACTGGCACTGAATCCTGGAAAACGACGTGCCTCCGATGCATTGTCAGGCGATCTCGCCCGAACTCAATCGATAGTCGTAAGAATCTCGCGCATTGTCGAACAGTTGTCGAAAATACTCGAAGAGATGCCGTAACGTACTGAACCCGCGATATCTCGGAATAACCCATCGTACTATATCGCAGCAAGCCGTACATTACCCGTCATATTTCGTACTAAGTCGCCATGACTTGGCAGTTGTACGGCAATATACGGATGATTTGCGAGATTTGTGCAAGAAGACCTTGTACGGAATGAATTATTCTCGTAGGCACTTCCTGACAATATGCGGGAGATATGAATGGTACTAACATACTATTCTATTTATCCTGTCAACACCTACACATAGCTTGAAAATGCAAAACAAAATAAACCGCACCCTCAAATCGGAGAATCGACTATGACAACCACACATATTCATACGCAGTGATTAGGTAGTATTGACAGGATATCACAAATGTTTCACGACACCGTGTTTTACTGCACGGGACGGGACGGGATAAATGCATATATCCCGTCACATTTACGAAGCAAGTATGCATGAATGCACGATGATACGGGGTCCCACTAAACGATTATATTTGTACAGCGGGTACTCAGTATTTTAAAAAAATGGTGGAATAGTTGTAAACTCAAGTATAGACTTATTTAATTCCTATCAAGAACGTTTTGTGCCTTATCAATGGGACACCACCTTTACATATATCCTTATGGATAGGGTACTGTCTTGGAACGATTCGTGAATCCTCCTACTACCTCGCCAGTATGCCTTACAAGGACAGTAACATATACATAAAGCACATATGAGACGAATGTTTATTGTATTGTTCAAGATAAAAGGGCACTCGTTTCAACGTCAATACTTTTGGTAAAACACGAAGTTACCGGTACGTGCTTTTGCTTTTAAAGGTACATGCCCACTCAGTAGCCACAAACTGTTCTGTATATCATAGACATCGTATAAGACATTTTCTGGCAAAACAAACATTCATTCATCATTACGTATTCATTGGCATTATTATACATTTTATATCAGACGTAAATTTCCACACTGATATCAGGGGCAATAACCGTGTTTCCTTAAAATGTTAACGGACATTACCATTTATTCCTATAAAGAACGTTTTGTGCTTACTGAGTGGGCATGTGCCTTTAATGTACAAAAGCAAGCTGTTCTTCACTTCAGTTTACAGCGATATTGTGTTAAATGTGCATGCGTACGAAGTTGAAAGGAAGACGCCTCGAACTCTGCATACAAATATATACTTCTAAGAAAGTTTTAATTTCTACCTAATCGTTATATCAGGTGGGTAGTTAGCTCGTGTTCAAAGTGCGATTTTTGCGTTTTCAATTTTCGCTGATAACTTCTTAAGCCTTTGGCGACCCAAAATACTTTCGCACATGTGTTTGATAATGTTTGTAATTGTTGTTGGTAAACATGGCACTTCCTTGATGAAATAATGTTTTAACTACGTTCACTAGCAGTGAGTAATTTGGTCGACAACGGGGCGTAGTGATGTCTGTTGTCAGCTTAGAAACGGAAAATCCTGCATTTTTTCTCATAATTGCAAACATTTATTTCAATGCGGTCAAGTAACTTGTATAGTTTAGCAAGAAAACTACGGTAACTAATTGAAAACTAGCGATCAGCGTAGCTCTAGATCAGACTGCGCGGACGCGCAGGCTGATCTAGAGCTACGCTGAAAGCAAGACTATGGTGGTACGTCGCGTATGTCTCATTTAACGCTGCTCTGTGACTCACACCAATAATACAACTGCACTTCCAAAGTGCAGTGATTGTTGTTCAAAGGAAATGGATGCGTATTTACTTACACTAAATTACCACTGTTTGTAAACTCCCGGTAAAGAAAATAATGTTCTGCATTTTCGATTTTTGTGGAACAAAACGCTTGCTTACACTAGGATTACTCTGTATGTGCATAGCCACAAAGTGACAGTAGCCAACAGAATGATATGGAAGCGTCCTGGTGCCAATGATACAATACATTTATCTCCTAATTAGGAGATACTAACTCCTAATTATGAGATACTAACTCCTAATTAGGAGATAGTAACTCCTAATTAGCAGATATTATCTTCTAATTAGGACTTATTATCTCATAATTAGGTCTTACTATCTCCTAATTAGGACGTAATATATCCTAATTAGGAGTTAGTATATCCTAATTAGGAGTTAGTATCTTCTAATTAGGAGATCAACTATTTTTTAGCAGTGAAACAGATAGTAAATCCTAATTAGGAGATAGTGTGTCCTAATTAGGAGATACTAACTCCCAATTAGGAGATATTAAGTCCTAATTAGGAGACATTAATATCTAATTAGGAGATAATAAGTCCTAACTCCTAACTAGGAAGTACTAAGTCCTAATTAGTAGATAGTACGTCATAACTATGAGATAATAACGCCTAATTAGGAGATAATAAGTCCTAATTAGGAGATAGTAACTCCTAAATAGCAGATATTATCTTCTAATTAGGACTTATAATCTCCTAATTATGTCTTACTAACTCCTGATTAGGAGATAATAAGTTCTAATTAGGATATACTAATTCCTAATTAGGAGATACTATCTCCTAATTAGAAGTTAGTATATTTTAATCTTGGTACCAGGACGCTTCCATATAATGACGTTTATATATAGTTAAACGCAACTTTCACAGGCGCCTACGATACAATACATGACCATTATATTATGTGATATTCATTTACCACGACTTCAAGGTGCATGATCACGTGGTTACAACAGCAACAACAATGGCTGAAAGTGTTGAAAGCGTGCCCACTCCAAGTAAGTAGTATTTGATATTTTCCTTAATACCCAACGGATTTCATGACCTGCATTTGGTGGTCCCGGGAGTTCGGCACAGACTTATGTCGTTTTTGCGAAGGATCGATTTCCGTGTGATGTAGACACGGAAATCGATTCTTCGCAAACACGACAGAAGGTTGGGCCAAAGTACCGAGACCACCAAATACAGCTCCACAAGACGCGTTTGATGCGCCATATTTCATCAAAATCCGTTTCATAATAAGGACACAATAAAATAATGCGTACTTTGAATCGGATGGCTTCTGGAAGTTTCAGTACTTGTTGTTGTTGCCGAAACCACGTGATCATACACCTTGGACTTCATTTCCACTTACATCATATTATTTGCGACAGTATGTGCTATTATTAGGCTTTCAAGCGACGTGTGGCAATTTGTGGCCGACATCTTGTCTTGGGAGACTATCTTCTGATAGGTCGTCATGATGTTTCTACTAAGAAGTTGTTACGAAGATATAAAACCAAAATTAATCAAATGAAAATGCAAATAAAATAATAAGACGTGAATGATATATTAAAGGTGCATGTCCACTCAGTAAGCACAAACTGTTCTTTATATCAGATACATCTTTCGAGATATTTGCTGGCAAAATAAACATTAATTCACCATTACTCAACGTTTTGATTGGCATTATTATAAATTTTATAATAGACGTAAATTTCCACACTGATATCAGGGGCGATAACCGTGTTTCCATAGGAAAATATTTTTTTCGCATTTAAATCAATATTTGATGGAATTTCATCAAACGATTTTTTTGGGGATGGTGACTTTATTGTTATTGCGGAAAAAGTACCTACAATTAAATATTATCCCGTCAACACAGTGCGTATGTGCCGTGAAACACGGTGCCGTGAAACATTTTTGATATCCAATCAATACTATTTTTGCATTTTACAGACATTTGCAGGTGTTGACGGGATAAATAGAATAGTAGGTTAGTGCCGTGAATGGGAAAAAATATCTGGCGCGGCACGGAAACGGGATGTGCTCGGCAGAGCCTCGCCCATCCCGTTTCCTGAGCCTTGCCAGATATTTTTTCCCATTCACGGCACTAACCTACTATTCTCTATCTATTTTCCTTATTTCTGAACCAAAGTATATGTTGTGACCACTCATTTGAACCGTCTCAGCGAGACGGTTCAAATGAGTGGTCACAACATATACTTCTGATGAGAAATAAAGAAATTCTTCAGGCTAATCGGATATTTTTTCCCATTCACGGCACTAACCTACTATTCTCTATTTATTTAGATTTAATGTGTTTAATAGCCAAAAGTTCGTCGACAGCAAAACGTGGAACAGTCATTATAGGTGTCATTATTTACTGATGCATCATTTTGTTCTTCCCCTAACATCCCCATGAAGAATGAATGTGTCTAGCAGCAATATTCCCAGACATATTCCAGTCATATCTACATATCTAGATTTTACAGCTGTACTTGTTTCTCTTTTCACATATATTTTATTTATCTCCTTCAGATAAACGTAAGTTAGTGTATACATGTACCCTAGCTTCTCGACCACTGGAAGCACATACCTTCATCTGAAATAATTACATATTGCGTTTGGAGTCTGGAGTCTGGAGACTTTACATAATTCTTTGACTGATGAACACCGCATGTTGGTCTGCAAATATGCGAGTCCAATGAACTTGAAATGACAATGAACATGTCTGAAAAAATAGCACTCATTTTTTTAGACCTATGTCCCAAACGAATACAAAACCACCAAGAATAAAACTTATCACGAGGTGCCGGATTCGGACAATTAGTAATAGTTCACACATTGAATATGCAATAAAATAATTTCTTCCCTAGCTACACTCACTCGAAATGTATGTATTAAACATTTCAATATTATATGAGTATAGCTATTATTTAAAGTAGAAATCCACACCAACAGTTACATGTACGGTGCGTGTTCGCACCCGTTGCACCACCTGGCGGCCGTTTCACTAAACTTCGTACAACTAAAATGTTCGTAAGTGCAAATTTATGATCGTCCGTAAATTTCAATTCATGGATTTACATTTATTGAGCATAGGCTGCATATGCAGCCTATCCTCAATAAATGTAAATCCAATAATTGTTTACAAGAAAACATCGTTAATGTGAAATTTACAGACTATCATAATTTTGTACTTAGTGAAACGGCCCCCAGGTTACGCGACTGCCGTGCTGAACCCATGATCAACCAATGAGTATGTACCAACTAAGAAGATTGATCCTTGTGTGGCAATCGTTCACATACATGTAGTACGCTCTAGAAAGCTAAATGTCATAACTACGGTGTCCTGTTAGGGCCACGTTACATTCTCGCGTTCTCGCTCCCTCGAGTTATACACGAAATCGCGAGATTGCGAAAACGTGAGACGAGATCGCGAGATTGCGAGATCGCGAGAACGCGAAAACGCGAGATTCAATATCGCAATCTCGCCTCGCGTTCTCGGAATCTCGCGGTCTCTTGTATAAGTCGAGGGACCGAGAACGCTAGAATGTAAAGTGGCCCTAACAGGACACCGTACATAACCGCTAAAGCATGTAAAATACATCAAGTGTCGAAGTGATGCAGCTCTGGTCAACTCTGTTCTTTGGTATATATCCAAATAATCATGTAATGAACCATTTATAATTTATCCATAGGTACATGTAATGTATAATCGGTGAGGAAGTATTAAAGTTGACGTACCATTTATTAGGCACATCATTATCTTTATAGGAATTAAATAACTGAGGGCACAATTATGTTACTATTCCACCGGTTTTACGAGTGCCCGATATGTATGTAATTATGCTAATTTATTAAGTTTTAATTACTGATAGAGGCGCGCGTTTCTATCAGGCTATTTTGATAAGTAAATGAGGCAGGACCTTTTTAATTATTTATATCAAGTAGCTGCACATCAAACAATAAATAGAGAGACTAAATAGTTGTTTCCGTTATCATTTTAATGAAACACGGTTATCGCCCCTGATATATAGAGTTGGAATTCACGTTTGCTATAAAAAGTATAATAATGCCAATTAACATGTACGGTAATGGTAAATGAATGTTTAAGTTGGCCGAAAATGTCATATCTAAATAATGGACGAAAATATATGTCTACAAGATTTATATTTTTTATTATATTCCTTTATTACAACCTGGGATCTGAGAGTGCCGTTTAATTTAACATAATACGGCCATTCCAATTAGGTCACTGACAACGGGACTGGAGGTATAAAGTAGGGGGGGGGGACATAGAGAATAGTAGGTTAGTGCCGTGAATGGGAAAAAATATCTGGCAAGGCTCAGGAAACGGGATGGGCGAGGCTCTGCCGAGCACATCCCGTTTCCGTGCCGCGCCAGATATTTTTTTCCCATTCACGGCACTAACCTACTATTCTATTTATCACGAAAACAAATGGCTGTAAAATGCAAAAATAGTATTGACTGGATATCAAAAATGTTTCACGGCACCGTGTTTCACGGCACATACGCACTGTGTTGACCACGGCACATACGCACTGTGTTGACCACGGCACATACGCACTGTGTTGACCACGGCACATACGCACTGTGTTGACCACGGCACATACGCACTGGGATAAAACCATGCTTTGTCTTTCGATTTGGAGCGGTATGTGGGAGGTTTTATGGTTTGTGAATCAGTTTTAAACTGATTCTCAGACCATAACACCTCACACATACCGCGCCAAATCGAAAAACAAAGCATGGTTATCCCCCGTTTGTATTTCGATTTGGAGCGGTATGTGGGAGGTTTTTTGGTCTGTGAATCAGTTTTACAAAGCATGGTTATCCCCGTTCTAATGCACCTAGTGTGCTCCCTACTTTCTGCAACGTCGTAGCATATCACGAACAGTGATGTTTCTCAATACGTCATAAATAAATAAATGAGTACTCCCTCAAAGTACACTTTGCTAGATAAGTATGCGTTGCAATTTTGGTGAAATAGGCTACTACTGGTGTCTACGATTTTCACAAGCACAATGAGCACACCGCCGCCTGCGTTAATCTTGCCAATAGTTGAATGTATTTCTATTTCCAAATATTTGCATACTGTGCTTGCAAGCAAGCAGCTTGATTGACCGAGCCTGAGCTGTACCACAGCTCAGGCTCAGTCAATCAAGCTGCTTGACTGCGAGTTCAAATTACCAGTAGACGTTCAGAAAAGTTGATATCTTTAATTCTTCATTAACGCAGGCGGTCGTGTATTACAGAATTTAATATTTTTAATATTTATTTACGTCTCACCAATTGCGCAAAACAAAAACAGCATACAATATATTTACATACAGGTGTTCCACAATTGCCATTCTATCAAGAATTCCGCGAGACGATATCTGCATATAATGTACAAATAAAAAACATATACCGTATGGATTTGTAAAACAACTGTTGTCAGTCAATGCTGAATATTGCAGCGGTTATCTCCCGCTTTCATGTATGTAGATAAATCACGCCTCGTAGGATTGACGTGTATGATGCAAAGCTACGTTGCCATACACCATGTTGCAGTAATGTATAACAACCCCCGAAATGAAGAAACAAAACAGGGAACAAAAAACACAGTCCGCGAACTGTTTGTTTAGGTGTCAGGTTGCTTGTTAGAAAATATCAGCACTAATTGTGAAAACAAAAGAGGAGCAAAATAAACACACTTACCACGCTGCTAATAGGCTTAGCAGACATGCCAAGATCTGAGCGGGTCTACATGTGACGTTTCTTGGCCGCTCGTAAGCACGAACGTCAACTGTACTGGTAGACACGCCGGCGGATGTTAATGAATTTTCAGGTTAGTACTTTTTTTTTGTCCGCTCGGTTCGGTTGATTTTGCGGTTGGGACTGGTGAATGGGACGTATGACGTTTGTGGACAGTCACTCGAACAGATAACGACATCGGGGGCCGGTTTCACGAACATTCGTACGATGTTCGTAAGTGCAAATTTAGGATCGTCTGGAAATCTCAATTGATGGATTTACATTTATTGAGCATAGGCTGCATATGCAGCCTATGCTCAATAAATGTAAATCCAATAATTGTTTACAAGAAAACATTGTTAATGAGAAAGTTACAGTCTATCATAATTTTGCACTTACGAATATTTTAGTCGTACTAGGTTTAGTGAAACGGGCCCCCGGGTGGATGACAATGACCACAACATTCAAATTGCTAAATCCGAAAACATATGCATGGCAATTCCGTATAATTTCTTTAACTGAATGTTTATTTTGCCAGAAAATGTCTCAGACGATGTCTCTTGATATAAAGAACATTTTGTGTCTACTGAGTGGGCACGTACCTTTAATGCATGAGGTGGTGTATTGACCAGTGAAGACCTCCGCCGGTGAATTAGCGCCTCATGATCAGCCAGCCGGGCCTCCATCAACAATCAGGAGTCCATGTCACGGACATTTGTTGTTTTCCAGCCATTATTTTGTAACAAAAATCCATTGTTTTCACAATAATGCCGACACCAGGCATTTAATGGCAGAAACACATCGAGACAATACCGGAAACGAGAGACCCGCACCTATCTACAGAGCCCCA
This sequence comes from Conchocele bisecta, assembly GCA_029237695.1. Lineage (NCBI taxonomy): Eukaryota > Metazoa > Mollusca > Bivalvia > Lucinida > Thyasiridae > Conchocele > Conchocele bisecta. The sequence continues at coordinate 22,332,077 of CM055279.1, read as the reverse complement.
CAGTGGACATGGATTTTGTTATCAATTCGTTCCCACGAAATAACAACTCGTTCCCTCAATTTAACAATTCGTTCCCACGAATTAACAATTCGTTCCCACGATATAACAATTCGCTCCCTCGAATTAACAACTCGTTCCCCCGAAATGACAATACGTTCCCTCAATTTAACAATTCGTTCCCTCGAATTATCAATTCATTCCCACGAATTAACAATTCGTTCCCGTGGGAACGAATTGTTATTTCGTGGGAACGAATTTTTGAATTGAGAGAACGAAATGTTAAATTGAGGGAAGGAATTGTTATTTCGTGGGAACGAATTAATAAAACTAGAAATGTGGCCTGTCGGCACACGAATGCCCCCGCTGGCAGCCAAAGAAAACGAGGCATATTTGATTATATGCCATTTACCCGAGCGTGAAGGTTTCGAACGCACCAAGTCTGAGACCTCGACCCTGCTTAGCGGGGGCGGGACGAATGTGGATTTGTCACAGGGTGGCAGAGGATCATTGGAGCAATGCGTGTGTGAAATGTGAATCAGATCTGAGCAAGGAAACAGAAATTATAAGCCATTTACCAGACCGTTAAGGTTTCAGGACGTACGGACGAACGGACGGATGTACGGACGCCGGTAACACTATATATCCCCCTCACCATTCGGTGGCGGTGGCATACAAATAATTCTACGTCCCCTGCGGGGCTCCGTACCTATCTACCTGTCATGAACGTATTTATTTATTTTGTAAAAAACAAACAACCAAGCGTACTACAAATACTAATCATGTAATGAAAACAATACAACAACAACAAATACGAAATGTCGGTTCTATATAAGTCAAGATGATGAAGTGATTTTTGTCATCGTGCTGTTTCGCTGGTTGGCTTTCGGCTGCCTGTGATGGCAAGCGCCACCTAATTGGAAGTTTGGTTTCCCCGACTCAAAATGTTTTGTAAACAAATAAAGCGCGTGCTTCCTTTCGTGAGCCAAGTATCTCTGTCATCGTGCTATTTCGATATAAGATATGGTGGCGATGACAACATGTAACGGAAATAGGTTTGAATTGCCAAAACACAATTTAGCTTTGAAACAACACAGGGTGGAAATATGAAATTGGAGCCAAATTCGGAAAGATAACTTACCAATCTCGTGCTGCCATGATAGTTAAATTGTTTTAATCTTCTTCGGGGGTATTACTTTGATGGGTAAAATAAACAGCATAGAGCGTGAATGCTCGATTTTAAAGCATTTATTCTGTTGGTATATACTGTGTGACGGATGGACAATCTATCCACTAAGTAATAACTCGTACGAATACTTGGTTTAAACATATTTTATTTGTATATTATTTACAAGTAAGGCATCAATCGTAGTATATACAGAATTATACAAATGGGATTGGATTGAAAGCAAGCTTATATAAATCCTCTCCCTAATACTTGCAATGCACACTGCGAGTTACTACGGTATTTCCGTAGCCGATTTCACCAAAATTGCTAAGCATACTTATTTAGCTAAGTATACTTTGAGGGAGTAATCATTTATTTTTCCCGAAATGCTACGTTTCATATAGAATTAACGACTGCATATATTTGATTATTTAAAAAAATTAGAACTATATACTGAATTTCTTACATTGTCACAGCCAAAATATATAATAAATTGATCCTTAAATTTAACATTTCTCCCTCAAAGTGTACTTAGCAAGATAAGTATACTTTGTAATTTTGGTGAAATAGGCCACAGGTCTTTTTACTTTGGTTCACTAATGTGACTGTCACCGGAGAAATGGGATTTATGAAATATGTGACCAGCGTAGCACCTGATCAAATACCGCACTCGTGTAGCCTGACAACGATCTATGTTGCTTGTTAGAAGCATGGCGATTGGTTCGTTGAGGGAATAGCGAACAGTGCAGATCCTGATCAGCCTGTGCGGATGCACAGGCTGATCTGGATCTACATTGGTCGCAAAATCCATCAGCCCCATTTTCTCCAGCAACAGCCACACATCGCTAAAATACTTATAGCAGAATACGCAGAACACTAGTATAATGCATGTATGTTGAAAGAAGATCCGGTTTGTTTATTTAGTTTAAGTTTACTTTACGGATATTTGTCTTTCTTAAGAAGTCGCGCTTAGACGTATGCTTTCCAGTCGTGTTCGACATATGTTTGTAAGCCGTATTCTCTCAATAATGCCACTAATTCCGGTCCAAGTAATCCGAGATTTTTGTGGAAACAGCTTCGGCGGTAGCAAAATGTGGACTATTTTGCCCCGGCGGAGGAGTATTTGACGAGATGAAGCAATCTGTCATTGTCAGAACGAGGCAGATTCCTGCACGAATCTCGCCGCGATGGAGCGGTTTGTCATTTTCTGGGATGCAGGCACGTCAAACCGATGATACATTGTTAATATTCCTGGGAATTCGGCCAGCAGATTGATACCTAAGCCAAGCCGCGTATACAGGAAACGGTATACTGCCTTCGCGGGTCGAACTTACGATTGATCGCTTGCACTTACACTTTTCTAAAAAGCTGAACGATTACTGATCTAATTTTGAATGAAGCGTAGATACCACGAACATTCACATATTGACCTAAATGTTTATTGTCTTGAAACTCGAGCTCTGAACCTGCTACAGCAATGTAGCCGGTGTGATCGGCAGACGGAACGATATTATGTACATGTTCTTTCCTGGGTATCTGCGCTTCGGGTCTTTTTTTTTTTCGTCTCGACAAAACCGACCTTTAATACGCAGCACACACAAATAACAACAGCAGTTGTATGCAATACACTGGTCTTAAACCACCAGTAGGCAAGTGAAAGGTGTTTGGTATGATGGCCATGGCAATCGCCGAACGTGGTTACTAGAAAAAATGTATATTGTGCATTCGGCTTTATTGCATGTGCTCAATTGTATTAAACAGATGCAGTATCGCCTATGTACATGGCGGAAACACATCGTAGACCAGTAGCCTATTTCATCAACATTGCAAAGTATACTTTACTAGCAAAGTATACTTTGAGGGAGTAATCATTTATTTTTCCTGAAATGCATTATTTCATATAGAACTAACAAATGCATATATTTCATGATTAAAAGTATGCAGAATTATTATACTGAATGTATTACATTATCACAGCCAAATTGGCTGTGATAATGTAATAAATTCAGTATAATAAAAAATAAAAAAATTATCATAAACTTGAAAATTTCTCCCTCAAAGTATTCTTTGCTACTAAAGTATACTTTGCAATGTTGGTGAAATAGGTTACAGGTTTCTCGACGTGAACGCACTAGGTAATAGATATATTTCACATATTGAATTTTTAATAAATTAATTTCGCAGCGAGCGCTAATGACTAAAATGTAAACTTATGATAGTCTGTCAATTTCACATTAACAATGTTTTCTTGTAAACAATTATTGGATATACATTTATTGAGCACAGGCAGCCTATGCTCAATAAATGTAAATCCATCAATTGAAGTATCCAGACGAACATTTTAGTCGTACGAAGTTTAGTGAAACAGCCCCCTGTGCTGTACGCCACTCAGTCTTTGGAGTCGTCGAGTTGCCTTCACCTAGTGAGTATTGCTACTCATAGTGAGCGAACGTACAACATACTAATATAGTTTAATTCTATATTCATCTGTTGCTAATGTCACAATGCACCTTTTCTCCGTCGGCAGCTAGAAACGCACGTCCGTATGTTTTCCTCAACAGCATCACCCAAACAGTAATAGCAAGTTTCCATGTAATTCCGTACAAAACAAGCCGTGCTCCTGTTTGAAAATATACCCATGATACAATAAATATTTAGGTAGACATATGAAAATATTCAGCTCTAATAACACATCGTTTACAAAATAGTGGGGTTTGTTGAGCATTCGCGTTTACAAACTAGCAAATATTTACAGCGGCAATACGTTGGCTGGGTACGGAGCCCCGCAGGGGACATGTTTTTTTTGTATTAATTCGTTCCCACGAAATAACAATTCGTTCCCTCAATTTATTAATTCGCTCCCACGACTTAACAATTCGTTCCCTCGAATTAACAATTCGTTCCCACGAAATAACAATTCGTTCCCTCGAATTGACAATTCGTTTCCAGATGTTTTGCTTTGTTATTTTTCCCAGAGAGCTGACATTATTGGCAGATTTGTGGACGTCTGAAGAGCCAGTTTTTGTCCACCGCCGGTTTTTGTCACTGGGTGACAAAAACGGGCGGTGACAAAAACGGTTGACGTACGCGCCGGTTTTTGTCACTCGCCGGTTTTTGTCGCCCGTATAGCGTAAACTCTCTATCTTATTTTATTTCAGTCGGCTATAGTGCATAAACTGTTGCAAGAATTTTTGTCGGCGAGGGCTGACTGGCAAAAATAACTTAGTAATTGAGTATCTTGAGTATCAAACTCGGAACGTCGAATCGGACTGAAAATTAGTTTTTGTTCACGTATGCATACTCATGCACAATGTACATCTTATATCCCGCATTAATAATATTTTGGTGGAAAAAAACCGGCGGCGGACAAAAACCGGCTCTTCAGACGTCCACAAATCATGCAATACACTACTACCCAACAATTGTTTGACATTTAGCATATCCAAGATGACCGCCGTAGAAAAGTAGGTCAAATTCTAACAGAATCTTATTCTCACGAACTGCCAGACTGATATTAACGAAACTTGGGATGAATAAACTGGCCCGTTTTTCCCTGTAATCCGTTAACCACCCCCCCCCCCGGTGGATTGTACAAACTTTGAGACAACTTGAACAATTATTCAAATGACTATTCATGAACTTGCAGACAAATTGCGATGGACCTTGGCATATATATAGAGAATAGTTGGTTAGTGCCGTAAATGGGAAAACATATCTGGCAAGGCTTAGGAAACGGGATGGGGTAGGCTCTGCCGAGCACATCCCGTTTCCGTGCCGCGCCAGATATCTTTTCCCATTCACGGCACTAACCAACTATTCTATGTATCCGGTCAACACCTACACATAGCTGTAAAATGCAATAAAAATAACCCCAGCCACCGCACATATTCATATGCAGTGATTAGGTCGTATTGACAGGATATCAAAAATGTTTCACGGCACCATGTTTCACGGCACCGTGTTTCACCGCACATACGGACTGTGTTGAAGGGTTGAAGGGATAAAATCGACATTCCGTGTCGGTTTTGAGTCACTGTATAATGGAGATACTAATTACAGGTGAGCGATATACAGGCCCAGTTGGGCCTCTTCTTTGAAGTCTAATTACACACCACCTACCGGACAGGTAAACATTTACATGTACAGGTGAATTGTGTCACTCACACAATTAGACGCCACGACGTTTACACGAAGAGTTGTCACAGAACAAGAGGTATTTTTTATATTCACGACACTTGGGATTCTGTTGTGCATATCAAATACTTAATCATTTACGTATATATACGCACGTACTGTGTTGTATAAGCATACTAAAATGCAGTATACATATATATTAGCATATTATATACGTACTTTCGTTTCGCAGTGAAACACAATGCAACGTAAGACGTCAATATTTTTCCATATTGACGTCTCGTGAGTTCATATTTATCAGTGCCGGAACTACGCTTCACATTGTAAAATAGTTCCTTCTAAAGCACCACTAATTTGTTTATTTGATTTATAGTTTATATATTTTTAGGGCATATACCTTACCAAAGGTGTACGTTTTTAATAAACAGGTAATTTGATTTGTATGTGGATATATGCCACTCGTTCCGCCGCGCAACGATATTGCGCTCCTAAAGTCGCGCAATATCGCACGCTGCGGAACTCGTGCATATATCCACATACACATCAAATAACCTAGAAATGTTTAACGTGTAGTGCTGCTTCTTTCGTGTATATAGCTGTTTGCACCACGTGCATGTTATATGCAAACTAATTATGTTCATACGAGTGCCGAGTACATAACTCTAATTACATGTCATTACACTGCATTACATACGAGTTATGACGGAGTAATTTTTCCAAATGTGCGTTTGAAACGCTCTTTGTTTACTTTCTACTTCGAGCTAAGAATTGTGTTAATACACACTTTATTAGGTAAGTATAAGGTAATAATTTTGTGTTATATTGTAGAATTGTCTGTCAATAAAAATATAGCGAAGTATGAACATCAACATCCTGCGAAGTGTAAATGCTATTACTCACATTTTACTGTGTAGCGTGGTGTAGCGATAGAGCAACATGTTGCATATAAAGCGGAAAACGTCCAGCTATGTTCATGCATGCATACACTGTATTCGATATATCAAATATTGTCCAAAACGCTGAGCGTCCGTATAGTGTACCATGGAAGACGTTGGAACCGTACCCAGTGAAAGTAGTCCGCAGTCTGCGGACTACTTTCACTGTGTACGGTTGCCAGTTGCTCAAATAGTCATGTAAATTAAAAAAATATTGGAAAATTAAAAAACAAGCAACAAAGAAAGAAGGAAAACAGTCGGCTATGTGATACTGCACAGTATATACCGTTGTTCACTGCAACTGTAGTTTGTTTTGAGAACTTTCATCGTGGAATGATAATATTAAACGTCGAGCCAAATAAACTCGTTTGATGGTAACCCAGCCCATATTGATACATGGCGTGTCACAATAGCGTCAATATTTGGACGGACTTGTTTCAATAACCGTCCATGAATTTCAAAATACACCCCCAGAGGTGGTGGGAAAGAGATGATATTATAATGGAACGCAGCGGCGACGGAGCGCAGATAAAAACGGCGTTTCGACACCACATGCCTGTATAATGGTATTGGCAAACAGTGTAGATCCAGATGAGCCGGCTCGTGACGAGCCGTCTCATCTGGATGTGCACTTTTTGCCAGTAATTTTCATATTTTTTAGAACAAAAACATAAATATGTTAATTGTGGTGTATGTGGTCAGTGTATCACCAGATCAGACTACGTATCTGCGCAGTCTGATCAGGACATACTATGTTCGGTGTTCAGCAAATCAGACAAGCCTACTGTGAATTCGTTCCTCAATTTAACAATTCGATCCTACGAATGAATAATTCGCTCCCTCGAAATAACAATTCGTTCCCTCGAATTAACAATTTGTTCCCTCGAATTAACAATTCGTTCCCACTAATTGTTCTGGCGCCCAGCTGCGCGCGCAACACCCTTGATCTACTTTGAATCTGTTTGAATTGTTAAATTGAGGGAACGAATTGTTAATTCGTGGCAACGAATTGTTATATCGTGGGAAGAATGGTTAAATTGAGGGAACTAATTTTTATTTCGTGGGAACGAATTAATAAAACAAATTCCTGCGGTGCTCCGTACATTTATGTTTTTGTTGTAAAAAATATGAAAATTACTGGCAAAAAGTGCAGATCCTGATGAGACGGCTCGTCACGAGCCGGCTCATCTGGATCTACACTGTTTGCCAATATCACTATACAGGCCTGTGATGTTGAAACGCCGTTTTTATCTGCGCTCCGTCGCCGCTGCGTTCGATTATAATATCATATCTTACTGGCAAAAAGTGCAGATCCTGATGAGACGGCTCGCCATCCATGTCCCCTGCGGGGCTCCGTAGAACGCAGCTGCGACGGAGCGCACATAGTTTAGTTTATCCCTTTCAACACCACATGCCTATATAGTGTTGATCCAGATGGTCAGTTTTAATACAGTAGGGTCAGCGTGTAAGTGCACACACGAACGAACACGACAGGTTGGAACCAACCTGTCCTGTTCGTTCGTGTGTGCACTTACATACACACGCTGACCCCACTGTATGTGTGCAAATATCATTACAAAATCGCGAGTTACATTGTAAGGGTGGTCATCCCACGTGACTTATTGAATATGGTACACGCCGAATTCAGTTTATGCGATTCGAGGAAAGAAAATGTCAATTTCTCAGCTTATACTCAACCGATTCTGATGAAATAAAGCGCACCGTACCTGCCAATACGAGTACGTTTCCTGAGTACGAGTACGCATTTTATCCCCTCAACACAGTGCATATGTGCCTTGAAACACGGTGCCGTGAAACATTTTTGATATCCTGTCAATACTGCGTATGAATATTTGCGGTGGCTGTGATTATATTTTTGCATTTTAAAGCCATTAGTAGGTGTTGACGGGATAAATAGAATAGTATGTTAGTGCCGTGAATGGGAAAAATATCTGGCGCGGCTCGGAAACGGGATGTGCTCGGCAGATCCTCGCCCATCCCGTTTCCTAAGCCTGGCCAGATATGTTTTCCCATTCACGGCACTAACCTACTATTCTCTATATGCTAAACATTATAGTTTGTCCAAACATTCTGGAAACTTTATTTGTGTGAACCTTATCCACGATTTTCAGACTCGGAGAAACAAAGTTCCGGAATCTTTAGCTTAACCCTTTCACTCCTAAGTAACTGAATGGGCTGCGATATGTTCGTTTTGCAACCAATCCAATCATCGGAAAATGATTTTCAGACTATTCCATTTATAAAAAGGGGGTATTTGATTTTCTCAAAAATATGAAAATTACTTTCAAACTGTGCAGATCCTGACGAGACGGCTCGTTACGAGCCGGCTCATCTGGATCTGCACTGTTTGCATAAACCGATATAGCGGGCTTTCGGGTTCAAAGGGCTAATGCGGGTTACAACCGGGAAATCTACTGGCATTAGTGGGTACGGTGCGCTTTATTTTATCAAAATCGGTTTTGTACACGCTGAAAAATTGAAATTTTATTGTCTCGAAACGACTGATTTTCTTCCAAATTCGGTGTGTACCTTATTATTATTAAGTCACGTGGGATGAGCATCCTGATTATGTGGGTCGCAGGCAGAATGAGCAAAGGGACATTATGAAATGTGCTACACGTACAACGATTATGACAACGTCTGGGTTCCCACACTCGGAATACGATGTGCATGTAAGCATGTTGGTGACGTCAGTAAGCAGACATCCATGACAGAATAGCGAACAGCGTGTGCCCTGACCAGACTGCGCGCATGCTGTGCAGTCTGGTCTGGGACGACCACGCTGGTCGCACACGTCGTAATGCACATTTTATCAAGCGCTACGTCCAGTTTTAAAGATACACGCCCACTCAGTCGGCACAAAATGTTCTTTATAGGAATTCAATAAGTGTATAATTGTCTCACTATTCCACCAGTTCTAAAAATTACGAGTTCCCGCATTAAAGATATAGTCATTTAGTAATATGTATTTTATACCAGTGCCTGCTATACAGATATACATATATTTATTTTACTGAAAGTATCCATCATAGGCACTAGTGTATTCGAGATATACTCCGGTGTGTGACTAAGAGTATTCCATATATACTCCGGTGTGTGACAAGGATATTCCACCCGAGTGGTCAGAATATGTTGTCAGAAACGAGGCTTTGCTGAGTTTTTGACGACATATTCTGACCACGAGGGTGGAATATCCTTAGTCACACACCGGAGTATATCTGGAATACATTTTCTCGCATACCTACTAAGTCCAGAATCATGTTTAGCCATAGTACGCCATCAACGAACCACCATAGTATAATACTAACTTTTTTTCTTTATATGCTATCTCCAATACAACCACTCAATCGCATTACCCGTATCAACAAATGGGTATTAGAGTCTCCAACTTTGTATCGAAACATTTAACACATAACGGCCCAATAAAAATACGGTCTGAAGACGCCCATGACATGATGTGTAAACACAATTACTACATACACAAAATAAATAGGACGCAGTACGAGACAAACTCATATAAATATTGAAAATAGACCATATATCCTCGATTCAAATTTGTACAATAATGTTTACAGGATCATTTTATGTTTTTATTTTGAGTATTTATTGCAATTCCGAGACGCTGTCTTCAATTACGCAAATATCAGTAAAACTGGATAAAACATGAAATAAATAATAGCCTACATAACAAATCCAGAGCGATGTTGTTGATATTGTTGTCTAGTGACAGTCTTGTGTAGAGAGCGTGTGTTTGTAAACAATGCAGACGACGTTTGGAAGCCAATACACAAAAAGTAGTTCCGGCAGTGTGTGACAGGTCAGCCGTGTGAGATAGCCGTGTGAGACAGAAAAATGCCACAAGGGCGTGGCTTCGGAAATAACATTGAAATGGAATCTGGGTATGTGAGAATAAGAGTATTCTATATATACTCCGGTGTGTGACAAGGATATTCCACCCGAGTGGTCAGAATATGTTGTCAGAAACGAGTTTCTGACGACATATTCTGACCACGAGGGTGGAATATCATTAGTCACACACCGGAGTATATCTGGAATACTTTTTCTCGCATACCTACTAAGTCCAGAATCATGTTTAGCCATAGTATGCCATCAACGAACCACCATGGTATAATACTAACTTTTATTCTTTATATGCTATCTCCAATACAACCACTCGATCGCATTACCCGTATCAACAAATGGGTGTAAACAAAGGATCGAAACATTTAACACATAACGGCCAAATAAAAATACGGTCTGGAGACGCCCATGATATGATGTGTAAACCCAATTACTACATACACAAAATAAATAGGACGCAGTAATGAGACAAACACTCAGATACATATTGAAAATAGACAATATATCCTCGATTCAAATTTGTACAGTAATGTTTACAGAATCATTTCATGTTTTCATTTTGAGTATTTATTGCAATTCCGAGACGCTGTCTTCAATTACGCAAATATCAGTCCGCCGAAAGTTTGACTCCGACGGACATATGTCATTTCAACACGTTGCCGTTTTCAAGAAATTCTTGCTCAATGGATTATTAAACAAATATTCCAACCACTATCAACTGTCACTATACATATGTTTGGGGAAGAATCAACAACATACGAGGTAAATATTTTGCTATCAATTACATGTGTTTTTTTTTAATAATAATCATGTATTCAGTATTCGGCCAACTGATTTACAGACGCACCTTACACAACTCGTCCCACAAATTTACGCAAATTTGATAAAACTGGATAAAACATGAAATAAATAATAGCCTACATAACAAATCCAGAGCGACGTTGTTGACATTGTTGTCTACTGACAGTACTGTGTAGAGAGCGTGTGTTTGTAAACAATCCAGACGACGTTTGGAAGGCAATACACAAAAAGTAGTTCCGGCAGTGTGTGACAGGTCGGCCGTGTGAGATAGCCGTGTGAGACAGAAAAATCCCACATGGGCGTGGCTTCGGAAATAACATTGAAATGGACTATGGGTATGCGAGAAAAGGATATTCCACCCGCGTGGTCAGAATATGTTGTCAGAAACTCGGCAAAGGCCGAGTTTCTGACAACATATTCTGACCACGAGGGTGGAATATCTTTGTCACACACCGGAGTATATCTCGAATACGTTTTCTCGCATACCTACTAAGTCCGGAATCATTTTAGCCATAGAACGCCATCAACGAACCACCACGGTATAATACTAACTTTTTTTCTTTATATGCTATCACCAATACAACCACTCAATCGCATTACCCGTATCAACAAATGGGTGTAAACAAAGTTTACAACAAAGTTTACACCAACAAATTAGAGTCTCCTACTGGATCGAAACATTTAACACATAACGGCTCAATAAAAATACGGTCTGGAGACGCCCATGACATCATGTGTAAACCCAATTACTACATACACAAAATAAATAGGACGCAGTACGAGACAAACTCATATAAATATTGAAAAATACCATATATCCTCGATTCAAATTTGTACGATAATGTTTACATAATCATTTTATGCTTTTATTTTGAGTATGTATTGCAATTCCGAGACGCTGTCTTCAATTACGCAAACTATCACTCCGCCGAAAGTTTCACTAAGACGGACATTTCAACACGTTGCCGTTTTCATGAAATTCTTGCTCACTGGATTATTCACATATTCCAATCACTATCAACTGTCAGTGTCGTAGTCAGGCATACGCACGTACGCACGTGCGTACGAGAAAAAATAAAAGAATTAAAAATAAAAGGCTTATTTTTCGAAATATGCAATAAAATATTGGGGGTGGTGGGGGGGGGGGGGGTGCTATTGATTCTGGAACAGAACGCATTTTGTATCAAACGTACATGTCGATTACAAACAAATGGTGCCGTAAATAATGCAGGAAAACGCGTTAGATAGGATCTCCGTTTCAAAAAAAAATCCGGGGGGGAGCATGCCCCCGGACCCCCCTAGCACTCTCCCTCACTTCGCTAGGTCGACGAGTGAGCCATGCTCACCCAATGTTCTACCATTTGATATGTGTGTGTATCAGAAATTTGTCCCTGGCTACGCCCCTGACTGTCACTATACATATGTTTGGGGAAGAATCAACAACATACAAGGTAAATATTTTGCTGTCAATTACATGTGTTTTGTTTAAATAATAATCATGTATTCAGTTTTCGGCCAACTGATTTACAGACGCCCCTTACACAACTCGTCCCACAAATTTGATAAAACTGGATAAAACATGAAAGAAATAATAGCCTACATAACAAATCCAGAGTTCCAGTTAAGGTGCGTAATTTAGGGGGAATCTTTTAATTTCCTCAACAAAAATGGCAAGTTTGGAGTTCTTTCGAATCGTCTCATTAGCACTCCCAACTTGCAATTTTTGATGAAGAAAGAGGAAAATTCTCCCAAAATGTTATCAAATTCCACCCTCGTGATTAGAATATGACACTCAGGTGGAATATCCTTGTCCCACACCAGTGTAAATGATGGATATATATATAGAGACGATAAGACCGGCAGATTTGTGGAGAGATTGTGCCCCAAACCGAGATACATGTACTATGAGTCTGTCTAATTGTGGCATCTGGGGTTTTTGTTGTGCAATCTGGTTGTCCGAATATTCAGTGACGTCAGTGACAACAAATATTACAGTTTCAGTAAATAGTTTTCTCGAAAATCGCACATGATGTTTTAGTTACAAAATCACATGGCGGGTCTCAAATACGAGGCCAACCAGATGTGTCAATTTTCATGAAAAAACAACAATGTATGTATCAATTATAAACATTTTGATTTTTTCTCAATGCGATATATTATTGCCAACACCGCGAAATTTGACGTGTTTAATTCCAACACTTTCTCTAAAATGCTACAGAATTTCAGCTTACTATTTTCGAACGTGTACATGCATTTGACCGTTTGAGTCGTATCGATCTTCCATTGTCTGTTTTACATATCCGTTTAACCAGGATACTACGGAACCCCGCAGGGGAGGTAGATTTTTTTTTTTAATTCGTTCCCAAGAATTAACAATTCGTTCCCACGACTTAACAATTTGTTCCCACGAAATAACAATTCGTTACCACGGGAACGAATTATTAATTCGTGTGAACGAATTGTTAAATTGAGGGAACGAATTGTTATATCGTGGGAACGAATTGTTAACGAATTGCTATATCGTGGGAACGAATTGTTAATTCGAGGTAACGAATTGTTAATTCGAGGTAACGAATTGTTAAATTGAGGGAACGAATTGTTATTTCGTGGGAACGAATTAACTAAAATAATCCATATAACGAATCATATGAGACTGAGAAAAATACTTATTTTACCCTTTCACCTCTAATGCAATGGATTTTGATATGTTAATTTTTGCAACCAATCTCAGACTATATAGCTAGTCCATTTATGAAAAGGGGTGTGTTTTTGTTCTAAAAAATGTGAAAATTGATTGCAAAAAGTGCAGATCCTGATGAGACGGCTCGTTACGAGCCGGCTCATCTGGATCTGCACTATTTGCATAAATCGCTACAGCGGGCTTTCGGGTTCAAGAGTTATTAAATACAAACCTAACCTCGGATATCAGTTTCTATACGAATGAGTTTTCATGTATACACTTTCAATTCGTGGCGATTTAAAAAAAAAAGAGTAAAAGCTGTACATATTTTGTTAAATGTTACAAATACAGGTTTGTGAAAAATGTGTTGACACTCCGAAAAAAGGCACGACGTGCTATTCTCTGAGATCCACATTCAATTATATCCTAATCCGCCTTAATTGGAAAATCCGCGCCTACTTCCCGCCTGTCTTCTCAATAATCTTCGGCTTCCGCGCCAGAAATTAGTGCATTAATCAGAAGAAATTATTCTTGACGTTACAAAAATGTTTTATCTAAAAATCAAATGTTTTTCACGAAGAAACATATGTTTAGTAATCACGGCGTGTTTGTTTTGAAAGCGAATTTCACGCTACGGCGGAGGAACATTGGTACATATTACAAATTTCTCCGGATCGGGTGTTCGGCAAGCGTGTTCGGTTTGTTTGTTTTTCTGTTTAATGACTTAACCCCGCTCCAAAGAAGGTGCGCGTGGAAACATCATTTCGACAGTAATTTAGCGGTTCTACTCTCTTACCCCAAAACGCAAACGGACCGGCGCGTGGCGTATCGAGGTTACGGCGTATGAAACCAACGCAACAACGTTAATTGGGAAGAGATCTGACAGAACAGGGTTTAGTGCCATTTCCGACCAGAACAGTAGCCGATTTCATCAAAATTGCAAAGAATACTTATCTAGCAAAGTATACTTCGAGGGAGAAATTTTTAATTTAAGGATAAATTTATTAATTTTTATTATACTGAATTTATTACATTATCACAGCTAATTTGGCTGTGATAATGTAATAAATTCAGTATAATTATAATTCTGCATACTTATAATCATGAAATATATGCAGTTGTTAGTTCAGTATAAAATAATGCATTTCGGGGAAAATAAATGATTACTCCCTCAAAGTATACTTTGCTAGAAAAGTATACTTTGCAATGTTGGTGGAATAGGCTACAGGTCTTAGTGCCTTTTCCGACCGGTAAAGACTCTGATCGGACTCGCGCAGTCTGATCAGGGTATTCACTGTTCACAATTCGTTCAGCAAAATAGCAAGGCTGACGTACCCGGGAAAATTCTAATTACTTTCGGGCATTGTAAGGACGCAGGCTGATCAGGTTCTACTACATAGGTCATACATGAAGTGTGGCTGTGACTGGAGAAATGGGACGTGTGAGCTTTGCGACCTGTAGCAGATTTCAACAAAATTGCAAAGCATACTTATCTAGCAAAGTGTACTTTGAGGGAGTAATCATTTATTTTCCCATCGTTTCATATATAACTAACGACTGCATAAAGTTGATGATTAAAAGTATGCAGAATTATTATACTGAATTTATTACATTATCACAGCCAAAATGGCTGTGATAATGTAATAATTTCAGTATAATGAAACTTAATAAATTTATCCTTAAATTGAAAATTTCTCCCTCAAAGTGTACTTCGCAAGATAAGTATACAGGCTACAGAGCAGACCCAGACCAGCCTGCGAATCCGTGTCTGTACTGTTTGCCAGTCAGTGACCGAATCCACTGTCATAATGCAGACGAACAGCTTTGTGATGTCCATATATAGTTAGTTTAAACAATATTGACTTAAGGAATAAGACCATGAGTTGATGCGTTTACTTGGGTGCAAACTACATTTGATCTGTTTAAAGTTTGCGAAGAGTCCGAAGGGCTCCTCGCAAACTTTAAACATACTAAATGTATTGTGATTAGCAGTAAACGCAACAGCCCATGGTGTTATTACTTATACATACACTGCATTTTCTGATAGTTTCAAAAATGTAAATAACCACATATGGCGGTACAATTAAGAATAATCTGGTTTTACGTCATTTTGTCGCAATTCCTGGAACAGCGACGTTGCCGGTGAATAGCGTGCAGCTCACGTCGTGGAAATTACTGAAGTCAAACGAACTTAAACCAATCAACAGCGTCGCGCGACGTCACGTGGTGGCTCTAATGTATTGTATTGGAATGTAAACGCAATACGTCGATGGGCGTTTTCATTATGAATTTATGGAAGGTGTAAATATTTCAAATTATGGGAAGTGAGATATATATATACATACAATTGAGAACAGGATTAGCAAACAAGCTTTTACACCTATGTGAATTCTTCTCTTGGAGAAGATCAGTTTGACAATATGTCTAAGGAACAAATTGGTGAAATATTGTAACATTAATATTGTTTGAACAAACCAAAAACAAATGTGTATATCAAAATGAATGCGTCACACCATGATGAAAGCGCATGTGGTGTTCAGACGTCACACTTACGCTGGACAGTAGCGATCAGAAAGGGCTGAGCTTAAACGCAGATCGCTTTATCATGGTGCACAACATTGTTATTTATAAGAGTATGTGAAGACATAGGCAAGCCCAAAACCGCCAGACTGAAGGCTGGAATCGTGTCCAAAGTATCAATTTAAGTTTAGCACTGGTAATATGAAAACATAGATCGTTGACTAAATGCTGGATGGTTACTTGGACACGGCTCCTACTAGCCGTATACAGGCGGGTGAGAACGTGCCTTGATCTCCGTTACATGTTTTACATTTGAACTAAATGTACATCAAGGTGTATGATCACGTGGTACTAACAACAACAACAAGTACTGAAATTTCCAGAATCCATCTGATTCAAAGTACGTATTCTTTTATAGCGTTCTTATTACGTAACGGATTTTGATGAAATATGGCGCATCAAACGCGTCTCGTTAAGCTGTATTTAGGGGTCTCTGTATTTTCGCAAAAATCGATTCTTCGCAAAAACGACCTAAGTCTGTGCCAAACTCCCTGGACCACCAAATGCATCTCATTACGCGTTTTCTGCGCCATATTTCATAAAAATCCGTTTCATATTAAGGAAAATATAAAATAATACTTTCAAGAGTTCAATACTTTCAGCCACTGTTGTTGTTGTTATAACCACGTGATCATGCACCTTGTACATGCCCACTCGGTAGGCACAAACTGTTTTCCTTTATAGGACTTAAATAAGTGAATAATTGTGTCTCTATTACCCAAGTTCTAAAAATTACGAGTGCCCGCTATACAGAATAATCATTTAGCAATATTTATTTTACTGATAGTATTTATGCTAATTAAATGTGTCACCTTAAACATTATAAAGCAAGATCATTGCACATCTAAAATTAATACGGAAATAAATAGTAATGTCTGTTAACATTTTAAGAAAACACGGTTATCGCCCCTGATATCAGTTTGTAAATTTATGTCTGACATAAAATGTATAATAATGCCAATTAATACGTGGGGTAATGTTGAATGAATGTTTATTTTGCCCGAACATGTCTCAGATGATGTCTCTGAAATAAAGAACATTTTGTGCCTACTGAGTAACTTTAATAAGTGATTGGCAGCTTGACACCGACGCGTGTGTGCATTTCCGACAACAACGCGTGACGTCCGCTCTAAACATAACGTCATACTTATTAAAACAGTTCTTGAATTATTTAATATATATTGTTGAAAGTGTAGCAATATACAACAACTATATACGCTAATATACAGACTGCGATGCCCTTCGCACAAACTACTATCCATCTGTCAGTATCTTGCACTCCCGAAATGAAATGAAAATATTTCCTCACCCGCGGAATGTATCGTTTGTCTAGTTCCTGCCCCAATGTTGATGGCCGTCTAATTACCAATGTATGTCCTCCACATCTCTGTCACCCCTCGGGGAAGACATTGAGTGGTGCATTAACCACCCACCCAAAAGTCGTTTCACTAAACTTCATACGACTAAAATGTTCTTAAGTGCAAAATTATGATAGTCTGTCAATTTCACATTAACAATGTTTGCTTGTAAACACTTATTGGATTTACATTTATTGAGCATAGGCTGCATGTGCAGCCTATGCTCAATAAATTTAAATCCATCAATTGAAATTTCCAGACGATCCTAAATTCGCACTTACGAACATTTTAGTCGTACGAAGTTTAGTGAAACGGGCCCATGATTTATATCGATAATATAATAGTAGTAATATTAATACCGCTATACGACAAGGGAGGCAACTTGTGTATACATCTGCTCTAATTGTGTGGATGATTTATCGACCGTTCCTCAGATTCAATCACATGTGCTGCAAACAATGTTTTTTTCCGTCCCGTCCCGTGCAGGTAACTCGTGCACGGGACTGAAAAAAACATAGTTTGCAGCAATTATACATGTTACTGGATGGAATACATAATAGTGTATATGTTTTGACAATGATATGTATAGAGTGGCCTGCGGTTCTCTTACCAGGCGAATTGCAATTCTTGGAGCGCAGGATTTATCCCATCTATCTAATTCAAAGTGACTAGAAAGTCAGCGGTATAGGTGATCAGTTTTTTTGGTGCGCAAATATAAATCGGCGGGTTATTGCGAGACAAACAGTGAAACATTGACCTTGACAATTTCTTGGACAAAACAAAATGTCGTCACTAACTCACTGCCGTTCCGAATATCAAGAACAAATTAATAGACACCACCATGCTGACAATATATTTATTTTCATATAAAATCAAATTATAATGTGTGGTCTACGGTATAATATGGCAAAACAAAGCATCAATTTTGCGTTTTGTTTACTTTTTCGTCGGTATCAAATTACGTTTTCCTATTCTGTTAACATTATTTCGACGCGATCCTATAGTCGACATGACAATTTCTGAGATCAACACAACTTTTCATCATGTCTTTCAATTTCAAGCTGCAAGGAGACTGTGAATTGCATATTAACCATAATAACATGGTGAACATATTGATAATAATTTTAAAAGAAAAGCATATTTTAATTTTCGAAACCTGATCATAAAAAAAAATATTATTTTGGAATTAGATTTCTATTGCTGCAAACGTTCTGTTTTGGCTGTTGATTTCTATTGACCCGAATCAAATTTTGTGACGATAATATTTATTCCGGTGATAGCCATTTCTTTAAAATAAAACCGTTTACTTGTGTCACAGAGTGAGAAAGATAAATAACGGCCCGGAATAGAACCAGAGACCTCATGTTTACCGTACCATGCCCATTGCTCTACGGAGCAAGCTAACAAGGCACAGGTCATGCACACTTCATCCCCATAGTCAGTTGCGTACTGCGACATTCTTCTCCGCCAAATTGAAATTCGTCCTCGAATTCCATGTTTAATTTTGTCTCCGAATTCCATATGTTTGGGTACAATTTGGGAGTATTTATCAGTCGCGGTCCTTCGTTGTGCAACAGAATACTCAATTATCGTCCGTACCCAGAGTTACGGTGCTCCATAGGTTGTTCCTGCAGAGTACGGAATCGGATCTCATTCGCGCTTTAGCTGTTAATTGTGACATATTTTTCTGTACTTATTACACAGAAATGAATAAGTATAATACTGAAATTTCTTTCAATTGAACAATACAGAAAATATGGCGCAATTAACAGTTGAAGTGCAATGCGGGAGTATTCTGCAGAGTTACTTCCCGCAACTACGTTGGGCGCTAAATGTCACAGGGTGAGAAAGATGCTCACCAGCCCGGAATCGAACCGGGGATCTCTGGTTTACCACACCATCGCTCTACCTACTGAGCAAACCGGACACAAATACACACTTATTCACCATAGTGATCACTTCATTCAACCAAAAATTCACAAGCTAGAAGTTATGCCAAATTATTACAGTCAACGTCACAGATTATGATCTTGGTGACATTAGCGGACACAAATTTGTCCATCAATTTGATTAAATAAACAACGGAATCTGACAGATAACACTACGACGGCGCATGGAAACATCATTATTCTGGTACTTGGAATCAAAATGGTGGATATTAAGATCAATAGGTGAGGCGCTGACGGAATCTTTAACATTTGTTATCATGATAGCAGCTACAGGGATTGTTGGACGCATTTATTTAGAGAAACAAGAGATTACAATGGATTGGATAATATACTAAGTGACATTTTGTTCTAACGTACACCAACATAGAGGATTAAATTTGCGACAATGTTGGATTATGGATTTTGTGGACAGGTGACAGAAATCGGAGCTGGATAAGAACCGACAGACGTGATTCTGAATATGCGTGATTGGTCTGTGGTTTTTCTTCCAGATCATGTCATGCATGTTTTAATTTCACGTCATGTCAAAGCAGCACTATTGAACATAATGAATAATTTTAATATTCTACACCAGAATTAAAGTTCATTCATCGTCTGATGTGTAACTGATGAATTAAAGTAAGTTACTTGTATATGACAACTTTTGCCTCACTAATTTGTGTGCCCCACCACGATAGTGGAGGGGGCATTTAGTGTTATCCTTGTGCGTTCTTCCGTCCGTCACCAACCTAGTAACTCGTAAAACATTTAAACCGTAATAGCTACAGACCTGAAACTTGGTACATGTATGTTTGATTCGACCCCATGGTCATGGTTTATCTCCCCCTTTTCAAGTTAGAATTTTCCAATTTTGTCTTGTAGCTCGTAAAACTTTTAAACCCTAATAGCTACACACCTGAAACTTGGTATGTAGCTTCCTTATGATGAGTAGATTTGCAAAGTTTATTTTCATTCGACCCCCGAGTCATGGATTATCTCCCCCTTTTTGAATTAGAATTTGAAAATGTTGCCTTGTAACTTTTGTAATAGCTACAGCACTGAAATTTGATATGTAGCTTTCTTATGATGAGTAGATGCGGAAAGTTTTTCGATTTTTGATTCGAACCCCGTGTCATGGATTATCTTTTGGACACTGGAATTTTGCCTTGTTTACTATCAAAGCGATATGTGGGGTATCCGTGTTCTATGAACACATTCTCTAGTTTAGTTATCTCCCTTTGTTTTTTCGCGCACTGATTTGTCCGGAGCATAACGCGAACACCCTTTGCAATATTTTGTATGAAACTTAGCACATGCATAGGTCTCACTGGATAGGGCGGAGCTAGCGTTAAAGGTACATGCCCACTCAGTAGGCACAAAATGTTCTTTATGTCAGAGACATCATCAGAGACATTTTCTGGCCAGATAAACAATCATTTACCATTACCCACGTATTGTTTGGCGTTATTATACATTTTATATCACAAGAAAATTTCCACATTGACATTACTATTTATTCTCTGTATTTATTTTTTGATGTGCAATGATCATACTTTATAATCTGTCAATTTTGTTTTCAGTTGATGCATTTAATTAGTATAAATAATTATAAAATATCATGCCCCATTTGCACATGAAAATACCGATACCACCGCAAGTCACTATAAGTAAAATAAATATTACCAAATGATTATATCTGTATATCTGCACTCGTAATGTTTATAACTAGTGGATTAGTGACAATCATACACTTATTTAATTCCCATAAAGAGCATTTTTAGCCTACTGAGTGGGCTTGCACCTTTAAAAAGGGGTTGGACAATTTTTTGTCGCGACCGCCTGCGGACAGTGCGATATAGTCTGCGCATTGACGTCCATCGTAGTTTTTTTGCCGAGCCTGCTTGCGGAAAGCGAGACTTAGTGATCACAATGACGTCCGTGCGTCAGTCCGTCAGAAATCGGTGTATGTTTTTAAATACCATATCCTAAGTCACATGGACTTGAAACATCAAATGCTTATTAGTCATCATCCATATATTCATTCTTTGTCCCACTCATGCGGCCCCTGTGCCCCAAGGTGAAGGTCAAATGACTTTGAAATTTGTGTTAAAGTCTTTGCATACCTTATATCTCCACAACACTTACTCAGACTTGCTTCAAACTTCAGATAATTCTTTATTGTCATCCATATTTTCATATTATAGCCCACGCATGCGACCCACGTGCCCAATATCAAGGTCAAATGACTTTCAAATTTGCGTTAAAGCTTTTACATACATTAATTCAAACTTCAAATAAATATACTCCGAGACCATCAAATGCCTCGGTGGGCTCGACATGCGGGCCATGGCCATCTGGTTTTTATTTACCGTAGGTTAAAGTTTTAAGAACGCTATATCTCAGAAACAGCTTCGCCAATTCACTCGAAGCTTCACATGTGTGTTTATCATCATCCATATTTTCATTCTATGCTCAACCCCTGCAACCCCTGTGCACAATATCAAGGTCAAATTACTTTGAAATTTACCTCAAAGTTTTTGACATGCCTGCATGTGGACAGTGCGATATAGTTTTCACATTGGCCTACATACATACGTACATCCATATGTACGTCACTTTGTGCGTCCGGTTAAATTTTTTTTTGATTTACGGTTAAAGTTTTGAAAGGTATATGCCCACTCAGTAGGCACAAACTGTTCTTTATAGCAATTAAATAAGTGTATAATTGTGTCACTATTCCACCAGTTCTAAAAATTACGTGTGCCCGCTATCCATATATAATCATTTAGTAATATTTATTTTACTGATAATGACTAGCAGTGGTATCAAGCTATTTTCATATTCAAATGAGGCATGATATTTTTTTTAAATTATTTATGCTAATTAAAGGTACATACATTGTACCCACTCAGTAGGCACAACAATTAAAGTTATGTGTATTGTTATGATTTGGCTTTCTGGTCAATTGGACTTTATGCACCTTTTCCCGTATGGCTTACATGTGTTAGCTGTCGTGAAACTGGGTAACTCTGTTCTAATTTCTACATGTTGCTCAGAGAAACTAGGTCAGTGGTTGCTTTGAGCCGATGACTAACAGTTGCTTGGAGACTGGATGTTGGCTCAAAACCTGTTGCATGCTCGCAATGAGCCGCTCGGCTCAAACCAACATCGAGTCTCTGGTTGTGTTGCAACTGAGCATTATGCTGTTTACTATAAAAGGGGTCTGCTTCTCATTCTTAGGGAAGAAAAGGAATTCAAAGTTTTAGTCTCAGTCTTCATCATATGCTAACCATGTTGAAAGACTTATGTTTAGAATATACATTGAGCTATGTATTTATATTCAATTAAATATATTCCATGGGAAACACTATAATTTGGAATAGAGGAAAAGAAATGAATTAGATTGTACTTAACCATTATAACGTTCGGCAAACAGTTTAAGTGTTATTATACGAATATTTTAAGTCATGCTACCAACATGTGGATAAGTTGTCTTGTAATAAAGAGTTAATGCAGTGAATGAGTTTGTGAAATTACTTTGGCCTTGATCAAATGGAATCGTCATAAATTGCCGCACAATTACGGACATCGCTACTGATGGCGCATCGATTATGCATAGATACAGCGTATGGAGTGTGTCGTCCGTACGGTCCAATGTTCAAAATATAACACTGGTGGCTCGCGGTGGGATTTATGGACTTGCACACGCTGTTACAGTGGTTTTGTCCTGTGCGCTAAAGTCCGAGTAGTGGAGTTGATTATAATTGTCGGTCAAATTGTGTGGCAATTGTTTTCTTGAAATTCCTAGACTGGCTAACGGTGACTATGTTAAATCATGAATAAAGCTGAAATACTTGATGCTCAGAAAACTCTTTTAGTGATAACATTAGAAATTGGAAACCTAATAGAGCATTTACAACGAGAGGTGGATAATTACGATGCTACGGTAAAACGGTATAATGAGTTAGTTGAAAATCTGCGCATCTCATCGGAAGAAAACTCTAATGCGAAAAGTGCTTTCTCGGATTTAGAACGTGAAAATAAGCGTCTCAACAACATTTTACAAGAAACACGTGATGAAGTGGATATTGAGATGCAATCAATGCGACGCCAGATGCAGGAACATGCTGAAAACATGGGCAGGGAAAGGGAGAGTGCCCTCCAGGCAATGCGTGGGGAGATACATCAGACACAAATCACATTGCAAGAAGAACGGGCTCGAGCAAGGGAACAACATATGCATCCACCTGACCCTTGGGCAGATGAGTCGCGTCGTCAACAACGTTCACCGTCTTACGAGGCTTCGCCGCAGGCACAAGTGCCAAGCATCGGCAGTATGCAAAGGTCTGCGCCGCATTTCACGAGATATGAAGTGCCACTACCGAGGCAGATGCTATATGACGGAAAGGGATCATATGAAACATTCATTCGTCCTTTTACAAACATGGCGAAAGTTTGCAAGTGGAATAGTGAAGAGAAAGTTTTTCGTCTGACCAACTGTTTAAGAGGTGAAGCTGCAGATTATGTTTTCAACCAACTGGATGCAAGTGTGAGATCATCATTCATGACCTGCAGCATGCCCTGGCTTCTAGATTTAAAGAAAGGCGTTCGGGAGCATCATATCTGGCTGAGCTAGAAAGTAGGAAGCTGGGCCAGAAGGAGAAGCTAATTGAATATGTTTCGGACATTAAAAGGCTAGTAAGGAGCAGTTATCCAACCGCAGATGTCGCTACATTGGATACCATCAGTCTCCGGTACTTTCTAAAAGGAATTGGCGATCAGCAAATGGTTCTCGCTGTGGGTATGAAAAACCCACAATCCATCGACGAAGCATGTGACATTTTGGAAATGTATAAAGTTTCAAAGATGAGCCATTCAAACCTGCGTCTGCACCAACACGGATAAAGGCAGTGAAAAACGCGAAGCCAGAGGCCAAGTATGTCACAGAAGACAACTTGGACGAATTTAAACGTGAAATTCAGAGTAGAATGGATAAGAAATTTGATGAGATCATGTCTACGTTGAAAAAGGGTCTCTTTGAAAATAAACGGCATGAAACTGCAAACCGCTCGTTTAAGAAGAAGAATATGTGGACTGTGGAATGTTACAGGTGTCATGAAATGGGACATTATGCAACCGACTGCCCAACCCGCACATTGGCTGCCGATGGAACCGCCATGCAAAAGCAGGAAAACTAAGAAGGACTGAGGCAAACGGCCCTGCTTTGGTCCAACTAAGTGCAAGTGTAGATAATGATGAAGAAACAGTTATAAGAATGTCATGTCGTGAGGTTAACAGTGGATTATCGATAGCCTTTCTGTTGATATTCATTCTGTCAATGCCAAATTGGTTTTGGATACAGGGGCTGCAGTTACTGTTGTGTCGTCAAACATTTATAACAAATTGCCCCAGGATATGCGTCCTGAGCTAAAGGAAGTAAGTCCGTCATTGAAACTGGAAGTCGCCAATGATGAGCTACTTCCCGTGTTGGGTACTGTAACTTTGAATTTTAAAATTAAGAAAGATAAATTTCAGTGCAGTGTTTCGTAGCCCCCATACGAGAGGATGGGTTATTGGGACTTGACTTCCTTCAGGCTCATAATTACGTGTTAAGTGCAGAATCAGGTCTGAAATTGAATAAAAAGAAGTACGCCGCTCTCATCGAAAAAGTGAGTTTGCGGGCAATTAGAATTAAGTGTGATGGCGCTGTCACAATACCAGCATTCAGTGAGATGATAATTGAAGGAGAAACAGATGAAGAAATACAGACAAAATATGGCTTAGTGTCTCCAGTGAAGGATAGTAACCATTGTTTAATGATTGGGTATGCCCTTGTTGACCCAAATTTGAAGAACATCGGAATCCCAATTCGTGTTTTGAATCCATCGTCTTCCGATATTCTAATCTGTGAAGGGGAAACATTGGCACACCTTGGAGAAGTCGACGAGGTAACAATTTGTAGACCTGAATCTAAGCTAAATAGTTTGCAGGGTGACACTAGCAGTGGATCATTACCAGGACATCTAGTTGAGCTTTTTGAATGTTCAAGTGAGAAATTAACTCTGACTGAAAGAAATCAGTTGAAGTCATTATTAATAAAACATACTGATGTTTTTGCAAGCTCATCGAGTGACCTCGGGCGAACATCAGTGGTTAAGCATAAAATTGACACTGGGGGCAATCCGCCTATCAAACAACGTCCACGACGACCACCATTCGCCTTTGCAGATGAGGAATCCAAGATAATTCAAAATCAGTTCAAAACAAAAGTGATTCGCGAGAGTTCATCATCGTGGGCTGCTCCACTAGTGTATGTTCGGAAAGCGAGATGGAACAGCGAGGGCCCTGTGTGGAGTATCGACTTCTTAATTCAGTTACTAAAAAAAAAAGGATGCGTATCGTTACCAAATTTAAATGACTGCCTAGATTACTTAGACGGTGCAGCCTATTTTTCTTGCCTCTGATATTTTATCCGCATATTATCAGATAGAGGTGGAAGAGGAGGATCGACCAAAAACAGCATTTGTGTGTAAACAAGGATTGTTCGAGTATAACGTGATGCCTTTCGGACTCTGTAATAGTAGTTCAACCTTCCAGAGGTGCATGGAACTCATTATGCGTGGCCTACAATGGCACATATTACTCATATATCTGGATGACATAATTGTATATGCCAAAACGTTCTGTGACCATTTAGCCAGGTTGGACGTCGTGTTAACCAGGCTGCATAGAGCAGGAATAAAGCTGAAGGCTCCTAAATGCGTGTTGTTTCAACAGGAAGTGGCTTTCCTTGGACATCTGGTTACTGAAAATGGTGTGAAACCACTTTTGAGCAAGGTAAAAGCAATCAAGGAGTGGCCGATTCCACAGAATGTCACAGATGTGCGGTCATTTGTGGGATTCTGTTCTTATTACAGACGCTTCATCAAGGGTTTTGCTGCACGTGCAAAATCTATGCACAGGTTGTTAGAGGCCGGACAAACATTTGAATGGAACGGAGAAAGTCAAAGATGTTTTGACGACCTGAAGTCCGTATTGACGGGGAAAGAGGTGCTTGCATTTCCTCGTGATGATGCCGGGACGTTCATTTTGGACTGTGATGCTTCTGATTATGCAATTGGATCAGTTTTATCGCAGATGCAATGGTGTGAGAAGTCACAACAAATGGAAGAGCGTCCGATTTGTTATGCCAGTAAGTCACTAACGAAACCGCAAAGGGCTTACTGTTGCACACGGCGTGAAATGCTAGCTGTCGTTGTCTACCTACAGGAGTTCAGACAATATTTATTAGGGAGAAAGCTTATTGTCAGGACTGACCATAGTTCATTGAGGTGGATTATGTCTTTTAGAACCCAGAGAATCAGATGGCAAGATGGATTGAAGTACTTTCACAATTTGATTTTGTGATCGAACATAGAAAGGGCACAAAAGCATGTTAATGCTGATGCTTTGTCGAGGATGCCTTGTAATCCAGCAGATTGTCCATGTTATGACGGAACATCGGTCCTGCAGTCGTTACCATGTGGCGGCTGCAAAAGTTGCACCAAGAAGCACAAGGAGTGGTCGATATTGCAGGACATGGACGATGTGGTACCACTAATAACAAGACGGATTAGTGTTCAAACATGTTCAAGTGCTTTCTACCATTACATAGGGATGTATTTAAGTGTAATAAGCAGTATTCTTATGGCTGGACCCGATTGCATAGTGGCTGTTATTAGACGATTGGTGCAGTGTGTTTGGCTATTCCACGAACACATAGGATCCGGTAAAGTCAAGCATCTGAGAGTCAGCCAAGAGTCGACTGAGCCAGCTAGCAACCATGTGGATCTGGGAGATGAAACTCTCGAGAAGGACCTTGGATTGTCGACACATGCTGGTGGACTATTTCCAAACAGCCGAAAAGTAACCAATGGGTTTTCTTTGCAAGGTAGTTGAGATGAATACAGCTATCTTGGATATAGTTCGAGGACAGAAATAAAGGGTATTTCAATTTTCGATCATTTTCAAAAAAAAAGAAGGTGTGTTCATGTGTGTAAATATTCGTTGTTGTACTGGATTATATTCATATGTTCTGGATTTAGACGGATTATATGTGAGAGTGGAATATGTGTCTAATTAATACATTCTTCCATCAAAATAGTGGATTAAAATGTTATCTCATCATGTATGTTATTGATGAAGCGATTGTCTTGGCATATGAGCGAAAAATGAATGTAACCTGGGCTTTCATTCATGTAGTAGCACTGGCCCTGACGAAACCACCAGCACCAGATGAAAGGACTTATCAAGCAAGCATGTCTTGGCATATGAGCGAAAAATTAATGTAACCTGGGCTTTCATTCATGTAGTAGCACTGGCCCTGGCAAAATCACCATCACCGGATCCAAGAATTCGACTAGCAATGACATGGTTATCTTCTCAATTAAGTATCAAAGGCAAAGCCAAACACGTGCACAAACAAAATTATTAAAAGTAGGTCATTGTTTCATAATATTTGAGATGGACAGAAGAAGGACATAAACGAAAAATAAATGGAGAGTGGATGATGTTTGTTTGTGTGTATTATATGTACACAGTATAACAAAATCCCAGAATTTCAATCTGATTTCACCGATGGTAACTACTACGGTGCATCAGTAATTAAGTTGAACGGATTTTAACCATGCGAGACATTAAAGGCATGCAGAAGTTTCTGTTAGTATGTCTAATTTGCATTCATGTTGTCAGCTGGTGGAGTGCCAGTGGTTCTCGCATACATTATTTGTCTATTAGACTCATGGTGTTGGCGTAGCCTGGCAACGTGAATGACAATTGCAACAGTGGCTTTTGTATGTAACATGCTTGATTTTCTCATTACACAGGAATTTGCTGGTACATGTTTTTTTTTGAAATGATCACATGTTCATTCATACATTTACTTTGAGACCTGTTTCAGCTGTTGCAAGCTGAACATTTCTCTCTTGGGCATACACCAATTGTAAAATGGTAATAATACTTTGATGCAATCGCTTATCTCTTACCTTTGGTATTCCTGTGCTATGGAGAACATCTTGATAATCAAGTAATTGATGTCCAAATATGTTTATCAAGTAGTATTATACATGTAATGTAATCCGTATAATCCCTGTATAATCACTATATAACCACATAATCTTACGTACTAGTAGGAGTGTAGTCCAGTTGCTGTTGTTGTTTTTTTGTTTTTTTTACAGGTTCCATATTCATTTGGATTTGTTTGTTTCTATAATTAGATTGCCCCTGCTGGCAACCCCCAACTTGTGATTAGCCTGAGAACTGGGTTACCCTATGGCCTGTTTCATTGATGAAATGATTTGACCCCTGGCTGGTCTGATAGTAATGGTTTGTTTGGGTGGGTGTCTGCTGCTCACAGTGACATTCTTTCCTAGCTTCCCTCATAGACTGGCTGCATGGGTGACTTTGACATATGTATCAAATGTGGCCATTCATAGTACCGGGACGGTACGGTTCGATGGGAGGGCTGTGTTATTATTTGGCTTTCTGGTTAATTGGACTTTATGCACCTTTTCCCGTATGGCTTACATGTGTTAGCTGTCGTGAAACTGGGTAACTCTGTTCTAATTTCTACATGTTGCTCAGAGAAACTAGGTCAGTGGTTGCTTTGAGCCGATGACTAACAGTTGCTTGGAGACTGGATGTTGGCTCAAAACCTGTTGCATGCTCGCAATGAGCCGCTCGGCTCAAACCAACATCGAGTCTCTGGTTGTGTTGCAACTGAGCATTATGCTGTTTACTATAAAAGGGGTCTGCTTCTCATTCTTAGGGTAGAAAAGGAATTCAAAGTTTTAGTCTCAGTCTTCATCATATGCTAACCATGTTGAAAGACTTATGTTTAGAATATATGTAACAGGGTTGCCTGCTAGGCAAGGCGTGTAGGGTTGTCAACGTATACCCCACTATACCCTATTGTTTATCACGGGTTCTAATGGACCACAACACAGGCGATGATGATGATTATGACTGTATTCTGTAATATATATATAAAATATATATCAAGACATGTACAATAGTGATGTGTCGACTCTATGAAGTAGAAACGGCGAGTGCAATGAAGCGCGGGGAAAGGCATGCATTGTGCAATTATCACCCCACGTGACCTGAAGGCAGCTCAACCTATTGACCACATATCTAGGCAACTACACGACCACATATTACCAACCTACGATACAATACAATACAATATAATAGACTACTGAATAATACAGTACAATACAATGTAATACAATCTGATACAATACAACAGGAATTGCAACCTATGACATATTTCCCCACTTTGAGAAAATGTCGTCCTCGACATCCGCAAAATAAAATGTATATATACCAGAGCACAATCAAAAGACAAAAGGAATACAAAAATACATAAGAAATAATACCAATCACTCACATCACACATACCACACAGAGATGAAAAAGATGATAATGATGACGTTAAAATGACACTGCTAAAATATGAAAATGAAAGAGGAAATGAATATGGGTTTCCTATATAAGTCATGATACGTTAGTATCCTACATGAGGCCGAACTTAACCTGTCAACATATCACAGGTGTACGACTTCAGTCACCGGCACCGAGAAACAGTATGGTCCGGCCGTTGCTGCCTGTTGGTACCGTTGCGGCGGTCTCCGCTGTCTAGTGCCCCGTCTGGGCTTAACACGTTCATGAGACGGTGCGACACTCGACGCGGGTGATCCTCGTTCGTCTTCCGATTGCCGTCGCATCGGAAATGTGTATCTGGCGCTCTGAGGTTCGGGGTTATTGTTACCAAGGCCAGACTCATCGGATGAGTCACACGAACTTTCGGATCTCGGTAGAAACGTCTACCTCTGCGCGTCTCTTAACGTGCTCATCGGGGCTACACAACGATGCCAATGGTAGTAGCATGTTTCTGTGAAGCATCCTGGTCTTACACTGCTTTCCAGCTTCAGGATGGACCTCGTACACTGGTATTTCAGCCATCGGTTGTTGCTTGATGATGTATGCGTCGGACTCCCATATATCAGCCAGCTTATGTTTTCCCTTGATGCCGACCTTACGCACCAGCACACGATCACCTGGCTCTAGAGCGACATGGCGTACACGCTTGTCATAGTACGTCTTGTGGCGTGCGGCGCTTTTCCTGGCCTCCTTTTTCGCAGTTTCGTATGCCGCACAGAGTCGCGACCTCAGCTTCGCTGCGTAGTCCGAGCGTGAACTCGTCGCGTTCCTTTCTGCTGAAGGAGTCCCAGGAAAGCATCTACGGATAATCGTGGATGACGCCCAAACATTAAATAAAACGGCGAGTATCCGGTGCTGTCGTGTGCCGCCGCATTGTATGCATGCGTCAGGGTGGGCACGTGGGCTTTCCAGTTGGCTTTCTTGTCTTCACTGAGAGTCCCCAACATATTCAACAGAGTCCTGTTAAAACGCTCCACCATTCCGTTGCCCATGGGATGGTATGGTGTTGTTCTTGATTTCTTCATCCCTGTGATTTCACAAAGGTTCTTTATGATTTTAGATTCAAAGTTTGCACCTTTATCGCTGTGAAGAACCTTTGGGAAACCGTAGTGCACGAAGAAATTGTCGAACAACACCCGAGCTGTGGTCTTAGCTGTCTGATTGCGCGTGGGGATCGCCTGGGCGTATCGACTGAAGTGGTCTGTGATCACTAGAATGTTCTCAAACCCTCCTTTCGATACTTCCAGGGATAAGTAGTCGATGCAGACCAACTCCATGGGAACGGATGATGAAATGCTAACAAGCTCTGCTGCTTTTGTTGGGGCTCTTTTACGTCGTATGCATCGTCCACAGTACTTGACGTAGTCTTGAACGTCTTTGGCCATGCCTGGCCAATACACACGGTGCCTCATAACAGATATAGTTCTGTCTCGGCCCTGGTGTCCTAAGTCATCATGGTAGGACTTGAACACTAACTCTCGGAGTGAGGGCGGAATCACCATCTGAAGGCACTCCTGTCCATCGACATAACTCTTTCGCAACAAGACACCCTCTTGCACCACTAGAGTTTCCCAGGATTTCAAGAATCGCGTATCAACACTATTGTCCACGACGTGCTGAGCACTAGGTCTGTGGCCCTGGTTGATGCAGTCGATCACATATGAGATCTCCTGGTCCGCATTGTGTGCGTGTGCCCAGTCATGCATAGAAAGAGCTGTTCCTTGAAGTATGGCGTCGGGAATCACTTCCTCCGAAGCCGGGTCTGGAATACCGATGCTGTCCACAAGAGGCAGTTCATCGCAACGGGCTGTAGCTGTGCATGAAATGGCTTTCATGATGTTTGGAAACTGGTTCAGTTCAGGCTCTGCTCCGTTGTTTTGCCGAGATAGGGCGTCTGCATCTGTGTTGGACTTTCCACTCCTGTATGAAATCTTGAAGTTGTAGTTGGATAAGTCCGCCACCCACCGCTGCCCTGTCGCATCTAACTTGGCTGTCGTCAGCACATAGGTGAGGGGGTTGTTGTCGGTGACAGCTTCAAATTCAGATCCATACAGGTAGTCATGAAACTTTTCACAAACCGCCCACTTCAGAGCAAGGAATTCTAGTTTGTGTGCTGGATATCTCCGTTCCGCTGGCTTTAAACTCCTACTGGCATAAGCCACCACCCGATCTACTCCATCCTGGCATTGGTAAAGGACAGCACCAAGTCCTGATCCAGAAGCATCCGTATGCAACTTGAAGGGAATCTTGTAGTCCGCGTATCCTAACACCGGCGGTTGTGTAAGTTTCTCCTTCAAGGTGTCAAATGCTTGCTGCTGTGCTGTCTCCCATATGAATGGAGTCGATGGTTTCTCTCTCTTTCCTTGCTTGGTCTTTCCACTTGTGGAATGTCCGACGAGAAGATCATTCAACGGACGCGCGATCTGAGCAAAGTTCTTTACGAAGCGCCGGTAGTATCCGGTAAAGCCTAAAAACTGTCGAACTTCCTTAACGTTAGTAGGTTCAGGCCATGATGATACCGCCTTCGTCTTGTCTGGGTCCGTTTTGATCCCTCCTTCGGAAACAATGTGGCCGAGGTAAGTAACTTCCCTCTTGAAGAATTCACACTTCGATGTTTTCAATTTCAAGTTGTTATCATGGAGTTTCTGAAAAACCGCCTCAAGTCTCTCCAGCTGTTCTTCAAAGTTTGAGGAGAAGACAATTATATCATCTAGATATATCAGACAGTCTCTGAGATTCATGTCTCCCATGCACTTCTCCATCAAACGTTGAAAAGTAGCTGGTGCATTGCAGAGCCCAAAGGGCATGCGGTTAAATTCATAAAACCCCATAGTACCAACTTGAAACGCCGTCTTGTGTTTATCTTTCTCTTTGACTTCCACTTGCCAATATCCACTCCGAAGGTCGAGCTTGGAGAAATATTTGGCTCCGGCTAGCAGATGAAGTGTATCTTCGACCCTAGGAATGGCGTAGGCGTCCTTGATTGTCCGGTTGTTCAGCCGTCTAAAGTCCACGCAAAAGCGAATGCTTCCATCTTTCTTCCGAACCAGCACGACGTTGGAAGAGTATGGGCTGTCACTAGGTCGGATAGCTTCAGATTTCAGCATTTCCTGCAGGTGCTCTCGCACTTCGCTAAGTAGGCCTGGTGGTATCCGCCTATGCGCATCTTTAAATGGCTTGTCGTTGTCCAAATTGATCTGATGTTCTATCAGCTTGGTGTGTCCGATATCAGTGGTGCCCTTCGAAAACACAGTATCCCATTTCTGAAATAATCTGTACACCCTCTGTTTTTGGTCCGGCGTCAGATCTGTGTCATCGAGGTCAACTCCTGAGCTGGTATCTATTGCTTCATCTGATACAACCTTGGTCTGGACGGTAGCTGTTGTCTTAGGCGTATCAGGACGTCGTAGCACCTTCACATCGTGTAATTCGCAGAGTTGTGATCTAGGTGGTATGCTAATAGTCTTAGCCGATACGTTGAAAATTCGTACTGGAATCCGTTGACTACGTCCAGGCTTCTGTAGATCAACCACTCTCGGGCACACGCCTATCCGACTTGTAGCGTGTTCCGATGGTTCTGTTACAGCTGATTCGACACTGTGGCTCTTCCTAGCGATACCAGAAATGGTTATCGTCTCAAATGGCTTCAGCGATATCGTCCTGTGGTTCGTGGTCTTCACACTGCCTACATATCCCGTAGTTATAGACTGGAATGCATCTGCCCATTCCTCTGAAACTATGGTGCTCTGATTACACTCACTTTTACAAAGCCTGATGATTGGTGCCAATCACCACTGGAACCGACAATCCATAGTGTGTGGTAGGTACCACCAACACCGGGACATACATTTCAGTTTCCAAAAACGAAATTCTTATGGAAGCCTCAATGTAGCCCATGTACGGTAAACTGTTTCCGTCAGGCCCCTGCAACTGTAGATTGAAATTGTCTAGAGAATGCAGGCGTGGTAAAGGCTCCAGTGACATGTAGTAGTTCTCCGATATAGTAGTAACCATCGCCCCACTGTCAATCAGGGCCGCTGTTTCCTGTCCACAGAACATAATATCAGATTCATTTGCTTTACCAACTAGTCTGGAGAACAGCAATTCTTTACTAGGGCGCTGACTCTTCAGGTTCCCCATCTGCCCTTCAATGGGAACCGCTCCTAGTTTAAATGTTTCTTATCTGTCTCTTGGGTTGTCTTTGTCTTCGGATTTCTTCGTGGCTGGTTTATCTCTTGAACCTGTTTTTCTAGTGAACTGATTCTCTTCATCAGCAGGTCGAACTTATCATCAGTTTCGTGTTGCACCTTCATTGGACAGTTCTTCGCCAGGCCTGTGCTCATCTTTAGTTCTTGTTCCTCTTCTCTTACTCCTCGCCTCAGTAATTCAAAACTTCTAGTTGTTTCATAGCGAACCCTAGTGGCATTTCTCAATTTCTCACTCCGTAGGCCTTTCCAGAACCGACGGTGGAGCATGTCATTCTTCTTTTCTTCATCCAGATAGCGCTTGTCTATAGCCTTTTGGAGTATTTCCTCGAGTCTCAGGCCCCAGGCTGATACTGTCTCATCTGCTTTCTGACTAGCCAAGTAAAATTCTTGAAGAACACTCTCCCCAGATGATACATTGCCGAAAATGCTCTCTAACTTGTTGTACATTTCACTGACAGTTGCTGATGATCCTAGGGGTATCAGTATTCGTTTGGCTTGACCCCGAAGTGATCGCCGGACTGCCTCAGCTATCGTATATTCGGGATGCATGTTTTCTTCTCTTATGCAGTTCAGTTCGTATTTCCACTCATCATAACTGACTTCATTCCTAGGTTTCGGTTCTTCACCTGAGAAGACGGATAGTTTCGGGTAAGTGTAATGTCTATGTTCAGTACTTCTAACGTCATCTTTCTTCTCCATTACAGTCTGTTCTATAGTACGCTCCCTCAGTACTAGATCGTTTTCCCATTCTTCCAGTTTCAGTCGTCGTAACTCTAGCTTCATTAACTTAGCATTTATTTCATCTTCGTGGTCTTCCTGCTTCACTTGCTTTAGCCTTTCCTTCTCTAGCAAATATCTCTCTCTATCTTTCATCTCCTGCTCTTTTCGATGCAATTCATTCTCTATGTCCTGGACTTGATCATATCTATCAGCATTCGTCAGCTCCCTTTCCTGCTGGTTGACCATTCTTTCAACAGGTTCACATCGCTCTCGGGTCAGTACACGCCTTATTTCGTGTCCAGTTAACCTTCCTGACGATAGTTGTAATCCCTGTGACCAGGATACGGCACCAGCTTGTGATCTGACAGCTCGTTTCTTATCTGTGATCACAGTTGGATCGGCACGCATTACTTTGTCACTTCGTGTGTGCGTTTTCCTCATTGTGTCACATATTGCTCTTTCTTCTCGTGGGCTAAATTCAACTCCTTGACACTTCAGTAACTCGAGCTTTCTCTTTAAATTATTCACCTCCTCATTGTCCTGGAATACTTCGTTCACATCGGAATCGTAGTCGCACAAACTGGTTGCAACCGCTGACTGTCTCCTATCACTATTTCGGAATGATAAATCATGCGATACCCGCGTTTTTTCACTCGGAATTCCTTGTCCAGCTGGTGTTTTGTACTGTTGATTGAACAGACCATTCGCGAAATCCGTAAGCGATTGTGTTCTCTGTATTTCAGTTAATGGTGACCTATGCTTGGCCTTTTCTGATGATATGTTCAACATTTCTAGATTGGTCCTCAAGTCATTTTCCAATGTGCGTTGTTTGGCTCTGAGTTCCTCTATATGTGCACGTGTATCGGTATAATCAGTTTTAAATTCACTGCGGTGAACTTTCGAACTTTCACGTAAGCGATCTCTGATTTCACTTTCAGTATTTATACGACTTTTTACTGACGTTATACTTTCTGTTTCACTCCTGGAATATCTTTCTTTTCCTTTTACACTATCAATTGTTAGCGATTCGTGAGGAGTTCCCTGTTCATGACGTTGAGCGCCTGGTATATTTTCTAATTCAAGTCTCCGTCTTTCTGTGATTTCCAGCAGTCTTAACTCCCTTTGTCTCCCTAACTGTTGAATTCGATCTTCAAGTTCACGTTCTCTTTCCTGATCCTCTAACATCCTTTCCCTTCTGAGTGTCCTTTTGTCTCTTTCAGTCAGGTCACTTTGCCTATTTGCCATTTTCACTTTCAACCAAATGTGCGAATCACTTATTTTCGACGTTCAGAGATTGTTATTTTACTTCACTTGTCCGCCGTTGGTGTTTTCACATATGACACTTTCTATCGCGTGTTATCACGTGTTTTTAACGTCTGATTTTCGGTGTCTGGTGAAATAAACTTCTTGTGATATTACACTTTCACCCTCACTTTTTTTTTTTTCCGGATATGGGTGGGAACTTGGTGGGTGAAAATATAGGGCAATATATATATAGGAATTGTTTTCGCTATGGGCAGGTCTATAATGTGTGAATATATCTACACTTCACAGGTTATGGATAAGCATTTAAAAAATGAACATGTATTAAATGAGCACAGTATATCTCACATTCACTTGTACGTCACGCATATAGATAACAAAAAAATAACCCTAAAAAAATATACATAAAAACAGCAAAAAAAATGAAAATATTTTATTTCAGTAAAGTGGTACCCGTTCACAAATAAGTATATGTATACTTATATTATACCCATATTATAGTAGTACAACACTTTCGCTGAAAATAATATTACAAAAAAATATCAGGAAAAATAAATAGTCATCCAATAATAAGAAAAATATCAGGAAAAAAATAAATACCAATTCAAAGGATAAAAAAAAATTACAAAAAAAAAAATAAATAAAATTACCTATGCCGATGGCTGGATTCAAACGCGGGTCGACATTTTCACAGACATACTACGTCAGCTTGAAATTACCTGCCTTCTTACCGACTGCGCTACCGAGATTACATACAGGTTACTATTGTAAATTACCTACACTATACTAGAATCTGGCAACTGGGATGAAAGATTCAACCGAGAATATATACTTGTAAAATTTTCCCGGAGAAATAAACAAATTTCTACTACCGAAAAATACGCATTTACCGAAATTAAATTACGAAAATAAATGAACTGTGGGACACATGGAATATGTAAGCCGATGGCTGTGAAAAGACGTGCAAAGACATGCAATGAGGGGCATAGACGCAAAGACGTGCAATGAGGAGACAGAATATATCATATGAAACACACATGGGCTACCCACACAGCAGAAATCAGTTTGAGTATATCTGCAGAATATACGTCAACTGACCAGGGCTACAGGTATATGCAGGACTACATAATATACACCTTTCGATTGACGGTCACCTCTACAGCGATACTATAAACACGAGTATTCACGACGCAATGTAAATATAGATTAGCCTACTACGCGAAAATTGTCAATAGAGCGGTGTATACACATAGCAACACATACATGCATACATGTACACTGGCATTGCACGGGGAGACACGTATGGCAAATAACATGTAAAACTGTAACGGGTCGGACTGATCACTTCGTACATCAAATATATGGGATCATATTGCATTAATTGTTCATGGAAATGCGAATAACATGAATCTGCAAAACATCAATGACTCACCAAATGATAATCCTAAAATCCAATTCACACATATTCACTAAACACAACACAAACATTATTATTGTAACTGAACTTGTATAAAGTTCAGGGTCGTGATCATCCACTATGATCAGACAGTTCCAGTCAGGTCTGTATTCACGATGCAAGCATATCCACCAGCCGAAACGCGATTATCCAGCGAAGATCGTCTGTGGAAGTTTTGGGCCCATATTGTTTACATCTGAATCTTTCACTTGTTTGTTTACAAACACTTGTTCCGTGCCGGATACGGGAATCCCCAAATCCGATTGGCTCTCCAATAATATACTGGGATAAATCCAGGTGACGTCACAAAGGTCGTACAGGTTGTTGTATCAGCGGTCACTACATAATATCCAATTATGACATCGTTCGTCGCCCGAAATAGAATCTGGTCCAATCCGTACTGGCCACCAAAATGTAACAGGGTTGCCTGCTAGGCAAGGCGTGTAGGGTTGTCAACGTATACCCCACTATACCCTATTGTTTATCACGGGTTCTAATGGACCACAACACAGGCGATGATGATGATTATGACTGTATTCTGTAATATATATATATCAAGACATGTACAATAGTGATGTGTCGACTCTACGAAGTAGAAACGGCGAGTGCAATCTTATGTAATCATGAATACACCTGTGTATATGCACAGGTGTAGCCATGCTTACACAAATGACATACACAACATAGAAGTCGGTTCACGGTAACGCGATATCAAATAAACAATACAATACTGAGTCGTCTTGCAGTTGCATAAACAATACCGTACATGTAGAATGTAAAGTAGATTTCATTACAATATGTTACACAATCAAACCCACCTGTAATATATATATAAAATAGATATCAAGACATGTACAATAGTGATGTGTCGACTCTACGAAGTAGAAACGGCGAGTGCAATGAAGCGCGGGGAAAGGCATGCATTGTGCAATTATCACCCCACGTGACCTGAAGGCAGCTCAACCTATTTTCCACATATCTAGGCAACTACACGACCACATATTACCAACCTACGATACAATACAATACAATATAATAGACTACTGAATAATACAGTACAATACAATGTAATACAATCTGATACAATACAACAGGAATTGCAACCTATGACATATACATTGAGCTATGTATTTATATTCAATTAAATATATTCCATGGGAAACACTATAATTTGGAATAGAGGAAAAGAAATGAATTAGATTGTACTTAACCATTATAACGTTCGGCAAACAGTTTAAGTGTTATTATACGAATATTTTAAGTCATGCTACCAACATGTGGATAAGTTGTCTTGTAATAAAGAGTTAATGCAGTGAATGAGTTTGTAAAATTACTTTGGCCTTGATCAAATGGAATCGTCATAAATTGCCGCACAATTACGGACATCGCTACTGATGGCGCATCGATTATGCATAGATACAGCGTATGGAGTGTGTCGTCCGTACGGTCCAATGTTCAAAATATAACAGTATTCTCAGTTATTTGTAGGAATTAAATAAGTGTATAATTTTGTCACTATTCCACCAGTTCTAAACATTACGAGTGCCCGTTATATGGATATAATCATTTAGTAATGTTTATTTCACTGATAAGTGAAACGCGGTGATATGAGGCTATTTTCATAGGCAAATGGGGCATGATATTTTTTAATTACTTATACTAATTAAATGTGATTCCCTGAAAAAATAATGTTTTCGACAGATTATAAAGTATGATCATTGCACATCAAAAAATAAATAGTAATGTCTTGGTAACATTTTAAGGAAACACGGTTATCGCCCCTGATAGCAGTGTGGAAATTTACGTCTGATATAAAATGTATAATAATGACAATAAATATGTGTATTAATGGTGAATTAATGTTTATTTTGCCCGAAAATATCTCAGATGACTGAAAATTTATTCATTTTGAATAACTGAAAATTGTGGCAGATGATCGAAATGAAAACCGGATGTTTACATGCGAAATGAACCGGTGCATTGGTATATTTTAACCGCACGATGACCCACTGTATATTCATACCATATCCGTACGGATATATCGTATATACGAACGGATATCGTATGTTTTTATTTAATATTCGTATAGTACGTTTGTATAATGTAAACAAACTGTACTATACGATGATACGGTAAGTTTTTACCGCAAATAGCGAAAGAATGACCGCACAAACTGGAACGCGAAAGAATGACCGCACAAACGGTATCGCGAAAGAATGACCGCAAAAACGGGACCGCGATTGGACCGCAATTAGACTGCAATTTCAGAGGCGACGAATTGCAATTCAAGGACCGCTGGATTGCAATTCTTGGTAAGCGAATCGTAGGCGGGAGTGTATTACCCTACCCCTCTTTATAGCATCGTCATTTTCCTCCGAAAAAAAGTTTTTAAATTATAATTTCAGCAATATACGACATTGGACGTTTAAATATACGTGGGAAATCTTATTTTTTGGGTCAAGTTTGATGTCCATTATACAAACACAATATATGCGATACCACGTAGCCCATGGATTTTTTTTATTATTAATTCGTTCCCACAAAATTTAACAATTCGTTCCCTCGATATATCAATTCGTTCCCTCGAATTAACAATTCGTTCCCACGATATATCAATTCGTTACCTCGAATTAACAATTCGTTCCCACGAGATGACAATTCGTTCCCTCAATTTAACATTCGTTCCCACGATATAAAAATTCGTTTCTACGAATTAACAATTCGTTCCCGTGGGAACGAATTGTTATTTCGTGGGAACGATTGTTAAATTGAGGGAACGAATTGTTACTTCGAGAGAACGAATTGTTAATTCGTCGGAACGAATTGTTAAATTGCGGGAACGAATTGTTATTTCGTGGCAATGAATTAATAAAAACAAGAATGCTACGTCTCCTGCAGGGCTCCATACGATACAACAAGGTACGTGTACATGTAATTCCAACACCGGGCCCATACATTGAGAGAATAGTAGGTTAGTGCCGTGAATGGGAAAACATATCTGGCAAGGCTTAGGAAACGGGATGGGTGAGGCTTTGCCGAGCACATTCCGTTTCCGTGCCGTGCCAGATATTTTTCCCATTCACGGCACTAACCTACTATTCTATTTTATTATCCCGTCAACACCTAACAATAGCTTTAAAATGCAAAAAAAATAACCCCAGCCACCGCACATATTCATACGCAGTTATTAGGTCGTATTGACAGGATATCAACAATGTTTGACGACACCGTGTTTCACGGCACATACATGTACGCACTGTGTTGACGGG
Source organism: Conchocele bisecta (assembly GCA_029237695.1). Taxonomy (NCBI): domain Eukaryota; kingdom Metazoa; phylum Mollusca; class Bivalvia; order Lucinida; family Thyasiridae; genus Conchocele; species Conchocele bisecta. Next base: position 22,291,219 of record CM055279.1, on the reverse strand, counting down.
ATATATACATGTAGCTGTTTTACCTCTCACAGAAAACTATTCCTACTTACTACATGTATAATCCATGTACATGTGTTGCTCAATTATTCACTAAACCATCTTCTCCATATCTCAACATAATATTTTGACTCTATTCCCTCATCTACATAACTTTCTTAAATAAATCCAACCTAACCATGTATGAACAATACGTTATATTGTATAATTATTTACAATAACAAGGCATTTTAGGAAATTTAACGGGGGGGGGGGGGGGGGGGGGGAGGGGGGAGGGGGTAGAGGAGCTGTGGGAGGAGTCAAATAAACAAAACGAAAAAAGAAAAAAATGGAAATTGACTCCGAAGCCTGGCCAGATATCTTGGAAATGATGTAACTAATAAAACAAAAGTTAAACACAGGCCTGTATGGTAAAGTGTGATTGTCACAATACCCAACGTAATGATTGGCATTATTATACATTTTATGTCAGCCGTAAAATTCCACACTGATATCAGGGGCGATAACCGTGTTTCCGTAAAATGTTAACGGACATTACTAGTTATTCTCTGTATTTATTTTTTGATGTGCAATTATCATACTTTAGAATCTCTCGAAAATATTATTATTTCGGGTAACGCATTTAATTAGTATAAATAATGAAAATAATATCATGCCTCATTTGTATATGAAAATAGCCCGATACCACCGCGAGTCACTATCAGTACAATAAATATTACTAAAGGAATGTAGCTGTATAGCCGGCACTCGTAATATTTAGAACTGGTGGAAGAGTGACACAAGTATACACTTATTTAATTCATATAAAGAACAGTTTGTGTCTACTGATAGGGCATGTACTTTTAATAACGGTTTTATATCCACATTTCAGATTCTTGTTAGGTGAATACGGTAGCACAGAGGGGACACATAAACAATTTTTAGTATTGCGTGCGCACGCGATAGCTATTGCGTGCGCACGCAATAGCTATCAAGTGTGCACGAAATAGTAAACAATATTTCCATGTCCACTCTGTGCCACCGTAGGTGAATCATAGCTACTGTTTTCTTCAGAAATAAGCTACGAATCTATAGTTACACAATATTTTATTATAAATATGTTTCATCTTTGTCTGCGATTATCCGGGTCTGCCTCAAATTCATTTGTCCATTTGGTATGTTTATTTTCTATACGTGCACACCAAATTACTTATATAAACCAATTGCACAATTTCATTTGCTTGAATTTCAAAAAGATGTATAAAATCAGAATCGGTGATAAACAGGGAAAATAGTTTGCATATACATTTTTGTTACACAATTGTCAAAACGTTTTTGCAAGGCTAGTTATTTTTTTGAATTAGATCTATGAACAATATTTTGCTAATCATATTTTATTTCAGGTGACACCTGTGAACAATTGGGTTCGGAAATACGATTCATATCAACAATTCAAATAGTTTGCTAATCTGTTTAAACAGTTTCCTTGCATATAAGTCAAGGTGCATGATCACGTGGTTACAACAACAACAACAATGGCTGAAAGTGTTGAAAGCGCGCCCACTCCAAAGTAAGTATTATTTGATATTTACCTTAATATGCAACGGATTGTGATGCAATATGGCGCAGCAAACACGTCTTCATGAGCTGCATTTGGTAGTCCCGGGAGTTCCGCACATACTTCTGTCGTTTTTGCGAAGAATCGATATCCGTGTCAGTAGACACGGAAACCGATTCTTCGCAAAAACGACAGAAGTTTGTGACAAATTACCCCGACAACCAAATGCAACTTAACAAGAGGCGTTTGATGCGCCATATTTCATAAAAATCCGTTATATAATAAGGACAAAATAAAAGAATACGTACTTTGAATCGGAGGGCTTCTGTAAGTTTCAGTACTTGATGTTGTTGTTGTAACCACGTGATCATACACCTTGTATGTGGCTGTGACAGGAATAATGGGACTTATGGTATTTGTGACCAGAGTAATCCTGATAAATTAACACACTTATGTAACCTGATAGTGATCTACATTGCTTGTTAGAAACATGGAGGCTGATTTACTGATGGAATGGCGAACATTGCAGATCCTGATCAGACTGTGCAGATGCACAGGGTGAACTGTATCTACGCTGCTCACAACACCCATAAGCCCCATTCCTCCAGTCATAGCAATATCCTGGTCAAAATGTACAGATGCACAGACTGCTCTGGATCTACACTGGTCACAACACACATAAGCCTCATTCCTCCAGCCACAGCCACATCATGATCAGACTGTCAGATGCACAGGCTGATCTGGATCTACACTCACAGCCACATCCTGATCAGACTGTACCGATGCACAGACTAATCAAGAGCTACGCTGGTCACAACATAGGCCCAATTCCTCCAGTCAAAGCCACATGCTGATCAGACTGTACCGATGTACATACTAATCAAGAGCTACACTGGTCACAACATAGGCCGCATTCCTCCAGTCACAGCCACATGCTGATCAGACTGTACCGATGTACCGACTAATCAAGAGCTACACTGGTCACAACATAGGCCCCATTCTTCCAGTCACAGCCACATCCTGATCAGACTGTACCGATGCACAGAATAATCAAGAGATACACTGGTCACAACATAAGCCTCATTCCTCCAGTCACAGCCACATCCTTGTCGGACTGTACAGATGCACAGACTGATCTGGATCAGCACTGGTCACAACACACATAAGCCCCATTCCTCCAGCCACAGCCACATCATGACCAAACTGCCAGATACACAGGCTGATCTGGATCTCCACTCACAGCCACAACCTGATCAGACTGTACCGATGTACAGACTAATCAAGAGCTACACTGGTCACAACATAGGCCCCATTCCTCCAGTCAAAGCCACATCCTGATCAGACTATACCGATGTACCGACTAATCATGAGCTACACTGATCACAACATAGGCCCCATTCCTCCAGTCAAAGCCACATCCTGATCAGACTATACCGATGTACCGACTAATCATGAGCTACACTGATCACAACATAGGCCCCATTCCTCCAGTCAAAGCCACATCCTGATCAGACTATACCGATGTACCGACTAATCATGAGCTACACTGATCACAACATAGGCCCCATTCCTCCAGTCAAAGCCACATCCTGATCAGACTATACCGATGTACCGACTAATCATGAGCTACACTGATCACAACATAGGCCCCATTCCTCCAGTCACAGCCACATCCTGATCAGACTGTACCGATGTACAGACTAATCAAGAGCTACACTGGTCACAACATAGGCCCCATTCCTCCAGTCACAGCCACATCCTTGTCAGACTGTACAGATTAACAGACTGATCTGGATCTACACTGGTCACAGCATAGGCCCCATTCCTCCAGTCACAGCCACATCCTTGTCAGACTGTACAGATTCACAGACTGATCCGGATCTACATTGGTCACAACATAGGCCCCATTTCTCCAGTCACAGCCACATCCTTGTCAGACTGTACCGATGCACAGACTGATCTGGATCTGCACTGGTCACAACACCCATAAACCCCATTCCTCCAGTCGTAGCCACATCCTGGTCAGACTGTACAGATGCACAGACTGATCAGGATATACACTGGTCACAACATAAGCCCCATATGAGTCGACGTCCTTTAAACCTTTTTCGCTGAAAATTTTAAATATTTTCTCTATTTTTGTATGTGTTGTGACCGCTCATTTGAACCGTCTCATCAAGTCTAGTCGAGACGGTTGAAATGAATGGTGCAAAATATACTTTCATGAGAAAATAGGGAAAAGTTTATAAATTTAGATACCTGTGAATGTGTATCCCGCTGTAATTGGCAAAATACTTCATACATGTAGAACCTCTCTACACCGGACACCGATGGAACCCGTGTGAGGGTAATTTTGATGGGTTTACAGTGCATCATCTCTAAGCCGGACACCCTGGGGAGCTCCCAGGGTGTCCGGTTTAGAGAGATTGCACTGTAGTACATACAGTAGCACTTTTCTGCAGGTCAACTATACGTACTATACCAATACTATACGTATACTATACCAATACGATATGTTTTCTATACGATATGCATATAGTATAAACGTACGGTATGTTTGTACCGTACATACCAACCAATATCGCATAGATATATCATTCAAATCGTACGTTTATACGAGTTGTATACATGTGTATAATTATGGTACGTTTGTATCGTACAAACATACCAGATTATGGTATATTCATACCATATCCGTACGGATATATATCGTATATACGAACGGATATCGTATGTTTGTATAATATTCGTATAGTACGTTTGTACTATACGATGATACGGTACAAACATGCCAATATTATATGATCATACGATATGCTCATTAAATATACCAATACTATACGCTTACGATATGTATACGATATTAGTATATACAAATAGGTAAGGAGCAGAAAAGCGCTACTGTACTGTATGTAAGTATGAGCTAGTTTGTAAAATGTATGTGATTTCGGTACCTCACATGACAATTCGTTAGCTGTATACACGTGTACAACATTATTTTAATGTGTATGCCACACAACTGGGCGAGTTCCCCATTGTCACAATAAGCGACTGGTCACAACGTCTGTACGATACGGAGGACGGGTTCACCAAGCCATGAGTGGACGACGCGAACACCCCGTGGTAACTTCCATCCTTCTTGATGACGTGAATGTCATTGGTATCTTCGCTACAAACCAAAAGGTTGTCGTTCTCGTCGAGAGACATGCCGAGTGGTTGACGTATCTCGTTATGTTTAACGTCGTACATGACATCGCCAGTAGCAGTGAAACACGTTATACGATTATATTTCCAGTCGGACACGTACACCGAGCCTCGCGGATTCACAGTTATGTAGAACGGCCATGCGAACTTGTCTTTACCACTGACATGCAGCCCAACCGTCCGTGTCACCGCCCCAATTTTATTTAGCACCAGGACGTGGCCACCGCCTCCGCCATCCCTACACACGCTGGTGTAAATCTCCCCGGCCTGGACAGCCACACCGTAGCACTTAAAGTTGGTGGTGACGGTGCGGCCAGCCAGGAGCGTGCTGCCTATGCCGATCCACTGCAGCTTCTTACTATCGGGCATTGTCACTATGACGTCGTCGGTGCCGTCGGCAGCCACGTCCCAGGGCTTATCTGGTAAACTCAGTGTTGATTTCAGGGACAACATTTTATCGAGGAGAATCACCTGCTTATTTAAATTTGCAACTAATATAGCCTGTCCATCGGGCAGGATCGTGGACCCGCTTATGCATGTAGATGGAACGTTTATATTCATTACAGAATCAACGTGCATATCGGTATATGACGTCGGTGTAGACAGGGGACATATTGAATGCGATATTGACGTTGCTGGAGTGACTTGCAATTCCCCGAACCTGTCGACACGAGTCAGGATACCGACCAGACACAGCGACGGAATGTAGTTAATGTCGGCCCGGTACGATTCTGTTTCTATATCGGCGATAGTTAAGGCCGTACTATGTCGTTTAGCGCGTAATTTGTTAGCAATCAGAACACTTGACAAACCGTCAGCGGCTGATTTCGTCTCGTCGGCGTCGTTAACGTCAGTGTTTACCTGGTGTAGCAGAACATCACACGCACCAACGTGTCCCCGCAGGAAGCCCAGCTCTTTCTCAATTAAATTATTGACATCGGCCAGAATTTCCTTTTCTAGACGTTCCACCATTTCGAGTAACTTAGCCTTGAAGGCTTTGATTTCTGCAACACACGACTTTTCCATGCGCTTCAAGGCGTCAATACCGTTTTCCCTCTCCGTCTTTATATTTTCAAGTTTCGCTTTCAGCTCGATCATGGCGTCCAGGGCAGTGGTGAGTTGTTGCCCGCATGTAGCCGCCTTTGCCATAGCATGTACCGACGCCACCTCGCACTTCCTGTGCTGCGTAAACTTGCATGAATCACAGAAGATTGCATCGTGTTTCTCACAAAATAGTTCCATCAATTTATCCTTGTGGTCGGCGCAGTAAGATGGAAAACACTTTCGTGCATCAACCTGTCCAGCAGATGGCAGAGCGGGAATTGACTCCAGTATATGATCTCGCGCCAGTTTAAAACCTCCGTGCATTGTGGTGCATGGCGTGCACATATACTCCTCACATTGTTTACAATACTTGGCCGCTACCATAACCAGACCGGCGTGTTCACACGGGTCACACAGAACTTTCTCCGATGTATGATCAGCGTCTTTTGAGCTCCCGACACATGTCATGTTGAATGTTTAAACTTTAAACTAAATAGTACCCTAAATATTTAAACTGAACACTAATTCCTTATAAATACAAATGAGGAGTCGTTTCGAATAGCCGGTAGAAATGTTTGTAATCGTTCGGCGAGCAGTGATGTATTCCATTCGAGGTCTAGAATACTCCGAGTACTCCGAATGTCAACGGCAGATATACAGGTAATCTCTCTATACCGAACACACTGCTTGGATGTAAATTCATGGGCGGATTCACGGAGGGGGGAGGGCGGACCCGGCGCGCGCCCTCCCCCCCCTAAATTTCGCCGAGTAAAGATTTTTTACAAGTTACAAGGCACGTTTCATGCAACGGGGGGGGGGGGGGGGGAAGGAGGGGGCGGACCCGGCGCGCGCCCTCCCCCCCCCCTAAATTTCGCCGAGGAAAGATTTTTTACAAGTTACAAGGCACGTTTCATGCAATCAAAACTCATGTCTAAACATACTATGACAGTGTCAATATTTTTGCTCCAAAATGTGCCAGAACGCAGGAAATGCGATGAAACGCGATGTAGATTTCAACAAATTGAAGCGCTATCCCGACTATTTTGCAATACTTGACTATATTATCGCACGAGCATAACTCGTTCGATAATATAGTAAAGTATTGCAAAATAATTACGCCCCCCCCCCCCCCCTAACCAGAAATCCTGAATCCGCGCCTGAAATGAGCTATACTATTCAATTCTATTCAATAGCTTAATTTCCTCTTGTCAGAGATATGAAATGTTGTACATGTATGAAATGTGAAAATACACGAATACATATATGTGAATTATATACAGGCATCTACTACAACAGTTGATAATGGCAATAACGTACAACTCATGGTGTATATATTGAAGTTCAAGGGTTCATTGCACAAGTCGTATAGTCGTACAGTGTATTCACCTGAGCCTCGTGTACACAATAATGTTCACAATTCACAGTCAGTAGCATATCCAACTTATGCTCGAATGCTGTGCTGAGAGTAAAGTTCATAGCAGCTTTTTGCACACTTGAAAGCAGCCCCTAGAAAAGTGTATACATCTTTTGTATGGGTTATGCTATTCACACCGGCTCCCATAACACATTGTAAGAATTGTTCACCAACATAGTGTTCAAGTTCATGGTATACGTCTCCAGAGACGGTACGGTGGATACTGTCCATGAAGTCGTCTCTGATAGGCATTGTGATTGCGCATTGCGAGTTTTTATTTTTTTTTTGGGGGGGGGGGGGTATACTGGAGTCAGGGTGTCAGTCCGTAAGTCAGTGCACATGCATTACTGTAAGGCTATACTACCATGCTGCTCCAAATCCACGACCGTCCAACCCACGCTGATCCCAAAGTCAAGATCAAATACTTAGTCTCTTTACAAAACTTAACATCAGAGAAATATGTTACAACTTCTATTTCCTTACATATTTAGGGACACATGGGCCCACGCGGGGAGTATTCCGTTAGCATCGCTTACTGGCAAATCTAGTTTTATATACAGTGGAACCTCTCTAAACCGGAAACGAAGAAAACACATGTGATCTTATTTTTGATGAGGGTCTTGGTCATTTATCTCAGGTGATAATGTCTGTTCGTGATCGCATATGACAAAAATATGGCTCACAATGATCAAATGTCTGTCCCTTAACTCTAATTAAATTAACGACTTGAATCGTATTGCCTGAAGCAAGTTGGAATGCAATCGATGGTTAGTAATTTAGTTTTTAGTTAAATTAATTAAACTAGTCTTAATAATGGAAAGTTCTTTCAAATTGTGGTTTAGTATAAATACTTTAAACCAATAATACAAATGTTACATGTACTTATCGGTACCTCTGTTCTTCGATATTGCATTACCAAATTATCTCGCCTGCTTGTCACATATTCTGATTGTATACACTTGAATATAATGTAGACTGTTTATAACTTGATCAAATGAAGTGCTGCGACTTGTTGATATGTAATTTTCAGTGCGTGAGGCGAACGACAACTATGTAGGACTTATTGCCATTATAATAAATACATATCAACATTCTTGAGCAGAGATTAAAGTTACCGGAAATATGCAAAAGGAATACACCCCTAAATGTCGCACATTCACAGCGGCGTATCCACAACAAACATGCGGTATCTGCATGCTGCGCCATGCGAAAACGGGTTGAAATGTAATGGCGACCGGTGCAGGTCCATATCTGTCTGCGTATTCGCGCAGTCTGATCAGGGCCTACACTGTTCGCCAATGAATAATCCATAGTGCCAATAACAAACTAACATTAAGATGTAGCCAATATCAGACTGCACCAGTGTGCTACCTTGCTCTAACGTATGATGGGTGACAACGACCATAGCAGCCGTTGGGACCATTCTCTCATGAGTCGTCTTATATTAAGCTACCATCGGGTTATATAAACCGCTTGACTATGTATATGTATGAGACAAAGGATCTCAGCCAGATCTGGCATAAACACCGTTATCGTGTTTTTCATTATTATCGCCGTTTGTCGGCAATGTGAAGAATTGTATAACATCAATGAGGTATCGTAGTGAGATATGTCCATTTGAATTTATTTATAGAAATCCGGTCCAACGTGTGTATTTTATGGCCTTACTTGCTTGCAAAAAAGTGAATATCACATGATTTGTTGTGTAAAGGAGCCATTATAGTGTTTTTGGCTAGTCTTCATACATATAATCCTACATCCTGTGCAATCTGATCTGGAACAGCAATATTTGCCAGATTCATATGTTCACACTTATTAATTGTGATGGTAATGAGTGTAGACCCAGATCAGAAAGCACATGATCTCTGTCTTCCCTGTTAGCAGTCTTTTTTTTGTAAGTTATTCAATAAGAAATAAACGCTAAAATAAACCAAAGAAACGGATCTCTAGAAATATATTTGCAAAGGGAAATAACTAGCTACGATCCCCCATTATTGCACCTGTACTTGTATTGATTTTCTGCCTCGTGTTCTGCCATTATCTTGGATCGATTCATTGTGTCTTGTACATACACTCCGACCGACCGACCCACCGACTCACCCTGGCCGACCGTCACGTGATGGCTCTAATGTATTGTATTGGAATGTAAACGCAATACGTCGATGGGCGTTTTCATTACGAATTGATGGAAGGCGTAAATATTTCAAATTATGGGAAGTGAGAGATATATATACATACAATTGAGAACAGGATTAGCAAACAAGATTTTACACGTATGTGAATTCTTCTCCTGGAGAAGATCAGTTTGACAATATGGCTAAGGAACACATTGTTTGAACAAACCAAAAACAAATGTGTATATCAAAATGAATGCGTCACACCATGATGAAAGCGCATGTGGTGTTCAGACACTTACGCTGGACAGTAGCGTTCAGAAAGGGCTCAGCTTAAACGCAGATCGGTTTATCATGGTGCACAACATTGTTATTTATAAGAGTATGTGAAGACATAGGCAAGCTCAAAACCGCCAGACTAAAGGCTGAAGTCGTGTCCAAAGTATTCATTTAAGTTTAGCACTGGTAATATGAACACATACATCGTTGAAAACTAAATTCTGGATGGTTACTTGGACACGGCTCCTACCACAGGTGGAAGACTCGGACCTATGACACCAAAGAAATGCCTATTAAAAAAATCCCATTACCCCACCCACTTGGTCTCGTACATTACCATCTTCTGTTTATAGAAAGGTGGGTATGAATATGGCTATTATAGAAAGAGCCCTCTCTTTTCAGATTCGCACACACACAATAAACATCGATTAAATGTATGAAATATGTCTCTGGCAATCGATAAAGGTATTAGGTGTGTGAATATACTCACTTCAAATCGCTGTTTCAAGTATTTATTGAGTTATTCGCGTTTTGATTACCCCATCAAAAGCGAAAGTTGCGTGTACGAAAGAATCTCACACAGAATCGGAAGACGTGCGGCGTGGATTATCGGTCATATTTGGCCGATAGCTGATCGCCAGCTCAAACCAATGACGTGCACCATGACCATATACATTATAAACTCCAACCATACAAAGTTCGTCCAATTGTAATCGTTCACCGATCTAAAAAACAATTTTTTGTCTAATTTCGTTCATTATCTGGAACCGGGTCAATGCACCATCTTCCACAATACAACCGGAAGCGTCTATGTAAAGAACATCTCTGATTGGCTAAATCTAAACTGTAATGACGTCATTCAACCTATTTCGGGATTCCGGAAGACATAATCTGATAGTACGCGAATCATGAATGAAAGTATAAAAAATGTGTTTTTTAGATCGGTGAACGATCACAATTGGACGAACTTTGTATGGTTGGAGTTGCTAATGTATATGGTCATTGTGCACCACTTTAGTTTGAGCTGGCAATCAGTTATTGGTCAAATATGACCGATAATCCACGCCGGACGGCCACCGATTCTGTGTGAGATTCTTTCGTACACTCAAATTTCGCTTTGGATGGGGTATACAAAATGCGAATAAATGAATAAATGCTGGGAAGAGCGATTTGAAGTGAATATATTCACACACCTAATACCTTGATCGATTGCCAGCGACAGAAATCATACATTTAATCGATGTGTATTGTGTTTGTGCGATTCGGAAACGAGAGGGCTCTTTCTATAATGGCCACATGTTATCCACCTTTCTTTATAGAAGATGGTAATGTACGAGACCAAGGTGGGTGGGGTAATGGGATATTTTTTAATAGGCATTTTTTGGTGTCATAGGTCCGAGTCTTCCACCTGTGGCTCCTACTAGCCGTATACAGGCGGGTGAGAACGTGCCATGATCTCCGTTACATGTTTTACATTTAAACTAATGTGTGAAATTTCCAGAATGCATCTGATTCAAAGTACGTATTCTTTTATAGCGTACTTATTACGTAACGGATATTGATGAAATATGGCGCATCAAACGCGTATTGCAAAAACGACATAAGTCTGTGCCAAACTCCCTGGTCCACCAAATGCAGCTCATGAAGACGCGTTTGCTGCGCGATATTACATCAAAATCCGTTGTATATTAAGGAAAATATAAAATAATACTTACTTTGGAGTGGGCGGCGTTGTTGTTGTTGTAACCACTTGATCATGCACCTTGATACAAGCGGGTGAGAACGTGCCTTGATCTCCGTTACATGTATTACATTTAAATGTACATGCCCACTCGGTAGGCACAAACTGTTCTTTATAGGAATTAAATAAGTGTATAATTGTGTCACTATTACCCCAGTTCTAAAAATTACGAGTGCCCGCTATACAGAATAATCATTGAGCAATATTTATTTTACTGATAGTATTTATGCTAATTAAATGTTTCACCTTAAACAATAATATATTCGACACATTATAAAGCATGATCATTGCACATCTAAAATTAATACAGAGAATAATTAGTAATATCTGGTAACATTTTAAGAAAACACGGTTATCGCCCCTGATATCAGTTTGTAAATTTACGTCTGATACAAGAAACGAGGCAAAGCCACGAAGGCCAGGTTTTTTCCAAGCATGGACACTTGGATAACATAATTATACCCACTTTTTGTAGACAAGATGGCCGTGGCCTGCATGTCGCGCCTTGGGGCGAGGCATGGACACTAAAACAATAGATATAGTAGATGGAAAAACTTTAACGAAAAAACTTTAACCGGACACACGGACGTACGGACGGACGGACGTATGCCAAAATGCCGACGATATCGCGCTTTCCGCAAGCGGGTGCGACAATGATGATAAACACCCATGTGAAGTATCAAGGTAATGGGTGAAGCAGTTGAAGAGATATAGTACACGAACAAACTTTAACCAATAAATTCAAAGTAATTTGACCTTGTCATTGCGCATAGGGGCCGCACGGTTGGGGTTAGAATGAAAATATAGACGATGATAAACACCCATGTGAAGTTTCAAGGTAATGGGCGAAGTATTTGCAGAGATATAGTATAACGAAACAGTTTTAACCAAACAATTTAACCAGACGTACGTTAAAAAGTTAACGTTGAAAATTGCTAAGTAAATTACTTAGAAATAATAGGTGAAGGTAAAAAAATGGTCACATTTTGGATAGTTGTATGTGGTAGGCAACCCTTGGTTATGAAGCTGTGAAAGTTTGGTGGTCCTAGGTGGTACAGTACCAAATAAATGGACTTAAACACGAAAACTTAACATTGAAAACGCGAAAACTTAACATTGAAAATGGCTAAGTCGACTGCGCGGAAAAAATGGGTCAAGTTAAAAAAAAAGTAACATGTTGGATAGTGATATGTGGTGGGCACCCCTTGATTATGAAGCTGTGAAAGTTTGGTGGTCCTAGGTGGTACAGTACCAAATAAATGGACTTAAACACGAAAATTTAACATTGAAAACGCGAAAACTTAATATTGAAAATGGCTAAGTCGACTGCGCGGAAAAATGGGTCAAGTTAAAAAAAAAAGTAACATGTTGGATAGTGATACGTGGTGGGCACCCCTTGATTATGAAGCTGTGACAGTTTGGTGGTCCTAGGTGGTACAGTAACAAAGAAATGGACTCAAGCACGAAAACTTAACATTGATTGTGGACGCCGCCCGCCCGCCGCCCGCCCGCCGCCGCCCGCCATCCCGGCTTTCGCCAATCCAATAACCTTGATTTTTTTTAAAAAACCTGGCTAATAAAATGTATAATGATGCCAATCAATACGTGGGGTAATGTTGAATTAATGTTTATTTTACCCGAACGTGTCTCAGATGATGTCTCTGATATAAAGAATAGTTTGGGTGTGTGAAGTTGGCTCTGACATCGAACATCGAAATTCGATATTCACCGGTTTGAATTTCGAGTTGAATATCGAGTTGAATTTCGAGTTGAATCCAAAGCTGCGAGGTCGATATTCACCGGAACTGATTTCGAGCTGCGTTGTTTTGAATATCGAGCCAGCTCTGAGATCGATATTCGAGCAGGTTGGACATACGTATTTGAAATCGAGCTGGGTTGTTTTGAATATCGAGCCAGCTCTGAGATCGATATTCGAGCAGGTTGGACATACGTATTTGAATTTCGAGCTGGGTTGTTTTGAATATCGAGCCAGCTCTGAGATCGATATTCGACAACAATATTGCAAATGCAGTGCGAATTTCGAGCTGGGATCTTTTGAATATCGAGCCAGCTCTGAGATCGATATTCACGCAGATTGGAGATGTGTATTTGAATTTTGAGCTGGGTTGTTTTGAATATCCA